>JAEQBH010005356.1:0-336028 GCA_016808115.1 Tetrastigma voinierianum
TAGCCAATGAGCTAATTTTGGGTGTTATTGCTATGAATGAATAACATGTTGCTTCATGTGAATTTCTAATATATGCATGCTCGACATATATATTAATATGAATTATCGTTGAACGACATATCGCATTTCTCATATAATCCTGTGCAGAATCCCAGGAGCAGTAGGTATGAAAGCGCATTTATTATGAAAAACATGGTTGTCAAATGAATTTCATGGGAAGATTTTCCAAAGAATTTCCTTAGAGAGTTGTCTAATAGTTCATATCGGAGGATGACCCATGACTGTTTCGGAGAGTTATCCAGCAATTCACCTCGGAGGGTTGTCCAATAGAATTTTATTGGAAATTGGAATTATGTTTTCAAGAACAAAACCTTTTGTTTGAAACAGTGTTTTCACACTCGCTTAGCATGCGTGAGGGAGCTGCTGAGGGCTCGAGAAGGGAAAGGGTGAGTCACATTCTCATCCATAACACGTAGACATCTGGGCAAATCATGAATTCACTAATGTGTGTGTTTACCATTGCATGAGCACTTAGGTGGGAGTAACCCAATGTGAAAATTCACCATCAAGCATTGCTCACCCCGCCGTAGGATCCCCCCTTTCAGTACATGGAGATCTGTGAAGACGACGCCTACTTCAGAGGCCGTTGGTAAGAAAGCCGACATGTGGCTTTGATTATATTTTTTGTAAAACATGTATGAAACATTCTTATTGATACATGTTTGTATATGAGTGTAATTAACGTTTGAAACTATTGTAATATAGTTGGTTATATTTGATAAGTATGGATGTACGTCCGACGCTACCATTTTTACTTTACGTTGATTTTTAGACACTCATTTTACGGCATCGAGATACTCAAAGGCTACAAGCATTCCACGCGGTTGGCGATCACAACGTCCTCGGCTCGTGGGCGTCACACAACGGACAAGATAGGCTCATTACATAGAACAGTTATGGAACACACACATTATCAGCTTCCTTTTGACTGTTAAATCCACAATTACAATACCGCACCTAAGATGAGCATTATCATTGCAAAAGGTGTAAAAGCATTGTGCATTTACCTCTCTCGACTGATTTTAGCTTGAATGCATATAATTGTTGCGCATTGTCATGGATAGTAACCACAACCCGGGCAAACAAAGCTCATTAACATTAGAGACTCTGGCTGCATTTTAAACAATGCGGATCCTATGTAAACATAAAAATATAAAATTTACCATCAACTCTTAATAATCTAAACGAAAAGAACAAGTCTGTTGTGAAATAACACTCAAAATTTTGAAGGAGAAGATACCTCGACAATCGTCGATAATTCCAAGCTGTAATGCTGAAGTATCTAAACCAGGATTAAATAATTTTAAAAAATAATGGGTTCGTTTAGAAAAAGGAAAAGAGGCAAACCGTAACAGATATACATTGAATCAGATATCAATCTCATTATGCTAGAA
The DNA here is from genome assembly GCA_016808115.1 of Tetrastigma voinierianum. Taxonomy (NCBI): domain Eukaryota; kingdom Viridiplantae; phylum Streptophyta; class Magnoliopsida; order Vitales; family Vitaceae; genus Tetrastigma; species Tetrastigma voinierianum. The sequence continues at coordinate 1,455 of JAEQBH010005356.1, forward strand.
ATCATGGACAAATGATTTGATAGAACGTGCATAATTAAATTTTAAAACGATCAAGAATAATAATCTTTCAAAAAAGGCATTACTCTTCTCTCAATTGAGCACTATTGGCATGATTTTGTCATTAGATCGACGATGAAACCTCTTTTTAGAAGCCAAATTGACTTTATATGTGAAATAGAAGATGGAAAAGGAAAAGAATTAAAATTATATTATGTTGATAGAATATTGAAATTAATTTTTTCGTTGAAAATGTGTTGTCCTTGACTATATGAAACTTCTTTGAAGAAACCATTATAGCATTGAAAGCGAAAAAGAAAAAAATTCAAAATTATATTATGATCAAAGTTAATTAGGGGGGTTTATGAAAATTAAAAACAAAATCAAAGTAGATTAGGTAATGAAATATGTAAAACGTATAGATAATGGAAAGTAACACTAAGACGTTTATTTTTTCGACAAATATAATAATAAACAATTACTTTAATTATTTAACAAAAGCTTTTACATTTGTTTGGTTGGTTTAATAAAATGTCAATGACTTAATTAATATGAAAAAATAAAGGAAGGAAATTCTTCAAAAGTATAAATATCCTTTAATGCTAACCTTAAATGAAAACATTAACCTAAAAACTCACAAAAATCCCAACCTTTGTAGAGTTGGGGCTTTGACCATTCCATGCAATCTAGTAGTTGGATTGTGTGCGTTAGCTAGAAGCACGTGGTTTGAATGTAACCGAGAAAAAGAGTATTACTTAAGAAGATAAAAAAATATTTTAAGGGTCATTAATTATATGAGTGGAAGGTGGCATGGTTTAATTGTTTTATCCCATAGAAATTAAGGGCAGGTTACAATTTTTGAAACTATTTTTTGTTCTGAAAAAATAAAAAAAATAAGAAAAATATAAAAAACATGTTTTGTTTTGTTTTTTTTCTTAAAAACATTGAGAACAAGAGAACACGCTTGGGGTATGTTTGGTTATCATTTTTAAAAACTGTTTTTTATTCTTAAAAACAAAAATAACAAAGAAAACATGAAGAATATATTTGATTCCCATTTTTTTGTTCTAAAAAAATACAGAAAACCCTAAATTCATAGAACAAGAAGAAATTCTTTAAAATACCAAATGAATGTATTCAGAGCTAAAAATTGTTCTCAAGAACAATTTTCAAAAAGAAGAACCAAACATGCCATTGGTTTCTTTTTTTCTTTTTTTATTTTATTCAGAAAAACATGGAGAACAAATAAAACACTAAATTCAAAGAACAAAAACTGTTTTTAAAAAACACTAAAAATAGTGTTATCTATGTAAAACCTAGGAAAAATTCAATTTTTCTCTCGAAAAGGTAAACAAGAATTATATGGTGAACCTAAATTTTATGTGATCTCGGACGATAACAAATTTATCATCTAATTCTCTCGTGAAATCTACGGACCCGCACTTCATCGACCGAGATAATAATTTCACGCTTTTTGAGGCATCAAGATTCAAAAGACGCTCAGACGAACATATTTAATGCCACTAAGACCCCAGGGGAGGACATAGATGAAATATGTATAGTGACCTCTATGAATTCGCCACATCGGAGCCTGGCGGCAAAGTGGAGAATTCAATGGAAAAACAAAATAAGAAAAGAAGAAATTAGGAAAAAAATTGAGATGACATGCGGCAAAGCGATGGTAGCGGTGGGAAGTTTTCCCACTCTGGATGCTCGGGCCGGATAAGGATCAAATGATGAGTTATAGTTATAAGTTTAAAAAGGAAAAGGAAAAAGAAAAAGAGGAGGATAAGAACAAAAAGGAAGAAAAGCCAAAGGGGAAAGGAGAAAAAACAAAATGTAGTAGAAAGAGGGAGAGCAAAAAGTGAGCTAGTGCTATTTCGCTTCTAGCATTTGACGGAAATCGGACTCGTGCGCTTTCACTCCGGAAAGAAAAGATAAATGATCCACGATCGGCAGGCCTATGCGAGACTAAAATCTCTGAGTTTCACAAATCCACGATGTGAGCGACCTTCCTACTCTATTATTTCCAATCCCAGCGCCATTTAATGGCATGATGCTTTCTTTCGAGGCCGTGTGTGGCTGGATGTCTGGGCCCCAAAATTTTCGTGACCGAGCGTAGGAATTCTTTTGACTGTCTGACAAATTCAAATCGTGTTAAGATTTGGTTTTGATCTCGGGACTGATGTCTTCGGGTTTTGTTGTGTGTTTTGATATCACAGTGATTCGTTGACGAGTGGAAAAAAAATGGTTCATGGCAGTGAAGGGACCGAGAGGTGCTCTGTATTTATGGGTCTGAGATTGGGACTATTTTGTGTGTTGTTGCTTGATTGAATAACATGTTGTGTGTGAAACAGATCATGTTGATATATGTTCTTTTGATGGATGTGAATTATATGTATAAAATATGTGTTGAAAATGTTGCATTTAACTCTCATTTTGCATAACATAAAGTTATAAAGATGAAATCGACATAATCGCATTCCAAAATGCACACATCGCCTGTCGAGCGGTGCTTGATATCGGGTTATTCACCATTCGTGAATGTGTAGTGAGCTCACGGACAATGTCCAAAATCGAGACTCGTACGATCTAAAATAAATAATGGTAATAAATCTCGTGTGTTGGGTGGAGCAAGATGGGGTAGATCCCCTCCCAGTAAGAAAACCTGCAAATTTTTATTCTCGCGACATATGTATTCCGAAGGAAAGTTCAAAGTATCTAAGGCTGCGGCAAAGCCCGCAGCTGAGACCTTAAATTCCGCAACCCAAATAAACACATGGGATTTGATAAATTAAATGAATATTGTGAGCATAAGAATGAGTTGTTACGGTTAACAATGATGATTGGTTTTCACACTTGGTATTTGCATGTGTGAGGGAGTCAGTCAGGACTCAGGTTACGGGCATGAGGAGTCTTATCTCATGCATGACATGAAATATTCCATATAGGATTGCATTTTCAGATGGAATGCTATTGGTCAGATGATTTAATACACGTCCATTTTAAAGTGAGTACCTCGTAGAGAATTTATCTACTGCATCAAGCCAATTCTATCATGGGGAGCCCTTTTCTGTGCAATGTGAAGCGTGATGGGGAGAAGGCGCTCCAACGAGGCCATGATTGTGAAGGAGGCCGACATGAGGCCTTGAATAACCTTTTTGTAAAAGTGTTTTGTATAAATAGTCGGGTATGTAATTATGGTATAATTTCTCAGATTTTAAACTACCTGAAAAATGAGTACAATAGGCAGAGTAGTATTGAAATTACTAAAATTGGGTGAATTTTGGAAGTGTAGGAAGAAAATAGAATGGGCTACTACCCATTTCCAGGTTCCTGTCACGATAGAGAATTCTCTGTTGTGATAGAGAAATCCTGGTGCCTTGTCACGACAAAGTGCGCATGGCCGCACATGACACGGCCCGACTGCGCGCAAGGCCGTGCGCACGTGTGGATGACAGGCCGCGCACGACAGATGAGCTCTATCGCGATAGAGAATGTTAGAACATGGAATTTTCCATGTTGTGGCACTGTAAGTGTGTCGCGACAAGAGGAGGCCAAGCTGCACGATAGGCCAGTTAAGTATGCACACGGCGCCGCAAGGACAAAGTGCCCCGCTGAAAGCACCCAAGAGGCAGGTGATGAGTGCCCAAAAACACTCATTACAAACCCGGGATTTAGCGAGATTCGAGATCAATTTCATATATATATATATATATATGACCGTGTTTTGATTACTTTTCTAATATTTAGTTTAATTTGGTTTTTCTAGGAGAAGCCACCGTAGCCACCGAAACGGAGCCTCAGAGTCTTCGAGAAGATTGGTGCGTAAATCAAACTTAACGCCGTGACGCCAACGCTATAAATGTCCGAACGCCGACGCCGCGTGAGTCTTAAATCCAACCTTAGCTCTTGGAGAAGCTATAAAAGGACCAGGAGAATCCAATTTTGGGGGTTCGAAATTCATTGGCAGAGCTAGGGTTTAAGGAACTGGAGTTTGGAACGAAGGAAAGAAGACTTGAAGGTCGATCTTAAAGAGAGAGACTTGAACTAGGGAGATCATCATTCCCTCGATCATTGAAGTTTTCTCCATTCTCATCATCATGTCTTGATTTTCATTTGTATTAGAACAGAAACATAATGAGGTTCTAATTTCGTGGTTTAGGTGTTGGTAGAGATTTGGACATGAATATCAAGTACAAAGTGTTAGCCTTTATAATCCCATTATCTTATATATATTATATTTACTCATTAACTCATGCTTGACATGAAATCATATTAATTTATGATCAATCTTAATATGTGAGTGGTTCTTTGTAAGATCCGAGAAGTGAATAAAGAATTAGACATAGTTAACTCTAATAAAACTTAATATAGGATTATCAATAATTAGGATGCTTAGGAGTTCTTTGCACTCTATGCACCTTTAATGCTTGGGGTTGAGCCAAGGAGCAAGAAACCTAGTGATAAAGGGAGGTTAAATGACTTAAGAAAGGCTTTAATTACAATAGATAAGAGCTGCCTTGGAGAACATGTATACTAGATAATGGAATAGAATCGTAGCATTACATAATAGGACTGTCCAACAACACCAACACCCTAACCTCTTTGCACCCTTTTGATCATTATGACGTCTGAAGCACACAGTTACATTAGCAGTAATTAAATCTAGTTTTGTTTCCGCTTAGCCACCACAATTGCTAGTTTGAATATTGAATAAGTATTATAATTTTAGTACTTAGCCCACTACGAGTAAGGTTTTCCCGTGGATCGATATCAATACCTCGAGTACACTTATAATACTTCAGACGAGCATACACTCAAGGCTGAGCATGAAGAAGCCGTGACACGCATTGAAGAGGCGTTCCCCGAGACACAACATGGAAGAGTCACAATATTAAGAAGCGAGGTCCAAGAATAAAGAAAGGGTCTAATTACTGAATGAATACGAGATGTGGCTAATACCAGAGGCATAAAAGAAGAATTTTCTACTGGATCCCGAAACCACCAGCCACCCCGACCTAATTCATGATGAGCCCACTAACTTCCTGGTAAGATGCCTAAGGTTAAAAAGCACCGACATGTCAAAAGAACAATTAGAATAGGTTCCTGGTCCTGGTCATAGACCATTGTGTTTGCGCCGGCGGTCCAACAAAGAGGCGGCGAGTGGCATTTTCTTTCCATTACGAATCCACACGTCACTTACTCCCTCCGTGTCCATTAGCGCCCTATCCGGAAGCAAGTAAAGAGAAGGTGAAAAGCTGGTCAAAAATGCAAGAGCAGCTTCATTTGTACGCCACGCTACATAGAGACTAATCGGCTAAGGACTAGTGGAACTTGATTCCACCACCTAAGGCCGATATGGATTTTCTTTCTACAGACGTAGGGGTCGGAATCTTTCCCTATCACCCTAAAAGCCCTTCGGACCTTCTTACCCAAAACATCCGGATTGCTCATACTGCTACTCTTACTATTTCACGACTTCCATAAAATCCCTCATTTAAAAGGGGAAAGCTGAAACTTAGGTCCCTCCTAAAAGATTATTTCGGAATAAATGGGAAATAGTTAGGAGAGGTTCGCCAACGACTAGCAGAAGCAAGGTTATTAGATACCTCAGGAAAGCTCGGCCATAACCACACGTGCAAGTTTCCTTGCATGTGGCTCGTCCGTGATAACTTCTTCGGATTTGCGTGAACTAGCGGACCGATCCTAAGTGGGGATGCTCCCTCCAACATGAGCGAACCTTTCCGAAATTGGTTAGGAATGGGTGCAACTATCCCAGCCCGGATCCAACCAGGTTCTATTGATCATGTCCCCTTCCATGATCTACGACCACCCTTGTCTTGGGGCGTCTTTGGCTTTACGAGAGAAAGCCCGCCGGAGAATTCTTTCTCTTCCCGTCCTGGATCATACTCCGGTGCATCCACAAAAGAGGAAATCGCACGCATCTTTCTCTCAACAGCGTAGGGCTCGAGGGAGTGTAGCGTGTAAGGTAAGGAAGTGGCCTCGGTCACGGGAGGAAGACAACTGGCCTATTGCCGCAAATGGTTATCATGCGCCTGAGAAGGTGTCAAAGTGAATATTCGACTTGGAGCATTGATTCCCTTAACGACAGGTTAATCCTCACCTCTCAATTGCCTATCTCGTGCTGTGACCTGAGAAGGTCCCCATCGGCAAAGACTCGATCGAGGTTCATTTAGTTATCTTACATGAGACTCGGGATATTCCTCACTCTATGGCATGGCACTTTTTGCTCATCCATTCCGCCTGCCTGTCAAGACATGGCGTCCTTTTTCATTATCATCTACTGCCCTTTCTTTCCTCCCTGCAATTCACGCATGAAGATCAGCCGATGGTATGCTCGACTTTGGTTGCTCTGCAGCAGGTAGGAGTACATTATGGCAGACCGCCACTCAGGCAAACCAACCTCCTCCAAGAAGAATTCAGCTAAGGCCCCGATCCTTATAAATAAGAAAAGAGCGCCCGGTGATCCCTAGATTGCAAGACGTCCCGTTGTTAACTCCTCGCCACGCCCCTTTCTGTGGACCGACCGACGCCTCACTCCGCATTGTGTACTCCCATCCGCAGTGTAGTGCTGGGTCACATCTCAGCGCTTGGACTCATGTGCCTTCCATAATCAGGGTCTTCGAGCCTCATTACAGACGATTAGCTACCTCTTTGCGACTTCAAAAGGATTAGACGTCCCCCCATGCTATAGTTCCCTGCGGTCCGAACCCAATGCCGCATTAGGATAGGGAGTTGGGTGATAATAGCTCCTTTACATCCCAAAGAGTGCTGCCCTCCTAGGCGCGCAACACTAAGTAATCCAAGCCAACCCACAATATTACTGACTAACGGTGGATAATCATATTTTTTAGAGGTACCAAATATAACTCCATGAATGAGAAAACTGAAATGATTAATGATAAAGATCTGTCAGGAAACCACTAAAAAAGATTTAACATGTGGGATGGGAGGTCGAGATCACCGCCATTTCCCCGTATGGAGCACCTGAGCTACTTAGCAGAAAAATATCTCTCTCGCCCCCTCGAATCAAGTAAAAGCTGCGACATGCTGTTTTCTTCCCCATTGCTAAGAGGGTTGATGTGGTCGCACGCCCGCAAGACACATGTTTTCAAAGGCTCTTATGTGTCCATAACTCAAAATAGCTGACCTAACGGTACCTAATTACTCAAACATACCAATAGTCACCGGATTTATATGGGCTAATGGGAGGCAATGATCTTCTAAGCCCTATCTACGCAGATCTTCATCTTCGTAAAGAGTTTCGAAAGCACTCTCACTTCAAGGGTCTTCGAGAACGGACTCCCTCGTAATGCAAGTGGGATAGTATGACATTTCGGGTTCCGTATGTTTATGTAATTTTAGAATTTCGGATATTGCATCCCGTGAGATATTCGAATTTTCCCCTTCCTTGTCAAGGAGGTATGTAAGCGAATAACCTCGTCATATAGAGGACGAGGAGTATTCGAGCCTCAAGCCTCACTCGCTCAACGACCACCGGCCACACTCTTTTTTAGAGGATTCCCAATTGACCTAGGCTACTCATACGAGACAGACATCGGATCTCCGGATGTCCGGTCAAGAGACATCGGATCTTCGACCGAGACAAAATGCTCATTGGATCGCCAACAAGGGCAAGAGGAAGCTCTACCGAGTGCCTCTCTCCTCTCATGAACATCTAGTTACCTATGCCGGGCGCGCCTAGATTAAGAAGAGCCAAAAGGATTGAGAAAAAAGAGACCTACTTCCCACCCAACCCTTTGTAATAAAAAGGAGAGTCCTCTTCCAAGAAGAAGGGATTCCAATTTCATAAGCAACAGATGTAAATCGAACCCTAAAATAAACAAACCTACGTACAAAATTGCACTACAAAGAAAAAAAGTAGTTAATCTGACCAAAATAAAAAAGAGTCTTCGATAGTTATTATTCCTATAAAATGGAAAATGCTTATACATATAGGTGTCTATTCGCATCTACATCATGATCTGGCTTGGTTGACCCAATCATGATATTGAAGGATTGGACATTTTTTCGAAAAACTGTGGTTTTAGAACCACCTTTCTAGCTTGACTAAGAGCCCTTTTGAGCATCTTAATCTTAATACGAAAATATTATTTGCAGACTTAAAGTTGTAGGAAGCGATAGTGCTTTAAGGAGTGGAAGTTGCTATGTTAGTGAAAGCGATTAGTTTTAGTAGTAAAAGTAGGTAAGGACCCTCTTGAAACCCGGAGCTAGAGGGGCTTTTCTTTGTATGCACACGTATTCAATGCAGTAATGTTGGTTAGGCGAAGACTGATGTATAATCTATTAGTTAATGATCATGCGTACTCATTTTTGTCTCCGCACCGCCTTATTAGTGAAGGGAAGCGCGCACTCTCCTTCTTAATAGTAGCCGCCCTTCCTTAGCACTAGCATACTAAGTGATTAATAATTCCTTAGCCCTTAAAGATTTACTCTATAGGGGCGCACTAAGCGATTAATAATTCCTTAGCCCCTCATTGGTTGTTAGGCATTTGTCACTTCTTCATTTCCATAGAAGAAGTGCAATCGATCCCTCTTCCATTCTTCTTAAATTTAGATTCTTTTATTAGGTCGGTTTTGTCATGTTATGCTGGAGAATATGGGGCCGCTTTACGACAAAGCAGAGACTAAGCTTCTGAGTTGAGCCTGATCATCCATGAGTGGAACTATCGGCCACTCGCCCATTAATAGTCTTAGCTAAGAGCTTTAACCTAAGAGAAAAGGGCACCCAAAACAAGGTCATGAGCTAACACAACTACCTTCCGTCCCGACTGAACTTATCTTTCTATATGTATTTCATGTTCCATTCCAGGTGATGCAACAATCTATCTAAGAAATTTTGGTCAGCGATACAAATGTCAATATCAACTCGCCGGACTGCATTTAGTATCGTCAACACACGGTATCGCAAATCCGCTTACAAACTTCGGGCGTGGGACCAAGGTTCTCAGATAGATGGTACACAGGGAATGGAACGAGGTGCTTTGTCTCAAAAAACATCACAAGATGTCAAAACCATCTAAGGGATCAGTTCGGAGTCTGAAGCCAATGCTACCAAAGTGAAAGAATAATAGGAAGATTCCTGCGAAAGGAGAATCGCCAATCTACCGAAAAACGAATCTCAGCGAGTAACCGCCCACCGCTCGTGTTCTTATATCCCGAAAGGGTGACCGGAAAGAATGTGAGTTACGGCTTATGCTTTGTGCTTACCTCTCAGGCCAACTGAAGGTTTGGCTCTCGAGAGCCGAGTAGGTCTTCTATTTGATACTTCGCCATACGAGAAACAAACTATCATGATTACCACCAGTCGATCATGACATTAGGGGACCATTATGGGCGAGAGTAGGATACTCGACTTTAGGTGGAAAGAAATCTGGTTGCTAGCTCCTACTTCTTTCTATAAGCCAAATTCACAAATAGCCATTAGTTTTTCCGCCTCAAGAGAGATGAGATTCCATCCCCGAGGTTGCCAAAAAGAAGACTAAAGAGAATAAATCCTTGATTGCCAATGGTCCTAACTAACGACACTAACTAAAGAAAAAGAGCCTTGAATGCTAGCAGTCAGAACAAAAATAAAAATAGGATGGAAAAGGACATCATCGACACACAAACGGTTAAGGCAAAGGCAAGAATAGCATATCCGAACAGCTTCCCCAAGTCGTAGGAAGACTATGGAACTAAACAAAGAGCTAAATATGTAAGCAATCCTAATTCCTGCTTTCCTCGAAAAGGCTATAGTTGCAGACCCAAAATCAGCCAAGTTCATTCAGTAGCCATCAATACCTTATCTTCTTGCACGGGGAAAGAGATTCCCAGCCTAGAGTGGTGAAACTCATCAAATCCATCTTGAATGTTGAATCTAGCTTACTCATTTCCTCGAGTGAGGTTTTGTTTTAGTTGCTCCTTAGCTCCTTTCGTTGAGACCTCGTTGCGCTACAGATTAAAAGAGTGGAAATTCCCTGATTGAAAAAGAGGAGATAGAAAGTTCTCAATACTTTCTCCAATACCTTAACCGAATCTAGTTACCGAGTGAGCAAGAAAAACTAGCTCTTACGTGAGAAAAGAAAACCCATCTACCAGTCCAAGTAAGGGGAGCTTCATTCCTCTTCACAGCTGACTCCTCGACAATTGAGGAAAAGAATTCGACCTACGCCGACTTAAATTCAAGACTCCTACAAAAAGCAAGTTCCATTCCATGGCGCCTGGGGCGCGAGCCACTTCTTGATCAAAGACTCAGGGATAAGAGTACATGCAAGGAAACAAGGGTAAGGAAACCGCTGTTTTTGCTACCTAGTTCCGAAAATCAATCAAATAGCCATCTTGGTAAAAAAGAAATATCGCTTCGCTTGGTCACTACGTTTGCTCTCTATATCTATCGGTCGGGCTACCGAGCATTCCTCTCGCTATTAGGGGAAATAAAGACGAGAAATGGCTCGCCCTCCAGCACGGAAGTCTACACTAGGTCCCCTGGATTGAGATTTTGCATAGCTGTGAATCTTCATTTCGGATGGACATACAGTTGACGTTTTATATAGCGAGAAGAAGTGCGCGCCCAATAATATAAAATAAAGCACTTCCCTCTTTTTATTACAAGGCCTTCATTTGCTGCGATTGCTCAAGTTGAATTAGCTTCCAATCTTAGCATACTAAAGTCAGCATTCCTAAGGCACCAACATAATCCGAGTGCTTACTCTCCACTCGCTACAAAGAGATTCTACTTTAAGAGATAGGCTCCAATGCTACTTAATGAATGGATTTGAAGCTAGAAAAGAGTAAGGGAAGAGATCGAAGCTAAGAAGATCGCTTACAGGCCTTTCTCCACAAGAGCATAATCAATCTTAGGGGTCACCCTCTGGCCTTGATTCAGGCGATTGACCCTTAGCAGCATAGGGTTGAAGACGGATAGCCGCCCGTAAAGGCTTTAAACCATCGCGGAAGAGTTTAATTAGAGTCTTTAAGACCCTACATCTTATGTCTTCATGCCCAAGTGTGTTATTGTAAGGGGATCTGGTTGCTCATGCCTCTATGGAGCTAATAAAGTGGGTTCATCAACATCCAAAAGACGGATTGGACGAGTGCTTGTACCGAGCCGAGCGTGGGGCTCATCACCGCCCTTGCTTTAGACGTAGAGAAGAAGTACTTATCACGAAACGATCTGGCAGCGGGCACCGAGGCAGAAAGAAGGATGAGTGAGGAATCGGGCTTTCTTAAGGTCGATTTACCGCTAGGAAAGTCGCGTGGGTTCAAAGTCCCTGAGCCTTCGCCTTTCTCAATCTTTTAGCCCGGTAAGTAAGGTAAGGAGCTTGGCCTAAGTCATTTACGCCTTTGATTCTATAGCCTTCGTGCCAAGTAAAGAAGTCCAATCACATCAATAACTGCTTTTATCTCCACATTCAATAAACAAATGCTTAAACACGTTGTTCCTGTGGGTAATTCCTCTGGTGGATCACTATCTCATTTTAGCAAACATCATTCTACTAAGTGGAATGTGTAGCTCAAGAAGAGAGCATGTGGTTTCGGCACTCCCAAGACTATTCACTAACTATGCAAACATCCCTATTATACTAGTGGCTTATATAATTAAATGAATAATATTCCTATAAGCTCTTTCTGCCTCCTCTTAACCTCGCTATTGTATGAGTGAAGGATCCCCTAAGACTAGGAAGTATGGATCCTAACGATTAAGAGGTATTGCCAGCTTAGCCTTTCCTTTCGTCTTGGTGTCTTAGCCTGCTGCACTCTTTGATCGAACCGTCTGTTGAAAGAATAAGGTCTTTGCCTTTACATTAACTATTTTCTATTAACTCCCCAAGTCTAGCAAGAGAAAGAAGCCAGTTACTGCCTCCCTTTTGTTTTGTCCCTTCCTGCTATAGTTCTTTACCTTTTTTCTTTTCTTAAGTTTTGCATTTAAGACATCCATTTAGAATAGAAGAATGTCGAATCCATTCTCGATCCAATAAAAGTAGGACTATGGATGGATGGCATGTCGCATTAGTTAGCACTAGCTTTCTTGCATTACTTTCTTGTTTATCATACCATACTAGGAAATTCCTTTAAATACTTTACCTGTTGTTCTATATCTATAAGAGGATAGGAGGCTTTTCTTTACTTTATGTCATGCCCCGAAAACTCCACTTTAGGGCATGGATCGCAATTCACACCTCGCTTCAAACGGTTAGTTTGAAGTGTGAAACGACACTAACCTTCCTTGTAAATGGATTTTTGTCCAATTACCAAACACTTGTTCAAAGTAAATGCACAACTTTCTAAATTCATCGATTCTCCAAATTCAAAATTTCATGCCGACAAAAATTACTTCAAATATCCAAATCTCAATTATGAATGTCATATGTGTCGTTCGTAATATAACAATATTCTGGAATCTCCTAAATCCAACTCGTGGTACTAATATAAAAGAATTCAGGACGCCCTAAAACCTGGGGGTCCATTGACAACCCATCAACTCGCGAAATACTCTCGTGGGATGCCTGCAACCCGATATCAATTACGAAAATCGAGTGAGTCTCCTTGTTCTGGAGCTCTACCCAAGGTACAAAACCTGTCCTAACAATTAACAACGACTCACTCAGGGTCCACATGCTTGTGCAAAATAATAGCCACTTGGGCCCCTACTGATAATTACAAAATACACTAATTCATACAATAGTTCAAGTTAATAAATTACTCTCTATTCAACATATATTAAAATGTACAATTTCAATACATGTTATACAAAACGAATACCCAAAGCCACAACCTGGCTTTCTTCTAAACGTGGCCTCTAGTGAGCGCTGTCCTCTAGTACACTCCCTGTACTTGAAATAGTGATCCTCAGCGTGGGCAGCAAAGCCCAAGAGAGATAATTTCACGCGGGTTACTCCCCACCTATGCACATGTCATGGCAAACAATCACATCCAAGCAATTACATGAACTCAGGTTTGAATGTCTATATGTCAAACCATGTCTCGAGTCCTCACCGACTTCACACATGCCTGCTTCAATGTGGAGTAAAATCACAGCTTTTCAAAACAAAAGCTTTTATTCCTCGAAAAACTTACTACCGAGATTCGTAAATATATTGATCACTGATTGTCGATAACGGCCCGAAATACTATGGTCCTCATCCGCGGATATAGTTGACGACTCATTCAAGACAATTCTTCGGAAATCTCCTTCGAAATTCCTCACAAACATCCTTTTATTTTCTTCATGTCATGCACTCACTCCTAATATTCTAGGGTGCCCCAGTGCATATGGAATGCATTATGCCAATCCCAACAACTCATGCTAATATATAAAACATGTATATACTAACATAATTAATCCACATAAATCATGTTATTAAATTCACATCAACAAACACCCAAATCAAGCTCATGGGCCAATTAATGCTAATAAACTAATTTATTTTGAATCACCTAACATCAGCAAAAATTCTAAAAATCACATCACTATTCACAGTGAACAAGAAACCTCTCGCTGACACTGTTCAAGACCACAAGAATGGGGTTTTCTCCACTTGGCCTGCAGATCTCACTCCTTCTTAGAGTCGCCAAACTCCAATTAAATCGGTGTCCACGCGTAGCCCTCGCCGCGTAGATCTACTTTGCTTCTTACTCCGTTGAGAACCGACGGTCCGAACGGCCAGAAATCTAGAGAGAAGGAGCTCCTTCTCTCTCTAAAACCTTAAAAATCAACCTACTGCAAAAAATTCCAACCACTGCATGTTTGTTCTTCAATTTTGGAGAAGAAGATCACTATTTGCATTTTGTCTTAGGTACTGTTTGATAAAATGAAAAAATTAAGTGCTGAAAAATTAAGTGCTGAATTTCATAAGTATTGAATCTGTACTGTAAAAATTGTTTGATAAGTTAATGACAATCGAATGTCAAGATAAATATGGTTGTTTCGATAATCAGAATGAATACCGAAAATTACGTGATTATACATATTTACATCCTTATTATCATTGTATTACATATTATCCAGTATTTAAATAGAGTTTCTAATAATATTTTATTTTCAATTACAATTAATTATTATTTAAAGAAAATCACTAGAAACATATCCTATAAATAAATCATATTATCCAAAAAGACATAATATGTTTAAAATAACCAATAGAATCTAAACTTTTAAAACTATCCAAACTTTTAATATAAAAACAAAATTAATGAGCAACCGCTTGATTTGCTATTTCCTCTCTTAAAGACCATGAAAATCGACGTCTTGTGCAAATTTCTTCCCTCCTACTTGTAGTAGACCTTCATGATTATTTTGAGGCATCCCCGAATTATCATCATACTCATTTTCACCCTGCTCTAAGAAAGTATCCGCAATAGATAATTTTCGAATTAGTTATGTATAGCTATGCAAGCAATAACAATGTTTCTCTGTACTTGAAAAGGATAAGGTGCCATCCTCTTTAAGATTGGAAAACGAGCTTTCAAAACACCAAAAGATTGCTCAATGACATTCCTCAATCTGGCATGTGCATAGTTGAATGTCTCTTCTTTGTACGAGGGCGCATAATTCATTACAAAATCGTGCAACCAATATCGTGTATTGGCCAGAAGGCGCCATAAACCCTCGAGTATGTGGATATGCAAAGATCACAAAGATATTTATCTACATAAAAATTAATTTATAAATTAATTACAAATTTATTAATAATAGCCGAGAAGAGAATTATACTAACCTGGTGGAGGTATTGGAAAATTATTTTCTGGATTACGCATAGTCTCTGATAATACTCTTGAGTCATGTGCTACGCCTTCCCATCCAGCCCAAACAAATGTAAAAATCATTATATTGAAGTCACATATGGCTAGAACATTTTGATAACATTCTCCTCTTCCTCTTCCTCTATAAGGGACTTGTTTGTTAGATGGTATCACAAAGCATGAACAAGCGTCCCATCAAGTGCACCAATAGCACCCTATTAATTGGGAAAAGGAGAATATAAATTAATAATAATAACAACAACAAGAACAAATAATAATGAATAAGCTTTATGCTTATTTTTACCTTAAATACTTCCTCTTTAAACTTGCTGATGATGGATTTTCTCAGAATCGAATCGTAGGCACAATCATCTCTCTTCCGAAGAGAAGCATTGCCTCTAGTACTTCATGAAAGTAATGATGTATGGTTTGAGTTGAATGGTTGAATCTTCTTAACACGATTTTCACAAGTGCGATGAATCGTCATACAACATCGTCATTTTTTCTTCTACTTTGATGTAACGACTGCCTTTCAACCATAAGCCATTTTTGAAATGTCTGCCAAATACGCAAAAATGCTTGCTTATTCATTCTTAAAATTTCTAGACAATGAGTTGGATTACTCATTTAAAATTCTCGCATATGTAAAACCTTTCGTAAAGGTCGAGTCAAGATCCGTCTTCTTCCAAGTCGCTTTTTTCTAATAATCTTCTTGACTAGAATCACTGCTGTGATTTTCAATATTTTTCTTTGCTTTTCAGTTAACATCTTCTAATAATATGCAACATATGCAAATATATCAATTAAAAATAATAAAAGTAAATACAATTATAAGCAAAATGAACCACAAAATATTGTCATGAAAAGAAATAATGTCAATACAAACTAATGTGAAGACAAAGTATAAAAATAACCCATAAAATATCACATAAATTCATAAATAAGGTAAACCCCAACTACTTAAAAGAAAACTAAAGTAATCCTAATTTTTTGTATCACCATCCAATCCCCAAAGAATTTCAACGCTCCGGCTTTTGTGAAAACATCATCCACTGTTCTCTATATGCTTTGCTTTCACAAAATATGCTAGAAGCAGCAATGTACAATGGGTCATCCATAGGTAATGTTGCAATCTCATCCAACTTCTTATTACATTCTTCTATGCTAGGTCTATCTGATTGCTCCAATGTATTAAGAATACGAGCAATTTTTCATTCAGGATTCCTCCATTATTTTTCTTGGTAAACACATTTCTTTTGATTTATGACGGGCTTGGTGGGAGATCTCGGTGCTCTATATCTATGTAAGAATTCTACAATGGCTGAGCACTTGATGAATGTTTGTCAAGACCTCATTTTAGGCAACCCCCGTCTAGATGGACCCTGTGATTCTTGCCTAAAGAGTCGTAATGCCATCAAAGAGTGATCTCATCTCATATGCATACTGTAGCCCAATATATCGAAATTGTTTTGCATCCGGAATTTTCTGTTATTCAAATCATTGTAATTAGTCAATAGTAGTTTAATTTATTTTTTCAAAATATGAAATCCAAAGAAAGAGCTTATAATTTTGATAAATTCTTCCTAATTTTTTTCAAGTCCAACAACCGTATTAGTTAATGGATTATAACCATGGCTAGACTTTCCTATTAAATTAACACATCGTATTTTTGTTTTAAATAATTCCATTGGTTTTTCAATTTCTTTGAAAGAACTAATATTTTTGTTCTCTTCAAAAAATTTTGAAATTTTATCCTATGATTCAATATGTTCCCTTTTTCCTAATATGTTTTTCTCGTCAAGACATAAATCTAAAAATATTTAACTAGTGTTGGTCTTTCCAACTAGCTCTCGTAAGATCAAGAGGAGCCATTCCTACATAAGATAATTTGAGACAATAAATAATATTAAATATATAATTATTTGTATATAAATAGATTATTATACAAGTACTACGATTATATACTACATTCACAAGTCACAAGTAACACATCCATGAAGTAAATTACAAGTTAGAAGTATTACATCTCATAAACATGTATGACAGAGAATCATATAACTTAGTCTATTTAATAACCGGTTTTTAAACACACCTAAATAACCTTTGCTTTATTTTTAATCATTCTTCAAACTGTGATAATTATCTTTAAGACACTCTCCTCAGAAAACAAGAGAAAGCAAATAAATGACTCATGATGTGTCGGTGTATGTTGGCTAGTCTAAGGAAATCAAGAGCTGAATCATAACTAGGCTTTTTTGATATATAAGATTTCAAATATTAACAGAAACACATGTAATGTCAACAATTCAACAATAATATTTCCTCATAAATACAAAAACATAGCAAGAAGTTGTAATCAAACAAACATTATTTTGATCCCTTCAGCTATAATTTTCCTTCTAATGTACAAAGAGCTTGCTGAACTAAAAACTACCGTAATGCCCAAAAAAGAGGGATAAAATGCATTTCCACAATTCTAGACTTGATCTCACATAATCATCCCAAAGTATGGAAGAAAAATGTTATTTTGAATATTTCTTTCTTCAAGTAAAATAATAGACAATAAATCTCCAATTCTAAACATCTCAAACCATGCAACAAATAAAACTCACATGTATGCATAACATGTATTTGAAACCACATTGATGCAAATTAACAAGGCAATTTAAAGGGAGACTGGGATAGGGGGAAGAATAAAATGTGTTTCCAATCATTCACGAACTTGGTCTATAAATCATCCGCAGTATGGAAGAAAATGTTATTTTGAATATTTTCTTTCTTCAAGTAAACAATTGACAACAAATTTCGAGAAAATTTCATTTACGAACATCTCAAAAACAACAAAATTCAAGCAAAATTCGATTCTAATATATAAAAAACAAGCGTTTGATCAAATATATTTTCTGTTTAACTAGATTTATGTGACATATATGTAGACCACCTACATTGGTACAAATTAAAAAGGCAATTTAGAAGAACCAGTTAGGAAAATAACCAAGATAAAAATACATTCCAATAATTCTATGAATTTTTGGAAAGAATTCATACTGTGCAAGCAAATGAAGAAAAACCACATTTTATTCATATACGGTCTCACTTTCTCTACGCTCTTGAAATAACAAAACATACAATTAAGACTTTGTGACATTCTCAAATACGGATAAGTAAAAAAATGTTATGAATTGCAAAATTTTTTTACTTCTTTACATTTTATTCCCCTATTTGTTTGACTTTCTACGGCAGACGAAATAACCAGAAACAAACAAAAACCAGTCAGGGCGTGCATTCTCGATCTAGATAGTGAAAATTTTTATGATTAAATTTTTTTCACTTTTCTTTACTTTCCCACAATCAACGGCGAATCCAGGCTTCTCAGTGCTAAATTAGGAGTTACGATTGCCCAGTACCTCGAATTCAGAGTTCAAAATACAAAATTTGGAAAATAAACGATTGAATGTTTTCGTGTAAACCAATAAGAAATCTTGTGAAGCGAAAGTTGTTTGATATCAATAATTCATGAGTTTTATAATCAAATGAGATAGAGGACATAATCAAACAGCTTTCGAAATCTAAGTATCATACATGAATTTTAAAAACAATTATGGAAATTTTCTCAAACCTAGAGAACAATAAGAAACCAGACCAATCGGGATTCATTTGCTTCGCGAAGAACTAAGAATCTTCCCAAGAATTAAAACCGCAATTGTAACTTTTGACAAGAGTGAAGGCAAAATGTTAACCATGAACCAAATCCCGAACACATAGAAGAATTCTCAATCGTGACGAAGCATGAATTCTCATCGCGAAGCTAGGACGACGAAACTCCCATATCCATATACAAAAACCCCAAACCCAGATCGAATTAGAGATCAAAGACACACCCCATAGAGATCGAATTAGTGAGAAAACGTTAGCGTGAATGATTGAATATGTGGTAGAACCCGATTACCGGTGAGTCTTATAGCAAATCTCTGCGATGGTGGATTCGCGAGAACCAAGTCGACGGTTGGAAGATTCCAACTATGTATCGGCGGTGACCGGAGCTTGCAATGGAAAGAAACAAGGAGAAGGTGGTGAAAGACACTAAACGGTCTCTTTGAAATATTTTGTTGAGCGTGTTCTGCATTCTACGTTAAGTAGGTCTCTACTACTTATTATTTTCAATGATTTTCATTTAAATTTCAATCATTGCTCTTTAAAAATTTTGTTTATCAAACATATTGAAAAAAATTAAATCATTGAAAATTTTCATTTTCAATGGTTTAACTTTTCAATAGTTTATCAACAAGGGCCTTATTCTCATTAACTTTTCATTAATTCCCCAGTATTAGCCAGATTTCTTGATTTTGACACTTGGCCATGTCAGGCCATTAATACCATCCTCGTAATCGCCCAACTTATATGTCACATAATTTTATGTAGTAGATTTGACTTTGTCACATCACATGTCTTCAACGGTTTTGAGCACGAACACCACGTACTTTGGCGTAAAATTCGATTTGTCTCGGGTCGACGAAGTGCGTGGTAGTTAGATTTAAAGGCGTTTAACCAGTGAAATCCGTTTGTCGGTAGGAATCTAAAAAAATTTCGGGTTTTGACCTAAATTAATGTTTTACCCTTTTTCAGAAAATTAGAATTTTCCCGGGTTTTACAGAATGCTATTATCCAAGTGACTTTCTCAATTAACTTTCAAAACCCAACATTTCACATAAACAAGAACTTATTAGTTCAACATGATCCAACATAAAGTCTTAATCAAATCCTAATGATGACGTATCCCCAACTTAGCCATCACCATTTGCGGAAACTAAAAGTACCTGAAAATATGTCAACGAATGGGAGTGAGCTTAAAGCTCAATAAGAAATACTAATATATTTTCAAGGATAAAAAAGTTTTCAATCATATAACAAATAGGAGATGTTTTTAATCAAACTTTAGATTCAAAAATAAGTTTGAACATTAACAAAATTTACTTCCAAACATTCTCACATTTCAAATCAGTTTCATATCAAATGTGATCCAAACAATTTCATATCAAATTTTGATTCAAACACTTTCTAAGTCTGAAAATCGAAATACATTTCAAAGCCTATTTTCCCCATGGTCATCAAATATTAAGCGGGTGCGACCATGTGGGACTTTCAAATGGGTGGCTAACCCATGAGTGTACCTTTTAAGATGGGCGAGGAACGAAGCCTTTGCGTCTGGTAACCTCTGCTTAGAAACCACGAGAGTGGGATTCAAATCAATTACATTCGCCACCAAGGAATGTAAAGGTCAACTATTATTCCTGTTGACAAGGGGCCGAATAGTGTCAACTATTATTCCCATTAACATGGTCGAACTAACCAAAGTCAAATATTTCATTCAAAAGTTCAAATTATAAAACATCATATCTCCACATTTTCTTTCATAAATAAAACAAATCTCAAAAGTACAATCATACAAAACTATTTTTTGATCCATGGATAATCAAATAATAAAAAAAAGTAAAACTTTTCATAAACCAAGGTATATATAGTCGAGTTAAAGCAGATTTTCATCCTCAAATGAAGTAAAAACAAAAACGATTTTCTTTTTTAAAGATACGTATTATCCCTTTACCTCGAAAATTCTTTCCAAAAGCTTTGAAAGAACTAATCAGAAGAATTTCACCTCAATGAAATATTTCTGCAAATAATAAGGAAGAATCTATCATCATTACTTATTTATTCTTAAAACTTTCCTAATTTAGATATTCTTAACAATGATATTATTTTAATTTTTTAATCCATAATAATAAAAGTTAATGGGTTTCTAAATATTTTATAAAATTTGTGATTTATAAATTTATTCTATCAACATGATTTTTGTTCACCTCGAAACATATTGACAAGCTGTTCAAATGATAACTATTTGAATTAGGTAGTTTCACAATTTTATAAAACTCATATTCCTTTTGGATCTTATTTTTTAATAATGTATTTATTTTTATACTCTTAATAGAACTAAATCTTTTCACCCAAGTAATAATATTAATAATGTTTCTAATTATATTATTACACAATACTCATCCGACCTTTTGCCTAACAATTATCATACTTGACAACAACTATTACGGATCTTTATTTATATAATTGCTAAATAATTATTCTAATCATGATGCATATAAATTCTCAATCCTTAATAAAATATTTACTTGCCCAATACATATATCTTTAAATACTTATCAAATACATATATTATACAAATCAACCTTTTCAAATTTATCTTGTTTGTTTATTATTATTTTCTTTCAAAATTATCCTTAAATACTTTTCATTCTCATACTCAAATAGTGAGTATGACACCACCAATCCTTACTTTATTTATTTCTAAGAGGCAAAAGTGTAATCTAAATCTCTTCTTTAGGGTTGATCTAGTGAAAGAAAATTAAAGAGATCTACATCCACAAATAAATCTAGAAAAAATAAAATAAGGAAGATCTTACTTAGAAATTTGATTCTATTTAAGCGCATAGATAGAAAGTGTGCGTCATACGGAGATCTAAGTGAGAAGAAATTCAAAGATGAATAGAAATGATTTTCTTTTCTTATTGAATTTATACCTGAGGTGTCTATTAGGAAAATTACCTTTTACCCCTCTTTCATTAAATTAATTAATTAAAGTAGCTAATTGAATTATCGTATTATTTTCCTAACTTATGCCTGCAAAAATTTACATCCATTATTATTTTCCCTAATTTATACCCGATACAAATTCTGTCATTATCATTTTCACTGCTTTTATCACTATCTGAATTCTAGGTGTCTGGCTTTATTTATAGGCACGTGTAGAAGACTATACAGGTTATTAATAATATACCTTTGTTAGTCATTACTCGGACCCCTGTGTTTTGTTTTTCTTTTCTTTTCCTATTCTCTTTTTCTACTTATCAATCTCTCCTTACGAGGGCCTCCTCACTCTTATTCACCACCGAAGGGTTGGGATCTCCTTTCTTTGAAGCTACCTCCTGCTAATGGTTGAAGAAGAGAAAAGAGGCTTTCATGCAGGATACTCCATCGGTAACACTTGATTGTTGTTGAATCTCTTATTGTAATCTTTAAAGTGAATGTAGCGATTACATCTTAATAGTGAATAACATGGATTACCTATTACCATAGATTGAATTAGTTTTGAATAGATATGGGTAGTTGGTAGCAAAAGGATGACACATCGAAGAGCTTACTATTGAAAGTGAAATAAGGAAAGAACGAGTTTCAGAAACTTAAATAGGAGTATAAAGGTAGGCACTACCTACGCCGACCATTTATAAGTAAAAGATCAAGCGAAAAATATAAAGGTTTGTTCAAGCCATAATCATTATAGTCAAGCTACGTGAGCTTCGCTCACTTTCGTCTCGGTTCTTATATTCACTTTCATGGTAGGCTCACTCATTCGATGGATTAAATCGTGAAACTTGCACCTTTGTCTACTAAGCGAACCAGCGCCCTATTGAACAAAAAAAGGCTTCCCTCACCTTTCAGTTATCCTGCGAAAGGAATTTACAGGTTAATTCGATGTTTCCTTTTATATTTATGGTAATTGCTCAAAATTTAGATCTTTATGAGTGAATCAAAAGTAGAGAAAAGGTAAGCTCCTTCAAAAAATGCCTTTGCTCGCGGAAGCTAAGGTGCTAGGAAGAAGAGTTCTGTAGCCATTGGGGGAGGGGATGGCCTCATCGTGAGAGCTAGGAAGATCAGTTAGGAGTTTACCTGAGAGGAGAAGCAGGTCTTAAAGCTTAGTTGAAAGGTTAAGGGAAGGAAAGGGAAAGGAAGTGACTAGAAGTCCTGCTTGCAGCTCGGTGGAGAGGAAAAGAGGTGACCGACGGTGGGGAAATAATTCATTGATCGAAGACCAGGGGATAAATCCCTCTCCATTCACTCCGTGGAGTAGCATAGAGTGAGGGAATAGTTAGTTACCGAACACTATTTTCTTTCTTTGGAATGAACAAAGACCATACGCCTAGATTAGCAACTTATGGTTTAGGAGTAAGGCACTTCTCAGCGTAGGAAATTAGCCTAGATCGGATACTCCCATCCATTATAAGGTGGAGCGAAAAGAATAACTTGATTACCCAGTGGAAATTTATAAAGAATAAGGAATTTACTATATAAACACTAAGCTTACTCTAAAAAAATATTGTGAATTAAATGAACACGAGGGGCCGAAACAAGTCCTTCTTTAGAGCACTAGTCAAAACACAGCAGAATTTTGAGTTATAAGGCCGGTTTGATTAAAAAGTTGCTCCCGCTTGAATGTCGTTGTTTGGCTTTTTGTGCTGGTATGGTCTAATGACCCGAAGATGTAGGGAGGCTTTAGTTTGAGTTGTTGCAGAACTGGTGCCAGCGATATCTTGGCGGAAGACAGGAGATGTTTAATAGTTCAACATGCGGAGTTGGAACTTGGCAAGGTAAACTCGCTCTGTAACCGGGCGGTCTTAATCAGTTGCCATGAATACTGCTTCAATCGTTAAGTGGTGGTGTTTTGTTGTTGGTTTCATTTCAGAGCATGCGGCGGACATGAAGCGGTGTGCTGTTCGTGTTTTCTTGTTTTATGTTATTTGTCTTTGTTCCATGAATAGATGTATTTTTATAAAAAGCGGCGGAAAATCAATATACAGCAATGTAGGCTGCGTTAGCACCGGTTACGCGTAAATAAGGAATGTCTGTCCGGTCTTTCGTCATTTGTGATGCGAATAGAAGATCGAAAATATGACTCCTTTTGATGCGCCCGAAGAATGAGTTCGATTCCATCTTTTTAAAAATGCTTTTCATTGATTAGCAGGTGGTCTTTATGTAAATATTCTTGTTTACCCACTAAACATAGTCTTTATATGGCAAGGCGTGGGCTCATTGGAACAATCTGGCTTTGAAAATAACCTGGAGATTTTCAGGTCCGGTGACTTGGCATACAGCGAAGTACAGAGTTCTCTGTAATGGTCATCCAGTTTCTTCATACGAAAGTTATATTTGCTCAAGGCTTTTCTTCTGGGATGAAGGTCTTACGTCGGCTAAGAAGACGGAAAATTCCTTCTTTTTGCGGTCCTGGAGATCGGGGAAATAAGAGTTCGCCCTCCCTATGAAGAGGAGGTGCTCGCAAAGTCAAAGTAAAACATTCGATTTTTCATTAAGATAGGGGTAGGGGGAATAAAGAGTTTTAGTGATTTACACCTCGAAATAGAGTGTGTAAATACCGGATGCATAGGTTGAGTCATTCGCTAAACATTTGTTAGGCAATCAACTAGGTGCTCCCACCCAACCGGACTAATGAATGCCAATTGGAAGAATTCACTTTCTTATCGTTCAGTAGGAGATCCCTTCTTGTGGCTTGAAAATGATTACCCGCCCTTCTATTACCTAAGAGGGAGAGATCTTTCATTAGGGTTTGATCCTCCACCCTTTTGTGAGATAATCAAAGGAGATAATCAAAATAATAGCTTGCTTGCAGTTTCTTGTTTGGCAATTTTAATGGGGCTATTCTTGTACAGCTTGGCCCTTTCCCTGGCGCACTACCATCAAATCTACTAGTCCTCCTCAAACCCCCTAATGAAAGATCTCTGAATAGAATTCATTGCGAATTCTAGTTTTCAAATTCTTCCATGATAACCCAGAAATGTCATGGTTCCTCATATATGCATTCCATCAAGTTAGTGCATAATTTACGATATCGATTTTCTTTTCTTCGATCCAAATGCTTTTGACTTCTTTTTCCGACGGATCACCCTATTCTAAGGGCTTCGATTATGGCGACAATAGAACGAGACTCACAAGTAATGATGGCCAAACATTTCATTCAATGTTTGCATGGGGTTCTCGCACTCAATTCCATTTTCGCCTTTTCACTGAAATTTATCTTCAGATACGCCCAAGCACATGTCGATATCCAAATCAACCAAATAGGCTGCTATAGACAACATCAAAAGTTATTCCATTGATCACCTATCAAAGAGGGAAGCAAGATAGATGGTAGGAACTAACTAGGGCTTAGATACCAATTCAAGAGCATTCGTTAAAGAAAACACCTTCTCTCAAATTATTCAAAGCTTTGGTTTGAAATAATTTCCAATGCTGCTTCTAATTAGTCAGCTTATTGAGATGGAACTGAAACTCACTGGACTGGAGAATCGTGTCACGATAAGCCATTAATATAATATGCTATAGCATATCCTCTTCTTTCCTAAATTGTTGAACTAATGATACAGCAAATGTGAACAGAACTTTAAACTTGTTATTGTCAAGAAATGAAGGCCACTTCGAAGCCTTATATTATAGGAGCAAAACGACTAATTACCGACTTCGACTCTACTCTATCTATCTATCTATACTAAATAATAGGGGTGCTAACTCCTCCTCGTCAGTTAACGCACTTCCTCGCTTCACTTCCATTTTCTCAGGAGTCCTTTTCTCCGGGATATGCCGGATTTTCCCGACATCCACCTAGCAGACACTTCAAATTTCTCAAAGGGGGACCAAATAGCTCCCTATTGGCTGACTGACAGGTGGAGAGCAAGATGCTAAGGCTCCATGTCTCGGTTTGCAAAGAGGGCGGAGGGTGGTGTGTCAGATTTGATCATCCTCAGCTCGTAGGATTCGAGGCATCGCCCATAAGCCGCCACCCGGCAACCCTAATCGTCTCGCCAAAATTCTTCAACTCGCCATGCCCGACAAGAAGTCAAACTAGCAAAAGAGCAAGACGCACCCACATTTTAATACCTTACAGCAGAAAAGCCCAACTAACTACAACAATAGACTGAGAGAATACCATAACTCGAATATATTGAGATTTTGAAAATGGAAAATTAAATTAATTAAAGGCTTGTGCGATCAAAACTTGCAGCTAGACTAGACTCCATCGTATAGGGGCTATGTTGCCTTCAAGCTTTCCTCCTCCTTAATTAAGGACGGGTCATAGAAGGAGGTAGGAATACTAGATTGTTGGTGTCATGATAACCATAGCATGTCTAAGTCGGATATTCTCAACTTTAGAGACATGAGGAAGAGGCTCGAGAGACAAATCCACATCTACATGGGTTGCATAGAAAGGTAGTGATGCTGATCCGTAGTGAGGAAAGATGAAGGAAGTGAAAGCGATTGGGGTGTGAGGCTGTTGGAAGGTGTTCGATCTACGAGAGGTTGCCATGGATGAGTCTTCTTTCATAGAAATTGGTTGAACTATTATATCTTAACATGGTGACTCTAACTCAGCGAAAAAAGAATGAATCCATTAGCTTTCTAGTATTTTCTACTCTATCAATAGGTAGATGCGGGTGGTCTGATGATATTCGCATAGCCCTTCTAGGTGGGCATTCCCAGTAGAGATGTCGTGTTAAACTTTCTTTTGTCTTTTTAAAGAGAATGAAGGAGTTTCATGTGTAATAACAATAAAAGGCTTTTGTGAACACAATGAAGCGGTCGAGACTATCTTTATATAGGAGCGATGCAAAGCTGATTTAGTCAAGATCATCGCCGAGAATCCTCATGCGAGTAAAAATAGGCTTTCACGGCAGCAGCAACATTCTTTTCTACATCTGCTTGATAGAGAGTCCACTATATTCAGGTCAAAGTTGGGTTCGATCGTCGATTAGGAATGAGATAATAAAGAAAGATAGTGGTTCAGAGAAAGTGCTTTTCATCTATCCTAGAAAACCTGCGAGCTTATGTCATAAGTCAATCTTTTTTAACCTCGCGGACTTATGATCGAGGCAATGGGATGAAGTTCTTCGGAATGGGTTCGCGTAGTTGAGTAGATCGATGAGGCTGATCGGCTAGGTTAGTTCTGAAAGTCATTGAATGAGAGAAGCGAGGGGCAGCCATAAGTCTCTATCCATGAGCTCAGGTGGATTCTGTAGATCGATGAAACAGTGATGTGGAAGACAGCGTTGAGAAAGGCGTTTAGCTAGCTGAAGCCCCAGAAAATAGGGGTAAAATCCTGAAATTATTCAGTGGCAATAGAAATTCAAAGGAAGGAGATTCAATGCGATATAGGCTAAGTCAAATCATTCCTCTTAGCACTCTTCTCTTTTCTTACTTCTTGACGAGGCTAAGCTATGGTGCCTTCGTGCCTTACCTTGAAAAATGCTCAAAATCAGTCTTCAAATGAAATATTAGGCTCTGAGCAAAGTAATAGATAGTGTGTGGTAGATTCTATAGTAAATTGGGAGGCTCAAGTGAGAAAGAAGGAGCTAGTCGTCAAAGAGAGAAGATGTTGGGAAAATGACACTTCTGTCATCATAAGCGAGTAAGAAGGTAAAATATACAGCTAAGTAAAGGATTTGGGAGAGATCTATTCCCTCTGAGATCTCTATTCTCGGTTGAATCATGCAAGCTCAACAAAAGATTAAAGGTCGGATGCTTAAGACATGCATCAGCTAGCAGGATTTAAGATTAAGTCTTAGTTGGACTCCTAACCTGGATGCGATTCTGACTCAAGTCTATTAGTGAGTTGCCTATCCACCAATGATGAAGTGACAACGAAGATTCATGATCGATTTTACCTACCATAGTGCCGAGAGTGGCCAAGGGCTTTGGGTTGAATCACGAGACCTTATAAACTATTTATTGACCTTAAATATATAGAAAATATCACGAATATCTAAACTATAAGATGGGTTAGATTTAGGCCACATTTGTGCATAGATCCATTATTTTCTCTTCATAGATCTTGAGGGAACAGAAGATGGGGGATTGAATCCTGATTTCCTCTTTTCATTTACCAGGCCATCACACACCCTTTCTCTCGATTGATCTTGACCTTCCTTATCCCATGCCATTTCGACCTTTACAATTGGCTGAATTAAATTTGGTATTATGGAGCATCTAAGCCCTTTGACCTACTCGTGAGTCGGTCTTGCTTTGGATCCATACTTCTGCTTGTGACAACTTAACTTACTTATCTCCATTTTGATATAGAAGTAGAAGTGGCACCTGGAGCTTTACCCATCATTTAAATAAGCTCTGTCTTCGAAAGGTTAATGATTTTTAATAACAAATTTGGATCAAAGATTGAAACATTAATCATTCATACAATTTAAGGAATTTATTCTGGACTCCACATATTAAGAAAGGTAGGACTTCAATTTTACCTCAAAAAGTGGCTATTGAGCAAGAGATTCATAAGCGAATCCTTGACGGGAGTATGAGGTTTAGCCTCTTATGTTTAGACGACTTCAGCTTGATGATCGAAGTGTACTCATGCTACCATGGAGCGGGGTGTCATATAGAAATTAAATCTCTAGATCTAGGCGTATATTCTTATATATTCCACTTGGCGGAGTTTTGTTGCTAAAAGGGCAGCTTTCTCAAGTGATTCATAGGATACAAGGTACTGGTCTTCTTTGAAATGAAAGCCCTTGATCATGATTAGAGTCTCGATATCGAGTGGTTCCCTATTTCTGTGTTGAAGTCACGTGGTCCTTCTTTTTGTATTTCCCCCGCTCGATCCAAAGAACACTAGGCACAAGACACTTCACTTGTGAATAAGATTTTTCCTGTGGAGAATTACGGGAGGTCTTTCTGATCGCTTTGAAAACGTTGCCTTCGCTTGAATGACAAACCATTTCAGTGCACTAAAAAAAAAAAAGGACTTCTTTCATTCGATCCTCTCAAGAACCGCCTTCTTGTTAGTCTCTTAAGTGCAAGACTATCAATCCCTGGGGCCAATTGCACAATGGGACGAGACTAGTCTAGTTGTTCGTCTATCAAGGGCATCGATTCCTATAGAGTACCATACATAGAGTTTCAAAGATAACGATTATCTTTGTAATTACATCTAATACTCGAACTTGCATATTCAACTTCAGCTTCCGCTTCATTAAACGTAGTTGACCCAATCGCATCAAGCGGCGCCTCTGATCAACTCACCTCACATCGAGTCCTTCTCTTCTCCGAGTTGGTGTAGAGGATAAAGCCACCTAGGCGAGATAACCCTTGTTAGTTCATCGTGTTGCAGATATAGAGTTGTATCCCTAGTCAAAGGATGAGTGATTCATAGCCAATGATAACACCGGGCATGGAAAAGCATCTTTGCCTATTGTCTGATGAGGAAGGAGAAAGAGAATAGGCCCATGAAAAAAAAAGAATTAGCGATTCAATCATATTACGGGCCGGAGATATAGCTAAACAACTACTAACCAGGGGCCTAGGTACTCCTATCACATTGGGTATGATTTTGCCATAGTGGACTCTAAAAGGAGTTCAGTCACAAGTGATTCACTGCTTTTTAGTATGGAGAACTTGAAGAGTAAAGCTTCGAGGGCCTTTGGTCGAGTCGAATTGCACTTTTCCCAAGTGCCTCAAGTCTCTTAATAAGGTATCTTCTGGTGGCCAATGATGTGTAGACGACATAATTCATTCTAAGTTTGAAGGACGTCTTCCTGATAGGACCAAATGATATATGCAAATTTATGACACTATTACCAAAAGAGTATTATCTAATCCCAGGCAACAATGCCATAAACTTGTTGAGACCATTTTTCATATGTATAAAAAAATGGAATTGTTTTCTCTTGTAAGATGACTCATTTAAAATTGTGTTTGTGGTCTCAATCCTTTGCAAGTGCAGTCGTGAAGTAATAAAGTGGATATTTAAAGTCACAAGAATACTCCATTCCCATAAAATGGATGATAAATCAAAGACTAATTACCCCAACTACTCAAGATCATTACTATTTGGACTCCACTAATATGATATTAGAGAGGACTTAAATGTGATCTGAGACGAAAATCCCTTAAATATATAGCGTAAGTTTAATAAAATTACAGAGTTGAGGATTCTTTGAGTAAAACAAAAATGGATCACAGATGTTGATTAAGTAATAATCAATTCTTTGCATCATTCAATTTTTAGCTAAAAGCCATCAGATTTAAAAACTAGGGTTTGTCAAGATGTGAGGAGTTGTATAGATTTAATTTCTCCATAACAATACTTTTCACTAATTAAAGGTTCCATATTCATTTATGAGGACATGAGATTCATCATTAACTTGTAATATATAACTCTCTTTTTCTAGGAATGAGGTGCTTTTCCTTTCCAGTGCTTCCCTACTCGGATATTAGGACTTCAAAAGATTCTTGCCCCATGTAATGGATCTTGCCAAAGCCTTCTCGATTTGATTGGCACCTCAGAACTCTTACTTTTAGTGCAAATCTCCATCTCCTTGATTAGATCTTAGCTAACACGGGATCAGAATCAATTCATCAGAAAGAGGAAAAACCTCTGAGTGATTAGACAAATACTTCATTCAACCTATCTCAACATAAGTTGGTGATATATAAGTAATCCTTCAAAAGTTCATTGGATTTCATAGTACTGATATATCACTCACAAGGAACTGTTCTACATTCTCAGGATTCTCTATCTTTGAGTCAATAACAGGGCCTCTGAAATCAAAGAGTGAGATCTGATGCACTTTGCATTTAGGTACAGTGATATCTGAGAACAAGTAATTATAAGCTCAATACCAATAAAATAGGAAATTCAAGGAATTCTAATACAGCTTTATTCCCTCTTTTGCAGCAAAATGACTATCATCAAAGACCCATTTCGGTGAAGCTCTTCTCCATTGGTTTACTCATATCAGTGAAGTGTGATCGAAGATTCACTAAAATTATAAGAAAACTAAAATAAATGAACTCTAGAAACCTTCCAGCATCCATTGAAATCAACAGTTAATGAAAAGAATAATTTATAAAGAAATACATTTCCAGCACTTGATGTAATACCCCGAATCGAAAATTAAAGGAAAATAAAATGACTAAAAACTATACTAAGCTAAATCACTAAGTGGAAAAGAAAAAAATGTGCAGAGTCTTGACCACCCAGAGAAATCTTGGAGTCAGTGAAATTGGGCACGTGCCTTAGAAATAAATGTTATGAACTTTCCAATGTGGACATCACTTCATTAATTGCATTGTGGATCTAAAATTATATGGCCCCAAATTAGTCTCTTTATCTATAACATAAGAAAGTTATGTCCATTTGAATAAAGCCTCCGATCTTTATCTAAAACATCTTTGTAAACAGCTTCTGTTTTTTTTAAGTCGTAGGCCCTTTCTCTGAAACATTTCTTGATTTGTGTTGCGACATACTTTGTTGATGTCGACATAAATTTCTTCCCGTGATTTGTTATTGTCGCGGCATGATGCCTTGTGTGACATAAACTATTTGCACCTAGCTTCTCATGTCCTTGTCCTTAAATGGTATGTTGCGACATAATTTTTCTTATTCACGACAAACAATTTATTTTAGTTTAGCAACTTTATGAGCAAGTTTCTTTAAGTCCTTGTCATGATTTTTAATACATGACAAGAAACTCTTTGAGTGCGCGTGGACTTTTCTTCTCGAGTTCTTGTCACTTGGTGAGGCTGTTGTGACATGATTATATGTTTAAACACGATTCTTAATAAATTCTCAAGTCTTCTTCAATTTTTGTCGTGAACTACTTTTCTCTTGTCGCCACATAATTTTATCATTCCTTAGCTTTTATTGTCGCGACTAAAAACTTCTTTGTCACGACACAATTTTATCATTCCTTAGTTTTTATTACGCGATGAAAACTGCTGTCACCAAAGCAGGAGTTTTGCACCATAGCTTTGATTAATATCATGACATGAAGTTTCTTTTTGTTCCATTCCTTCTTGTTTTGCTCTTGACATCTTGTGTGACAAGTAAATTCACCTCCTTCATCATTTTATCTGTAGCGGAGAAATAATCTTTAGCCAGATAATGAAGTTGTGTTCTTATGGTTGTGAATTGTAATTTATTATGTTAGACAATTATTTCCTTGAGTTGGCTTGATGGTGGAGCTTTGTTTATATAAACACTTGTCTTGGCTGACTTGTTTTGCCTTTGATATTTTCTGTTGTAACTAAATTGTGTCTCTTGTGGGTGTGAGTTCATCCATTAGTCTTGACTTTTATGTTGCGACGTATAAAAATGATATTCATGACCTGATTCCTTCACACATTGGCCTTAAGTATCACGAAAAATTTCGAGGTTGTCACAATGACTTTCTTCAAAATCTTCTCAAGTTTTGATTCGCGACGAGAACTTTATGAGTCGTGACCCTAAAAGCTTTTCACGCCTTGAGTTGTAGCCAATCTTTGTTGCGACAGCATAGATTTCTTTGGTACACAGGACATAAGTTAGTTTGCTTTGTGAATGTTATTAGCGACATATGAAATGTTGTCGCGACAATTTGCTATTTTCCCTTTTTGCTTCTTTTCTCTTGAGTTCCTCTCATTTTTCAATAATTGCATACAAAAACACAAAGTTGATGGAATATTCACATTTTGGCATAAAAATATATCCCAGACTATTAAAGAAACATGCAGAATGGGTTAAAAAATAGATGGGTTTACATTCATCAAATTCCCTAAACTTAGAAGTTTTTGCCTTCTGACAAAGAAAAGAATTTTATTTTGCTAAGTCAAACCGTTTAACTTTTATTTTTAAGGACATTTTTATATTCACAGCTAAATTGTGCAGGAAACATAAGTAGTTGTAGGATTAATTCTAAACATGTTTCCATTCTAGATTCAGGAAGATTTTCAATTAAGTTTGTAACCAACCAATAATTCATAGTGTGTAATAATTTAATCATTAAATCTGATTTTTGTGTGTGCTGGTCTTCCACTCTTTTTCTTTGGCGATTAAGTTTAAATATTGCAGGATGTTGCTCAGTTATGGCATACTCTCTTTCATTTTTTAAAATCCAGATGTCTTATTTGTCATAATGTAATCTCACTAATGTAGGCATATAATAAGCCTTGAATCAAAATAAGTTTTTTAGGCTTGTAATATGTGGCTTGGTAATGGTAGATAATTAGACATTTTAGGCTCAATTTAATCCATATTCTAGACAGCTTACACTTTTCCTTTTGATACATCCTTGATTTCTCTTGATTGTAATTTTCTAACCTTCCCAACAGGTTTAGTGCATCTCTTTGCATATTCTTCAGTTTGGTATATTTTTCTCTTTTCATTGTTCACACCCAGAAGATACTTTTCCTCCTTATTTTAGAAGCTTTGTCACAACATAAATTTCTGGGGAATGATTTACAATATTGGTCCTTTCGCTTTCTACCACATAACAAACTTTGTGGGTCAAATGCTCCCATACAGGTTGACATTAGGGTATTAGTGTCTTATGACACCCTTGGACTTAATTGTTTTTTGCAGGGAGGATGGCTCTGAGACCAACTTGTTCATCATGATGTTTTGACAGCTTCTGGCACCATCTTTTCTTTTTATCTCTGTATCTTTATGCACTTTCTCTCCTTCCACTATCTTCTTTCTGTCTCAAAATGATATTCCCTAAACATCCGCTCTGTCCATTAATGTCTTTTGTCTCTTGCAATCACGGAAATATAAAGTTCTTTACTTTAGGATGAGATGTAAGGGAAAGTTAGTTTCTCAATTTCTGATTGATGATGAAATTTTGCTTTAAGCTCAAATAAGGAACTAGGGTATATGCTTATACATATCATGAGGTAGAGCTTTGAAGTACTCGAGGAACTTCAAGGGATGGCCTAAATCATTTTCTGTTGAGTGGTATTTTTGGATTTTCCTTGACTAATAATCTAACAAGAGTTCTGGACATTGGAGTTTACTTTGTGATGTATCCTAGAAGATGTTCCTAACCTTGGCATAAGTCTTTCCAGAGTTATTATTGATATCAATGCAAGGGTCATCAGAGTTTTGTAAATGACTATTTACATTCGAACAAGGATAAGTTTATCTATTCATCGAATTTAGTAAACCTTCTTATTCTTAGAAGTTCAACATATTTATTCATATCTTACAACTTTCTATTTCCATTTATTTCATCCTACCAGAAAATCTGCATCTATCAAGTATTTGTTTATTTGAGATCACATTTGTTGTGTTATTTTAATCAATTCAAGAAGTTCATTTTGATCATTCATTCAGCTCTAAACAATCCCGACACAACAACAATTTCATCGATTCAATTCAGCAAATGTACTACAGAGCAATTAGAAAATTTGATCCAGGTAAGTGGTTTCTCAATTATTCCAACTAAAGTAATTATCAATCATGAAACAAAGAAAATTAAATAAAAAAACATTAAAATCAAAAAACACAAATAGACACATAGTTTTCAAATGATTCTTTATTTGTGACTATTTTGTTTGGACATTAGTCTGGAGAGGATGAGGAGATGGAGCAGTGAAATGAGAGCTATTTTCTTTTTCTATCATGCCTATGGGAGAGGAGTAGGGTTAGTTGAGTTAGTTTATATCCAGCTGGAAAGAAAGAGTCGGGAGTTGGACTTGTGGCTGTCTTGATTTACCGCCTTCTCCCTTTTATTTAGCTCTGAACCCTCCACCAGGTAGAGCTGTTTGCTTGATAATGTCATTTTGTCTCTGCCCAATCGAATTCAGGGTTCCCTCAAACTCCACCACAGGCATGGTATTTTAATCCAGGGTTTTTGTTGATCATATCTGAAGCTTTACAATCCCGGCACTTCTCCCACCTTAATTAG
Source organism: Tetrastigma voinierianum (assembly GCA_016808115.1). Taxonomy (NCBI): domain Eukaryota; kingdom Viridiplantae; phylum Streptophyta; class Magnoliopsida; order Vitales; family Vitaceae; genus Tetrastigma; species Tetrastigma voinierianum. Next base: position 35,744 of record JAEQBH010005356.1, read on the forward strand.
GTGCCTCGATTCATAATCATTTTTCAATCAAAGCTTTGATCCTCCTTTTGATGTTCTTTGACAAATACCCAAAGGCATCACCTTTTTGCGAAGCATATTCTTCTCATAGCCTCCTCCATTTCTTCATGAGTTTTGAATAACTCATTTCTCTTTTAGTACACTCAAGATAAAGGCATCATCTTCTCTTACTTCAATTCTTCATTGAGCTCTTGTTGCATTGGAGCTAGGCTTTCACACTATTCTGGCTCAAATAATACCATCATATTCTTTTTCTCTTCACTTCTTTTTCTTTTGCCTTCCTTTGTTCTTTGGTTTGATTACTCATGTTCAAGTGGGAGGGAGGCCTTGGGTGGGATTCCTCGATCCCGATTTCTTCCTCGACTCCTTTAATGCTAAGTCTAGTTGTTGTGGTGGAGTGTGAATTAAGCCCTTACCAATTACTGCTTCCATAATGGCCCAATACTTGGACTTTTCAATGATTTTCACATTTATCTTATGACCTTCAGCAATGCATGAGGAAGTTGCTTCCTCCTTTCTCTTTAATCTTGAGATGTGATAAATAGAATGAACTGATAAGTAAGAACCATACCTTAAGCTATTGATTGGATCTCCTCTGTGATGGTTAAAAGGAGTTCTTTGTCCTTTCCATTCTCCTTTTCGACCGTTAGTAGTCTATTATTTTAAATTGTTAAGTTTCATGAGTTGTTTTCTTGAACTTCTATAGCAATCATTTTGCACCCAAAAGCTGTCTGATCTATTATCTCTTCCTTGCTTTGAAGTCTACGATGCCCTTTAACATATACTTTCTTTCCTTCCCTCTCCACGGTCATAAAGATTCATCACCAAGCATCACAACGAGGTTCTTTGTGTTCACCTAAACAGTTGCCATCCTCTATTTTCGGCATTTTATAAAGGGAGATGGCTTTTTAAGATCCCCTTTAGCCCATTGAAACCTCTGTCCTTCAAACTTCTTTCCATTAGGGCTTCTGCTTTGTCTCTTTCCATTAGGGCTTCTGCTTTGTCTGAAACAAAGTTTCTTGCTCTATCTTTGCTTTGTTTAGCTTCAGCTTCATTTGTTCCCATACTGCTTTTCTTGATTCTTAAAGCTATCGCTAATGTGCTCTTCATTTCATCCATCCCTTCTCGATTTACCACTGATTCTTGCTAGAAACTTGATATTATGTTTGGATTTTCCAACTCAGTAATACTCACTTCCATTTATTTAGGTTAGGAGGTTTAGAATCGAGGTTGTAGGAATTGGTTCTTGGTAAGGTTAGGGTTTGGAACTTTAAAGTTTTAGAGGTTGGATAGAGGTTTGAGTGAAGAAAATTTTGAGGAAAGGGTGAGGATTTATAGAAAAGTGGCCCGCCGAGTTTTCAAAAATTTCAACATAAGCCCGCAGGTTTGATTGTGCCCTTCATTAAATGTCGCAACATAGTCTTACAATCAATTTAAAACTAGGTCAATTAAATGTCGCAACATTGGGAAGAATGTTCACGACACTCCTGCATCTTACGAGTTTGTGCCGCTGACGAGCTGCATGAACTTTGTGTCGCGACATAAGCTTGCCCTTTTAAATTAGTCAAATTTTATTTTATGTTGCAACACGAGAGAGTATGTTCTTGACATTCTTTTTAGTGCTCTCTTTTGAATTTATGTCAATGTTAAAGAATTGTGTCACGACATTAAAGAATTGTGTCCACGACGCAAAATATTCTTTTTCAATTTGATTCCTAAATCAATTGTGTTGCGACATTTTAACTAAAATTCTCTGAAATTACATCTTTCTCTATTTTCTCTCATGAAACATTTAAGGCAAAGTGCATCTACTCATACTCATTTGAACATATTTGGGAAAACTTACTTAAACAATCAAAGAACCTCAATTCAAGTATGAACAATTGTTTCATTTCTTAATTCAAGAAGAATTTCCCTAGATTTTAAGAATATATTTTTACTCAACAAAGCCAATATTTCCTTTCTACTTTTAAAATAAAACACATTCTCTTAGTCTTCAATTATGCATTATCATTAACAAGTTGAGGGAATTATAATTACTCCCCCTTGTAGTCATTTTCTGCATATTTCTTTTTGAGACAATGTGTTTCTTAATAAAATTCTTCTTGAATTTAGCTTCATTGTCTTGAAAAATCAACAACTGAAAATAAAACTACTAACAGATTTAAACTAAAACAACTACCTTACAAGATTTAGCTAGATTATCAAACTATTAAAACTTAAGAAATTAAAAATCATGCTTAGGTTTGCCTCCACAAGAAGAATTTGCTTTCAGTTCATCCTAGCTAGACATATCTTTATTGATAACTTCCTTTCAACATCTCTTTGTTTTGCTCGCTAGGCTGGAATTATTCTTCCTTAGTTCATTTCCATTGCATTTTTGTCCTATATCTTCTTGTTTCCTTTGATTCATCCCATTTACTTCTCAATGTAAATGAGTGTGAATCTTTTGGATTTATCTCCGGTCTGCTACTAGAGGAAATGCATATCGGATTAGTTTTGCAAGGATAAGGCCGGAATTTGCCCTCTTGGTCTCGAGTTCCTCAATGGAGCCTTAGTATTTGTTGAAACACAAGCTTTATGTTTGTAGAGTATCCAATTTCAAAAAATCTCTTCTCATGCATATTCAAAATTATTTTGTTTTCCTCCATGAACTGTAGCATCTAATCTTCAAAAGATTGAGTCCTTTTCTAACCCTGCTATTCTCCTCTATTGTCCCTATCTCTTTCTTTCTTTGCTATCTGCTACTATTCTTTCTGACCTCTGGAACCAGTGAGCATAAGCATGATGGTAATTTTGTCTAGGTCTAGGGCCTTGTTGTGGTCCTCCACCATATGAAAAGTTTTCATTGTTCCTCAATGCTAGTGTATAGTGTGTTGTCAGGTTAGGGTTAAGCTTAAAGGTGTAGCTCATATTTGCATTTAGGTAGTGTGCCTCCTCAACCTGATAGGGCTCTTCTTCAACTGGTCCCTCGACACTTTTAACTCTCATTCCTAACCCATTCTTTGCTCCACTTCCTTATGCGGTATCATTCTTACCCTCTCATTGTTTGATTATTTCATAAATTTGCATCCAGTTTTTGCTTCTATGGTTGTGTTCTGTCGATCCGATAAGACCACTTCCTGATCTGCTCTTGCTCCTGAGCTTAAGATGGAGCCTTGTAGTTGCATTTGGCAAAGTCTTCAATCCAGATTTGCCCCTTGCCTCCTCTGCATTCTTCTTTTAAAGCTCCATAGCGAAGATAAATAAATTATACCCTTGGAGGCATAATTCATGGCATGATAGAATATATCCATCTGAGTGGTCAAATCTATTCCATGCATAGGACATATTTTCAGCAATCTCTTGAATCTCTCCCATGCATTGTAGAGACTCTCCTCTTCTCCCTGCTTGAAAACAATTATTTCTCTTATTCTCTCAATAGTTAGAGTTAGAGGAAAAAATTTGCTCATATATGCCTCCACTAACTCTTCCCAAGTGTTCACTGATCTCACTGGCAATGAATTAAACCATGTTCTTTGCCACGTGTCTTGAGTGAAAGGGAAGGTTGCGGGTTGGTGCCAATCTCTTATTCGACTTATTTGTGTTAGTCATTCTCATGAATCACCCCATATGCTCATTGGGATCTTCAGAGGGGTGACCTGTGAACTGGTGTTGATGTACCATGGTAATCAATGCTTGTATTTCAAATTGTTCAACCCAAATTACGGGTTGTCTTCTTTATGAGTGTACTCATCTTGGATAATAGGCCTCCAAAAGTCCCCCATAGTATTATGCCTTTGATTTCTCTCTACTTCTTTTTCTTTCTGGAATAGCCTGCAATCTGTCTCCCTTGATGTGCCATATTTCTAGATTTTGCACTAGTGATCCTTCTCAAATTTTGTAGTGTCTACTTGCATTTGATTATACAGAGGCAGTCACACTTTTAATTCTTCTATACATTTTAAAATCTTACTAAAGTAGAAACACTAAGATCAAATGAATCCTGTGGGAAACAGTTATCTCCATTATGCTCATAGAAAAATGTCAGTAGCTTCTTCATCTACTGTTTTTAAAACTATTTTTGTGATTTTAAAAAATAATAATAATAATAATAATATAAAAAAGAAAAATGTCCAAATTAGTAAATCCCTTTTTGAATTTGAATATTGATCTTCCCCAAACATATCATTTGGCTATTACAACAGCGGTAGCCAAAACTTGATAGGACCAAATGATATATGCAAATTTGACAACATTGCAAATGAGTATTATCTAATCCCGGGCAATAATGCCATAAACTTGAGACCGTTTCATATGTATAAAAAAATGAAATTATTTTCTCTTGTAAGATGACTCATTTAAAGAAATTTGTAATTTTATGGTCTCAATCCTTACTATGAAGTGCCTGGTCGTCTGTGATAATAAAATCCTGATGTCTGAGTCTAAATATCCATTCCCCACAGGGCCAGTGGATAATTATCACGCCCCGATTCTGATCCAGCGGGTGCGGCGAATCGAAAGAATAAGTACGGGGCGAGACCATATCTTCCAGGACTCTTGACCTCTTATATATATATATATATATATATATATATATATATATATATATATATATATATATATATATATATATATATATATATATATATATATTTTTTTTTTTTTTTTTTTTTTTTTTTTTTTTTTTTTTTCGAGTGCAGACTTATACTGTGGGTATACAAACAATTTTGTAATAACCAAAAATCATTTACATGTAGACCACCACCGAGTGGTGTGCATCAAAATCTATACACATATACTAAGTCCCATTGCTTATACAACCTTATCGTATATCATGTGTCTGAACATCGAGAGGATCGCGAGAAAAGCAGTCTTTATTGAGCACTATCTGAGATGGCTCATCTTCTTGGTGTGGAGATATCTCTTGTCCCTTTATCTCCTCCACAGTACCTACGGATTGAACACCCTTGCTAAGCTTTTCGGCTTAGGTAGGAACATATAGACAATGAAACCAATAACAATGTCGTAAATCACAATCTTTTTACATTTACTTTTCATAACGCCATACCTACTTGAAGCCCTGTTGTATATGACTTAAATCATATCATATTACGTGAGTTTTTATATCATTATCACCCGATTAAATATCACCTTCCATGTATCATGTCTTTACAAGTTTCAATTCATATCTTCTACATGTATGACATATTTAGATCATATTCAAACAAACTTATACATACAATGGCAAATCAGACATGTAAAGTCATATCAAATACATACAGTCAAATTAGACCGATGCACACGTTTAATTCCATTTGAATTATCGTTTTATTAAATTTTCGTTTTCAAAAGTGTCACGGCCCGAATCCCGACTTGACCTAGTTGGCGGATCCAAGCTGGAGCCCAGTTTACTCCGACATTTTCAATTATCTTCTCAAAACATTTTTGTTTGATTTTATTAAATTTCGTTTTCAAAGTGTGTGACACGAATCCACGGCTACACCAGGTTGGCGAATCCAAGCCCGAGGCAGGTTTACTCAGACATTTTCAATCTTCTCAAAACATTTTTGTTTGTATTTATTCCATTTAGACTTTTTAATTCACGGAAGCATATTATGGGCAAGCCCATAAACATTTACAATTAACAAATGCATTTACTAAATAATGCCTTTATATCCACATATACTCATGCCATTCATTTTCACATGCTTTCATTTTACAAATCATTTATCATATCACAACATCGTATTTTCAATGCAACAATTCAATCTACACTAATGATGAGATTTTTAAGCATATACATAAAAACTCATTTACACTTGTCAATGTTGGTTATTCACTTTGACTATTCAATTACTCGACGATTCCGTTTAATGAATCCCGCCTTATTATCATCTCTAATGTGCCTACACATTTTACACTCCTACTCTTATCATGACAGATGTCGTTGCGCACTCGACACGTGGTATTACTTATTTGGTCTCCCCATCATGACGGATGTCGTTGGTGCACCCGGCGTGGTATCAATTATCGTCTCCCATCATGACGCGATGCCGCTTGGTGCACCCCGATTACGTGGTATCAATTAAATTCCATATCGCCATCATGACGATGCCAATCGTGCATCCCGCCAAGTGGGAACATTTCAATGCCATACGCCATCACGACGGGATGCCGACGGGTACATCCCGCCAAGTGGGACATTGGACAATTTCAGGTACTGCGGATCGACGCCGATTTGTGCATCCCGTCAAAGTACTATCTCGATATTTCAACCATCTACATTTATGACCTGATTCGCTTAATGAATCCCGGCCTTTATTATCATTCACATTCATTCTATTTTCGCATCACATTTCAATTCCATATTCACTCAGATATCTTTTCAAAGATATACTCAATCTATGTACTTATTTCATATACTCATTCACGTACTCATTTCATATACTCATTCATATACTCATTCACATGCTCATTCATGTGCTCATTTCATATACTTATTCATGTATACTCATTCATATACTCATTCACGTATACTCATTCATGTGCTCATTTCATATACTCATTCATATATACTCATTCATATACTCATTCACGTATACTCATTCATATATTCATTCACGTATACTCATTCATATACTCATTCATGTGCTCATTTCATATACTCATTCATATATACTCATTCATATACTCATTCACATATACTCATTCACGTATACTCATTCATGTACTCATTCACGTATACTCATTCATATACTCATTCACGTATTTCATTTGTTATCTTTTTTCTCAAGTTATATGTGATAATAATCATATATAACTTAACCTACATTATGTGTCATGACAAATTTTCATGTTCATATTCATGTTTCAAGCCTGTTTTCATTTTCCATATCACATTCATGTTTCATGAACACATCTATACATGTTGCATTTCTCGTTCATATCTACATCATTTCTTACCATGTATTATAATTAACTTTAACCAAGCAATTAGTACACTTGGTACAATAACTCAATTTTCAGACAAGATGTGGGAACCAAATTCCATTAAATAGCATATGGTTAGATTCTAGAATCAATGAGCTTTTCATGGAGTCTAAGAATACCCATAATGGAGTCCTAACAAAGGAGCAGTAAGTTGCAAGTCGTGACAAAAATCCCAAAGAACTTCACATTGACACCGGTTCAGACTACTTTAAATATAAGGTGCTAAGGTTCTTCTCCAACTCAATCACCCAAATCTGAGCAATCAAACTCAAGCTTACGCCCTAAAACAACCCGACTACTCTATGTTCAAAAACGTAAACTTAAATTGGCTTGAACATACCACTTTTGAGCTCGAATTGGGCCACATAGAATCATAGCACTGAAGGTACCTATTCGTGATGTTTGGTTCTCCTTGAAGTCTAGTTTAATTAGCAACTTGAATAACTCAACGGACGAATCGACTACAGTGCATGCCAAAATACGAACACCGGTCAAATAGAGGTGGGATTGCACACACCTATCGGTAATACTGACTGATCGTACGTTCCCTTGAAATTTGCCCATAATGTGGTTTTTCTTCCCTTTTTCCATATATTGCTACCCAAATCAACTCAATACTCTATATACACATCAAAACCACTCCAAATTCATCTTGTAATCTCTTTTCATCAAATCATCTTTCATTACATATCTTTCTTCAAAAACTTTTCATGAATTACTCCCAAAACCATTCTACTATGGGTCATAACCCACAACCCAAACACAAAGGATTATTTAGGTTTGTTCTAAACCTAACTCAATTACTATCACATTTAACCATGAATCCAACCTCAAAGGAGGATTCCATACTCATCTTGTTCCATATGGGGTTTTACCAACCCTAATTTCAAGAATTCTAAGGTTAGGATGAAATTCTAACAAAACCCTAGAGAGATCAAAGGGAATTGTGATGATTTCCATACAAGAATTCATTTTAGGGTTAGGTTTCTCACAACCCACAACCCACATACATGTATCCATACAAATATATACAAAGTTCCATACCTTTTGCTCTTCCTTTCTCCTTCTCTTCTCTTCTTTTCTTCTTCTCCTCTTCCTCTTCCTCTTCTTCTTCTTCTCCCCTTCTCCTCTCTCTTTTACGTTTTTGGTCTCTCAAAATGAGAGACCAATTGCTCTTATCCCATTTATATGTCATGCTCTGCCTTGCATTTTTAAACTCTTTTCTCATTTTTGCATTTAGGTCCTTCCATTCTTTCTAATTTCTATTCCATCTTTTCTCAAATTTCATATTTGCATATAAACTTATTGTTTTATGCCTTTTATGTCCTCAAGTGGTAAAAGACCATTTTACCCTTGTCTTTCCCATTTATGACCACTAGGTACTCAAGTGGTAAATTACATATTTACTCCCTTTTTGCTCTCTCTTATTAATTTCCTCTGCCCTATTGTTTTATTTCCGAAAATTCCATTTAGCTTTTAATATACTTAAACAAGTCCGAAAATCATGGTGGTATATTTCAGGTGTTGGCGTATAATAAATCAAAAGACTAATTACCCCAACTACTCAAGATCATTACTATTCGGACTCCACTAATATGATAATAAGAGGACTTAAATGTAGTCCTAGACGAAAATATTAAATATACAAGTGTAAAGTTTAATAAAATTGGGGTTGAGGATTCACCGAGTGAGACAAAACTAGATTTGGATCAGTTAATAATAATCAATTTCTGCATCATTTCAATTTTTAGCTCAGCCATCAATTGGAAAACCTAGCTTCTATCAAAGACGCAAGGCAAGATGGTTCGATTTCTCCCTTAACAATACTTTTCACCGATTAAAAGGTTCCTATTCATTTATGAGACATTATTCTAATCGCTACTTTGTAATATATAACCCTCTTTCTAAGAATCAAGTATTTTTCCTTTTCAGTACTTCATACTTAGATCTTAGGACTAAAGAATTCTTGCCCCCATAGACAGGATCTTGCAATCCTTCTCCAATTTGATTGACACCTCATCCTACACTTCTGATGCAAATCTCCATCTCCTTGATTAGATCTCACAACACGAGATCGTAATCAATTCATTTAAAGAGAAACCTTCAGTGATTAGACAAATACTCTATTCAACCTATCTCAACTTATAAGTAAGTCGTGATCTATTTCCAGTAATCCTTCAAAGTTCATTAGGTTCCATATTAGTCTACCATACCCACAAGGAACCGTTCTACACTCAGATTCTCATCTCCGTGTCACCCGCCAGAGGGCCTCTCTTGAAATCGTGAGCGAGATACAAGATTTTGTATCGACACCTGCGACTAGCACCGAGAACAAGTAAATTTATAAACAATACCAATCAAATAAATTCAAGAATTCTAATGAAAGCTTCCTTCCTCCTTTTATAGCAAAATGACTCTCATCAAAGACCTATTTCGAGTGAGCTCATCTTCTCAAAACTGGTTTACTCATATCAGTGACTAACTGATCAATAAAATTCACTAAAATTATAAGAAAACTAAAATAAATGAACTCCATAAACCTTTCAGCATCCATTGAAATAAACAGTTAATGAAAAGAATAATTTATAAAGAAATACTACTGGTTACACTTCACATAATGCCCAAACTTAAAAAATTAAAGGAAAATAAACCGACTAAAGAAAAACTATACTGGGCTAAATCTACTAAAAATGGAAAAGAAAAAATGTACAAGAGTCTTCAACCACCTAGAAATCCCGAGCCTTCGAAACTCCGCAAGACATTGCCCTAGAATCGCGGTATTTATAGGCTTTCCAATGTTGGGCCTCTCACTTCACACCGCATTGTGGATCCTCAAAATTACGGCCCAAATCGCCTCTTCTGTCAGCGACATGTAGTACACCGCCATGGACAAAACCTCCGCCTGCCGCCTCTCTCGTCAGAGTTTCTTGTTTTTTCCGGTCAGACTCCTTTCTCTCGGGCTTGCTCTGATTCCAGGTTGCGACATACACAAAGTACTATGTCGCAACATAAATTTTCACATTTTTTTTATTTTCACGATTAAATGCTCTCAGGTCGCAGAACACTAAACTCCGTTTGCACCCAACTTCTCATGTCCTTGTCCTTTTGGAGTCTGTCGCGACATAATTTTTCTTGTCACGACAAACAATTGTTTTTCAACCTGGCAACTTTGTCACGATAGAGTTGCTTTTATCGCATTAGGATTTCTTTAAGTCCTTAGTAATTTTCTGTCGTGACAAGAAACTCTTTGGTCGCGATGCATTCTTTTCTTTCGTGTTCTTGTCACTTCAAAGGAAATGCTTGTCACGTGACATGAAATTATATGTTACACACGTTTTTGGCCATTCAAGTCTTCTTCAATTCTCGTCATGACTACTTTTTCTCTTTGTCGCCACTGCACTTTATCATTCCTTAGCTTTATCAATGTCGCGATTAAAAACTCTCTTTTGTCGCGACACAATTTAATCATTCCTTAGTTTTTACGTCGCGATTAAACTTCTTAGTCGCTACACGTGTTTTGCCTCGCAACTCTTCTGATTATGTTTCCAACAAGAAGTTTCTTTGTTTCCATTCTTCCTTATGCTTCTTCGCTCTTTAGCATCTGGTCGTGACAGTGAATTCATCTCCTTTCATATTATTCATTACAGAGAAATAATTTTTGTCATGACAGAGATCGGTTGCCCTGTAATGTGACTCTAATTGTTATGTTGCAACATGATTTCCTTGAGTTGGCTTGATGATGGAAACTTTGTCACAACATAAAAGCACTTGCCTTAGCTGACTTGTTTCGCTTCTTTTACGATATTTTCTTATCAAGTGCAGAATTTTCTCAGAAATAAAAGTTCATCCATTAGTCTTTAGCTTTTATGTTGCGACATAAAAAAGAATGTTGCGACACGATTCCTTCACCATTGACCTTAAGTATGTCGCGATAGATTTCAGGTTTGTCATGACAGCTTTCTTCAAAATCTTCCTCAAGTTCTGTCGTGACAGAAAACTTTACAGTCGCGACCTAGAAAGCTCTTTTCACTCGAATAACCAATCTTGCTACGAACAGATTTGTCGGGTCGCGACATAGTTCCTTTGGCCTCGTTTGAATTTGTGTTGCGATTATAAATGTTGTGTCATGACACGATTGTTGTCGTTTTGTCCTCTTTGCTTTTCTACTGACTTCTCTCATTTTTTTCAATAATTGCCTGCAAAACACAAAGTTGATGAATATTCCACATTTTGGCATAAAAATAGATCTTAAACTGTTAAAAACATTCCAAAAATGAGTTAAAAATAGTTGATTTTACACTCATCACTTCCCTAAGTATATAACTTAAGCTTTACACAAATTGAAACTAAGGGCCCAAAAGCATAAAGATGGGACTCTAAGTCTTTTTTTTATGCTGGTTCGTTGCGTCTCTCAACTCTAGGGGTCCTGCTCCTTTAAGCAGGGACAATTCAAGAAGAGTGAAGAAAGAAATTAGGTTCATATGGATACATTCACATTGAATCAAAAACTAGTAGACCTATTCTCCAACAATAGGAAAGGTCGAAGTCTTCTTTCTAGATTCGATAAGAGTCGGCCACAGAGTCTGGAGAGCCTCAGCTCACCCTTTCTTTCACCCGAATGGCTTGGCAAGACTTGCTCGACTTGACCTGACGTTTACGCGACAAGCCATATGGAACCGATCGCACTTCGACTCTATTTGTCGCTGGACCAAACAGGCCTCAAAGTTACCATGATGTTTAGATCGACCGCCCTTTGAAAGCATATTTTTTTCCCGTTGATGAACGCATGCCGACTATCCAACTCACCAAATTTCAGCTAATTTATTTTTGCACGATAAGGAAGCGCTTTGATCCGCCTTAGAAGGGATATCAAGGAGATCGTGATCAAAGGACGCCTCGGATTTCCACGGTCGATTGCATCTCGAGACTTTCGACATGCGGAGAAGTTCTTTGATCGGGAAAGAACTATCCGAGGTGTGTGAAGGTGAAATCTCTAAGCACTGGTCATGCTCTTACTCGTGGGATCAAGTCCAAGTACAATGAAGAAAAAGAGAAGATTGGGACAAGATGTGATCGAGGTTACTTGAGAAATTTCACCCATCGAGCCAGACCCAAAGCTGTTCCAAAGGTTCCACCGCTTTAAAGACCAAGGGTGGAGAAGAATAGAAGAACCCCTACTCCCGACCTCACAAGTCATGAGTTCTACCAATTGTCTATTCACAATCCACGAACGAATCCTCGATGAAGAATCCCTCGCTTTGATTTGATGTGTGGCTTAGTTCGAAATCCGAGATGAAATATCAATGCATCGAATGTGAAAATTAGCATATAAACTAGCTCTAAAGGTCGAGGAAAAACTAAAGAGAAGGACCACAAGGAGGCACCGAAGGTGATAACCAAAGGTGATAGGGGATCGACCTCTACCATCGGGCGTGGAAACCCTTTTTCCCTTCCCTCAAGATATATGGCACGCTTTACAAATATAATAGAAAGTAAAGGCTATGGGCAACGAGTAGGATGGAGCCTTGACTTGAGCATTGTACAAGTGCTTAAGGCTCCTTTCGGCCATGGCCACAACTATTATATATGTTGCTCGGGAAGCAAGCTACCGCCGCCATCGATGAGAACTAGTCTTGGCTCGGGTTAGTACTACATCTCATTCTCGTCTCGCCCGCCACCCACTACGAATTCCCGTAGAGGCAGCTATGTGCCAAGTGGATTCGGACCAAGAACTAATGCCGACGGTCGCAACCACTACTTTTGACTCCTGCATTTTTGTACTATGAATTCTACCTAACTTTCGATTCCAACGCAACTTATCTTTTTGAAGCTGACGTAGCAAACTATGCGAGCCTCTCGACGAAGCCATCATAAATCTTATCTAAATAAAAAAAATAAAAGGTAGTTTCATTATGGTGGTATACCACCGCCTCGAATTTCTAGTTCCAATCTGAGCATATAGATCCGTGAATGGATTTGGTATGTATAGCCACTTCGGGCCGGCTCGCTGCCGAAAGTATTTTTTTTTCTGGGAACATGGTAAACCATAAATTATTATGTTTTTGATTCTTCATCCACCGATCTGGGAAAATGCTCTAGTTTTCCATTCTCATATGAGGCCGAAAAGTTTATTATTGGCAACAGGTCGACACAAAGTGATTCATCATGCTCAAACATGAGCCGATCGGGCCGTTAGGACTCGGCTTATAGATCATAAAATTCCCACAAAGAGAATGAGAAGTAGGTCCATGTAAATGATTGATACCTCGCAAACAACAACGCTCCTTCCCCATATGAAGTTCGAAACCCAAAGGTAATCGTTGAGTGAACTATATCTTCTTTGTCTTAGTTGACCTAAGCTGCACCATTACTGCTAGGGTAGGGCTCGGCCTTCGAACCATATGTGGGATGAGTTTCTGCCTCATACAGCTCGGGTCGAAGACTGGGGGAAGTTTAGGAAAGATGGGGAGACCTTGCAGCTGTTGGTCAAGGCGAGGATAAGCTTGTGAAGAAGCCATCTTATCCCCCAAAAATCACTTACAAATTTCACTCTTCAAGGTTTTTCTATTCCATCCCATTTCATTCAGGGATAACAGGTAGTTAGTTACTTATATATGACATACCTCCCTCTCTCCTTGGGAAATATGTGAAATTGGCCAAGAACTCCACAAGAACCTCCCGCCAAGCTCGCCGACCGACAAGGTACCATGGCTAAGTCGTTAAAACCGGCTAAAACCGCTCGAAAACGCAATATAAAAATTTCACTTTTCTATCAAAATCACACCTTTAGATTTAACGAAAATCCGGCAACATAACGACTGCACGGTGGTCAAGCCCAAAATACAAAAATCACTTGTATATAAAAAAATACACTCCCAATATTTTCCAAAATCCAACTACAATTGAGTAAAGTTAGGACCTCCTCGGTCCTCATCAAAATATAAGATAAGAATCAATCCAACATAATTTCATCGCAAACTGTTTTTCTCAAAACCATGCATGCATATTTTACAAACGATATTTATATATACAAAATGTCACATTTTAACTTTTACTACTTTTATTTTAATAATCTTTATCTATATATAATCACAACACGCTTGTCAGACCGAGGATCCCTGAAAGGTCTTTTCTGGCTTCTGCACTGCACCTAAAAAAAATTATTTTAAAACAAAACCGAGCCAAACGCTCTGAGTACTATAAGTTCTAAAATGTTGTCGTCACGTATGTACCTCCTAATAAGAAAATCAGACATAAATGGTCAGGAACCGCTTATGAGAAAACCGAAGCCATATGAAACCATTTCAAAACCGGCGGCCGAAACTATTTCACGTTGAAACCGGCTCAAAACTATCAAGGCGCTTAAACCGCTTTTGAAACTATTTCAATAAAACCTGCTCAAAACTACTTCTACCGAAAACTCTTTCAGCTGGTGGTTAATATCCGAAAGTACATCGAAATCAAGTACCAACCATCGGGCCCATTTTTGAAATACCCAGACGCGATACCACTAACTTCTGAACTCGGCATCTAAGAGGGTGAACCCTGAATACTACTTCCCACTTAAGATGGTCCTATGAACACGACAGATCTCTATAAACATAATGGAACTCTAACAAAATGCCCAGATTTCAACCCTGGAACTAACACCTCATCGCACGTACTAAGCTCAAGGCGCTTAACTATATACCTCAATGTGCAGCAGGAGACCTACTATATAAATATATACTAGATCTAATCCCCAATTGCCGACCAGGCAATATAGTTAACAGCATTATCCTATAACCTTACCATGCAATAACTGAAATACATCTCGACCGGAACCGAAGCAGAAATATCTAGTGGTTTTGCTAAACCAGCCAACCGTTTCTTAAATACTAATCGAACTTTTCAATAGTATAACAAATAGAGGTAAAAAAATGCTTTATAAATTTATGACAAAGAACTTTACAAACTTGTAATTTAAATCTTTCGTTTTAGAAAAGGATTTAGTGACTACCTTTTTTCGATCGATTTCTTTAAAATCTTGTCAAGACTCTAGATTTCGCCGGATGCTCAAATTGCCTACATCCATACAAAGTACGAAATGCCCTCGCTCAACGCTTTAACCATAAAACATACACTGTGTACTTTCAAAGTCGACTATATCAAACGAACTCGATTTTAACAAAATTTTACGTGCTAGTCCCATTCGATAAGGACATCGATAATACGACGCGAATCGACCAAATGTCCCTACACATTAAATGCCCCATAAACTATCTCTGTTTTAGCCAACTTGACTCAAGGGACTTTTCATAGAATCTAAAACACCAAACATTTAAAATTATGTCCGACTTGTCCGACTACAACTTAAATTCTCAACCCGAATCGTCCGAAAAACAAATTCCAACTACTCGAACGTCCGAACACAGCCCCAAAAATTCCTAAAATTCCTAAATCCCGCCTAAAATTTGATTGAAGTTTACTTGACCACTACTCTAAAAATATTTAACATTTATATGTCTTGAGGCTGAAGGCATAAGGGGAAAATACTGCTTGGTAGTTTTGATGCAGATATTTATATCGATCGTATCATCATCAACTCACTCTTCACCCGACGAAAATCTACGGTCCGATTTCCGTAAATCTGAGAAAAAAACAAGGAGAAGAAAATAAAAAAAATAAAAATCGTGTCTCTCTCTCTGGACGGTCTCACTTATCCCACCGTTTGACTTTTATGTTTTTTTTTTAATCTTTTTTTTAATTATTATTATTATTATTTGGATAAACGATTTCTATTTCACCCCATTCTGTCCATTTTTACTCCTCGAAAAATTTTATTTCTTTTTCAATTCAATTATTTTAAATGAACTTTAACTAAGCTATTTTTTGACTTCCGAGATTTTTATATAAACCTTATCCTCGGTCTTCGGCATTTATCACCTACATCTAAGTCATAGATCTCATCACTATACCTCTATCATTTTGATCATGTTGAACAACTGCTCATTTACTGTCCCGCCCAAAGATTCCATCCTGTCCATTTATTCCATTATGTCCACGTTCGAGATTGATGTCATCTCCATCTCTCATATTTCATTTATCAGATCTCTATCTCAATGATAATGAAGAATGAACATATCGATGTCATATCCCGATGTTGTTATAACCCAAGATGTCTAATAATAAACAATGAATTATGCACATGAGATATTTAATCAAACAATCAAGATGATTATCACATCTGAGCTTCCAACTCTCTGATTCTGAATTTATAATTTTTTACAAATCATGATTGAATAATATATCCATCCACATTATTCATCATTCAATCCGGAATCTGATTTACTTCTCGTCGATCTTTTGAGTGTACGGGAGGGATTCGAATGTACTTATGAGCATGGATACATGAAACACATTAAGAACCTTAGACAACTCGAGGAAGGTCTAATCTTATATGCCACCGGTCCCACTCCCCGCACAATCTCATATGGCCCCATGTATCTAGGCCCCAAACTTTCCGCGGCCTTCCAAATCCGAGGACACCTTCAAATGGGAAATTCGAGGGAAGACTCCCTATCGCCACCTTAAACTGTAGATCCCTACGACGTTTATCCGCATAACTTTTCTCTCGGTCTCACACGGCTATCTTGAGTCCGGTTCCCTGACAATATGGATCTTATCTAAGGTAACTTACTAACTCGGGGCCTATCGCCTCCTCTCCTACTTCATCCTTAACATACGGAGTACGTCACTGCCACAATGCTTCAAATGGAGCCATGCCTATAATCGGATTGATAATTGTTGTTGTAGGCGAACTCCATCGAGATAATGCGCATCCTGGCCTTCCCTTAAACTCTATCACGCATGCTCTAAGCATATCCTCTAGCTGCCTCGAATAGCTCTCTCTGATCGACCATCGCCCGAGGATGGAAAGTCAGGTTAAATTGAGTAACGAGTCCCCATGGCATCCTCAGAACTAGACCAAAACTGGATGTGAATCGGGTCTTGTACGGTGACTATCGATATAGGAACACCATGTAATCTAACTATCTCCTCCACATATAATTGGGCCAACTTGTCCAACGGGTCATCATTACTAATTGGGAGAAAATGCGCTGATTTTGTTAGTCTATCCACTATCACCCATATGGCATCGTGTTGTCTCCAAGTTCTCGGAAGCCCAATAACAAAATCCATAGTAATCTTATCCCACTTCCATACAAGAATCTAAGGTCAGATTCTTCCCTGGCTTCGTGCTCGCTTTACCTCGCAACAAAGCATCCGATACATGATTCGCGCGCAGTCGAGCTAAAATCAACAAAATTATATACATCTAGTTCTTTACTAATGCCGCGAGTCGCTACTCGCAAAGATAAAGGGTCTGTAGTGGCCGAACACTCCGGATGGGTTTTCATCCTAAGAATGATACGCATGAGTGTAAAGGTAAGACTTTCTATTTGACTTTTTTGGATTTGTTTCAAAAAACAAGGGAAGTAGTTTGAAAATTGAGGAATCAGAAACTGAAAGTAAATCAGGAAAAGTTAACTTTGAAGATTTAGGTCACTAACTCTGGTGTTGGGCAAACAAGTGTCTCTAAGTTTTACTCATATATGACAAGCAACCTATAGTCCCCGGCATAACCGGGATCTATGCTTAACTAGCAAACTCTCACCTCTAACAACTCCTATTTGAGTCAACACAGAAGTAATGCAGCCATTCGCCTTTTCGCTTTGAAACCCTAACATTAAATATCATTTCGTAGGCTCGTAAAGGCTATCTAACGAACCACAAGACATCTAGAAGTAATAAGTATGCACTCGTGATCCTAAAGCATGGAGAGATATTAAACTAATAACATTCAAAGTTATTCAACCCTAATTTCGAAGATTTAGACCATAACACAGCACTGCGGACTTTCAAAGACAAGAGGACAACATGCATATGCCCCACAACCAAGCTAGCTTCCTTCCTCTTCAAAGAAAGGAGGCTTAGCCAAGCATCTCTCGAGCTGTCATCCTCAAGAGGGTGTTTCATAAATCTAAGAAAATAAGGGAAAGAGGAAAGAGAAGAGAAAACAAAATCCCAACTAAAATACTAGACTTTATTTACAAAATGAAAACTACAAATTCTTCTCCCCTTTTCTCCAAAATTCTCCTCAAAATTCTATCTTTATTACAAAAAGAGAGGGGCTTTATAGGCCACTCAATACATGAAAATACCAAAAGCCTACAAATTTGGCTAAGTTAATGACAAGAGAGTAATACACCAAATTTGAAGCCTGGCATATTAATTACAAAACATGACGAGGCAGTTGAATTTCGCTAGATCGGCACTTCACAGGGTAGCTAAATCACAAGGCATAGCTTAAATAGGAAATTTCGCTGTTGCTTGGCACTACTGCTAGCGAAATTTCGCTAGCTTAGCGAAATTTTCGTGAGTAGCGAGTAATCATGAAATTTCGCTAGAACAAGGCTCAGCTTAAACCCCGTGTCTAGAGAAAATCCACAATTCACTGACCAGTAAATTTTCTAAACTCGCTAAATTTTCGCAGCTTAGCGAAAATTGCCGCCGGTCGATTTTCACGCTTTGCCTCCCGCCTTCTAACAAGATCAATTTTTCTTCACTCTCGCTTCGCTTATCGATTCGGGTCGGCCGATAGCCGACACTTGAGTTCAAACTTCATGATTCATCACATCCCGATTGAACTTCTAAAGTGCAAAACCTCGCAAAACAGCCAAAAATACTTCTAAATGGCATAAGTGCTACTAAGAAGACTCGAACACTTCACTGTGAGTAAATGACATGATTAATGCGCAAAGCACTCAAACCTATCTAATATAGGGTTCAAATCGCACTTTTCGGGGCATTAATCAATACAAAATCAGACTTTTTCATGCCTCTTCCACCAATAATGCTCCCTTTAGAGTATGATACATCTGTGTTACTAGGGTGCATGTAAATATGTTGAAGAATGAGCCTCTTCCATGATTTCCTTTAGTTCACCTATTTTAGGTAATAATACATTCGAATTCTCCTAACTATTACGCCATCGTTTCCGATCTCGAACTCGGTTTCCTACCACCTCTCAATCTCTCTCAACTTAATCATCTCTGAAACTTCTGCTTCTAACCTTCCTCGATCTGATCCACGGTGAAGAGGACGAACATAAATGATGCCAACAAAGGTTCCTCAGACGCCACTCCGCAACCTAACTCCCAAAGATCTCAACTCTATCAACAATGGGAGATATAATTGTCTGGGCAGATAAGCATAGGAACCCTCCGATTTCCGCTTAAGGCATTCCAGCCACTCACATCGCCTCTCCCCTGATGGTACTCTATCGCAATCATAATCCTTAATCAACTCTAACCACGGCGCCGCTTCTGCTGCTCTTCGAAAGTAAAGAAATATTGCGGTGCTCTTATGATCGCTGAATATCCGACGTGGAACACCGTATAGATACGTCTCCGCATCTTTAGAGCGAAAACCATCACTGCTAGTCTCCAAATCACGGGTCGTAGTTTCGTCGTGCTTTAACCGATCGGGAAGCATAAGCTATCACTCTACCATCCCGCATCAAACACACCCTAACCCTTTGTCTCGAGGTATCACTGCACACCATATAACCGCCCTTTCCTAACAAGAGTGCAATAATCGAGCCGGCCAAGTAACTTCGCCTTAGCTCCACAAAACTAAGGCCGAAGGTATTCGACCACCGAATTTCGATCATTTTTCAATAGATCGCCAATCTGGCCGCGATTCAAAATCCCCAAATTTCCCCCACAACTCGCTTAATCCAAGGAAAGTGCGGATTCTCAGAACATCCGCGTGGGCCGCTCCGGCTCACTATAGCTTCGATCTTCCGGTAGTATCCACACTAATACCTTTCACGAAATGACATGACCCAAGAAAGCTACTTTATCCAACCAAAACCTGCACTTACTAAACTTAGCGCATAACCGACGCCCTAAGAATCCGCACACCGGTCCTGAGATGCTCTCGTGATGTTCCTCCGACTCCGCCCGAGTACACCAGGAATGTCATCAATGAATACGATCACAAACCGATCTTAAATACGATCAATAATTTCGCTCATCAAATCCATGAACGCAAATTTCTGGCATTAGTCAATCCGAATGCCATCACTAGAACTCATAGTGACCGTATTCCTGTCCCGAAGGCAATCTAGGAAACATCATTCCTCTGACCCCTCAACCGATGGTAGCCTGACCTGTGCCAATCTAGAATATACCCGAGATCCATGCAATTATCAATGCACTGATTCATACTAGGAAGCTTGATACCGGGTTATCAATGCCTCGATTCGCCTGTTTATAGTTTATACACAGTCAGTAAGCTTCCATCTTCTTTTGATTAAGAGAACCGGAGCTCCCATGGCGTAGGTAATTAGGCCTGATGAAGCCCCTTGCTTAGCAATTCCTCCACCAGGCCTTCAATTCTTTCAACTCTCATTGGCGCCTATTCTACATGGGGAGGAATGGATATTGGCCTCTGGCCCCCGGAATCATCTCAATAACAAACTCAATTGCTCTATCCGGGGTGCAACCCGGGAATATATCCGAAAGACATCTGAAACTTTTGACCGCTGGATGTCTTCCACCAGAACCCTCTGTCGCTCATCCACCACAAATGCCAAATAACCTCAGCAACCTTCCGAAGCATTTTCGAGGCAATCATGGCATTAATGAGACTAGGGCGATCTCTTCCGATTCTCAACATCACGCCCGGTTCCTCCGTCAACCAATCTTACTTTCTTATAGAAATCTAAGGTGGCTCTATGTTTCGATAACCAAATTCCTACCCAAGACTATATCGAAATCATGATACCTGGCAAGATTATCAAGTCCGACTGAAAATCCTTATTCCGATCACCAACTGCTAATACTCCGAACTATCCTTTCGATATCATAGTATCCCCATCGGGTATGGAAACCACCATACGACCATCTATGGGGCCGGACTCTATTCGTGCCTCTCGAATGGTACCAAATAAATGAGTGGCCTTAGGTCCACCAATGCATATGCATCATGATCGTGAACCGAAATCATACCGCACTCACGCCTGTGATGCATCCGCCTTCCTATCAGGATCAGAATACCGAAGTCTCGAGTACACGAAGTACCACTAATCGCCAATCTAGGGTACTACTCCGCCCGTGACTCCTACCGCGATTCCTCTACCAAAGGCCAGATCGCACCTCACCGAACCACTCCACAAATTACCGGGGACCGGGCGTGCCCGGCAGATGCTACTCCGCACTCCACCCTCAAAGGTTTCTACCACTACTAGTCAGGACGCCCCGGGATAAAGTGACCTTTCCCGCCTCGCAATGGAAACATCCCGATAACTACGCTGATAAAATATGTCTCTGTGAATGCTGCCTGTCTGAATCGGGTCCCGCGACTCTATATGTCTCCTTAATGGCCTCCCCACCACCCTTAGCCCCGGGCCGCCATCAAGAACCCCGAAAGAGGACTTTCGCCTATCCAACACCCCATCACCGCATAAATTTCACTAACCCTGCCTAGCCATGTTACTACCTCTCGCCGCCAGACCATCATAAGTTTTAGCCCCTAATTTGTAGCGCTGCTCTATCATTCCCTTTGCTCTTCCCGGGAGGCTCCTGCCTCGACGGTAACCCGCCTGTATCAATCTCAGATAACCCGATCCATCGCTGCACCGCCACCCGGGCTCATACTCGATGGTCTGGCTGGGACCGATCTATCAAGCATCTTCTCCGATCTAGTTGTGCCTCGACATTTCTCTCTCGGGTGGTGCCTCCGGCCGGTTCCCAGATCGGACTTCTGCGACTCTCTTCCGCATATAATGTCGTGAATTTCAAGGTTAAAAGATTCGACACTTTTCAATATTTGATGCATGCAAGGATTTAGTAAAACAATGTATGTTGCAATAGGAAAATCATTATAAAAAACAAATTTATAGAAATACCAGGAAAACACGAAAATCATTTAACTATCGCCTAAATCGCCTGATACCAACTTGCCGCACCCTTCCCAAGGATGCAGAAATTCTGCCTAAGAACTCCACAAGAACCTCCCCACCCAAGCTCGCCTCGACCGACGTTACCATGAAGCGTCGTTAAAACCATTTAAAATGTTCGAAAACGGGTTATAAAATTTTCACTTTCTATCAAAATCACACCTTATTTAACGAAAATTCAAAGAAGATAACGATCGCACTAAGTGGTCAAGCCCAAATACAAAAATCAATTCGTATATAAAAAAATACACTCCCAATATTTGCCAAAATCCAACTACAATCATAAAGCTAGGACCTCTGGTCCTCATCAAAATATAAGATAAGAATCAATCCAACATAATTTCATTGCAACCTGTTTTTCTCAAACCATGCATGCATATTTTACAAAAGATATTTACATATACAAAATGTCACATTTTAACTTTTACTACTTTTACTTTACACCTTATCTTATATATAATCACAACACAACGCCAGATTGAGGATCTCCAAAGGTTTTTCTGCCTTCGCCACCGCACCTCGAAAAATTATTTTAAAAAAGAAAACTGTGAGCTAAACGCTCGCCGAGTACTATAAGTTCTAAATGTTGCCGTCACAGATAAAATTCTCCCAATATGAAAATCAGACATAAATGGTTGTAAAACCTGCTATGAGAAAACTAATTTTTGTTATGAAAGTTTATTTCTAAAACCGTGCCAAAACTATTTATGCCGTTGGAAACTATTCAAAACTATTCGCTACTAAAACCGCTTCAAAACTATTTCACGCCTCGTAAAACTATTTCGCATCAAAAACTATTTCGGTGGTTAATATCTCGAAAAGTACTATGATCGAAATCAAGTACCAACCACTCGTGGGCCCATTTCGAATACCCTAAGACGTGGGATACCACTAACCTCTAACCCGGCACTCCGCAGTGAACCCTTCTGGGACACTACCCGGCTAAGATGGTCCGGTGAACACGACGGGATCTCTATAAACATAATAGAACCTCGGAACCAAAATGCCCGGTGATGGAACCTCGGAACCAACACCTCATCGCCATGTACTAAGTCAACGCGCTAACTATATACCCCAAATGTGTAGAGGGCGACTCACTATATAAATATATACTAGATCTAACCCCACCGGGCCGACCGTGCAATATAGTTAGTCATAATATCCCATAACTCACCATGCAATAACTGAAATACATATAACCGAAACTAAGCTATGCTATCTAGGAGTTTTGCTAACCAGCCAAACCGGTTTTTAATACCAAATCGAACTTTTCACGAGTATAACAAATGCGAGTAAAAAAATGCTTATAAATTTATATTTTCAAAGTAATTTTTACAAACTTGTAATTTAAACACTTTTGTTTTAGAAAAGGATTTTGAGTACTCAAATTTTTTCTAATTCAATTTCTTTCAAATCTTGTTAAGCACTCTAGATTTTCGTCTGATGCTCAATTGTCACACAATCCACATACAAAGTACGAAAATACCCCCGCTCAACGCTTTAACCATAAGATCACACACGTGGCTTTCAAAGTGACTATATCGAATCCAATCCTCGATTTTAACAAAACTTACGTAAGGTCCCATCTCGATAAGGACATCGAGCACAATATGATGTGAAATTGACCAAAATGTTCCTACACATTAAATGCCCCATAAAAACTATCCGTTTTAGCCAACTTTGACTCGCGGACTTTCCATGTAATCTAAAACAATCTCGGCAAACATTTCCGAAATTATGTTTGACTTGTTCGACTACAATCCTAAAATTTCAACCCGAATCGTCCGGGGAAATAGTCCCAATTCGTACTGACTCCGAACACAATCCCAAAAAATTCCTAAAAATTCCTCAACTTAGTCTAAAAAATTGGGATCGAAGTTTACGACCTTTCACTACTCTAAAACACTTCTCAAGTTATTACATAGCCTTTTTGCGCTGAAATAATACAAGTATGAAAATTTCCTTACCTTTAAAGTTTGACAAAAGGCTTAGATATTGGTGTACTACACGTAGTTTCTCATCTGGGCAGACAACTTCTGCCGCTCCGCCTAAAATCTACTTCGCCCGATTTTCTATAATCCGAGAAAGAAACAAGGAGAAGAAAATAAAAAAAATAAAAATCGTGTCTCTCTCTGGACGCTCTCACTTATCCCACCATTTGACTTTTATGTTTTTTTTTTAATCTTTTTCTTTAATTATTATTATTATTATTTGGATAAACGAATTTCTATTATCCCATTCTGTCCATTTATCCCAAAATTTTTATTTCTTTCTTCGCTCAATTATTTTAAAATGAACTTTAATTCAAACCATTTTCTAATTTCGAGATTTTTGTATAAATTCTTATCCCTGTCTCTCAGATTTATGACCTAAATCAGAAAATATTCTCGACTGCTCTTAATTTGACCTTAAACTTTTCTCGTGGGGTCACTAGATTGCTGAGATGAATTTAACTACAATTACTCATTATCCGAGATCTAGAGAATTTTCTAGGTTTCCCGAACCATTCTCGTAATTTATTATTATTATTATTCTTTAAAATTCCATAATTGGAATTTCACCCTCCACTTTCCTTAATTGCAAAAGTGTCACAATTCTTGAAAACTTTATACTTCACTCTAAAACAACTTCTTCAAAAATTCTATTATGACACTAAAATAATTAAGGAAGCTCCTTGCGCAATGCAATAATGGTTATATGATACCGTGACACCTCTCGACGGCACATGCTGGGCTGGCGATGGACCGACCACGGCCGACACCAAACCGGGCTGTGCCCGCCCATTCTGCCTCGCCCAAATGGAATAGCCTCTTAGTTACGCCGCACTCGACCCGAGTCCCCACGTCCGCCTTCTCGCCCATAACTCAAGAAGTTGGCTGCCAACACAACACGACAGTGGTCGCCCCTTCATTCTACGCGCACCCTACTGGCCGCTCAGCTCGCCTCATCGTGATCACGACCGCCGGGCTCGCGTTTATATGAATTCCTCATCCTCGGTCAAAGACTTGGTATGTGGGATCTACTCCACGAGGAGCGGTACAGACGTATATGATATCATCACTGTGATACCCCAGAAAATCCAAGATTTTGGATAAAGGGTAAAATAGAAATTTCGGTTGAAAATCCGAAAATTTTCTAGATCTCAGATGACGAAACGGACTTCTCCGTTGAAATCGTCTTGCGAAATTTAGCTACCACGTCTAATTTCCTCGTTGATTCCTGAGGTGGTCGAACTTTACCGCCGAGACGGGGTGTCGATGACACATGGCAAAAGAGAGGAGATGCCACATGGCACCACAAGAAAGCACACTTGGTATTGAAAGGAATGGCTCACATCGAGCCACATGGAGGCATGAATCTCATGGCTCACATGCGAAGCCATGTGGGTGATGATGCTTCATAAATGATTTAAGAAATAAGAAAAAGAAAAAGGAAAAGTGTTGGCCACACAAATGGTAGAGGAGAAAGGAGGAGGAAATTGCTCTCCTTGACCGAATGATGATTTCCTCCAAAAGGGGAGAAAAGACTAAAGGAGAGAAAAGAGAAGATGGAGAGAAATGAGGAGAAAATGAAAGGAAAATGAGAAGGGAAAAGAGGTATGGAAAGAAAATCAAAAGTAAAGAATAAAGCAAAAGGAAGGAAAAACGTGGAGAGGAAGAAAGAAATTGGATGCATAAGGTTTGCTCTTCATTTTTTGCAGAGAGAACGCTCTCCTTCTCTCTAGATTTGTAAGAGATCCGACCTGCTGGATTCTTTCTCAGACAAGAAGGAAGTGTTCTTATACAGAGGACAACTATGACTCCTGGGTTGGGAGTTTCTTCAATCCCAAGAGGTAGGATATTTTCCTACTTGGAGTTTACTTTAGCCTAAAGGCTTTATAAATGGTAGGGGTTGCTTATGGAGGCCATGAGAGGCCATGTGAATTGTTCCCAAGCCTTGGGACTATATGGATTTATGACCTAAGTTGTATGATTGTGGGAGTTAGGTTTTACTAGAAACCCGAAAGTTTCTAGATGTCATGGGATTTGCCGATGAGATGACAACGACTGAACCAATATGGTTCATGTTTGTGAAGGGGCCGTGAGGTACCCTGTTGAATGGTTCCAAGTTGAGGCCTTGTTGTGTGTTATGGCTTGTTTGAATAACATGCAGTGGTGTGGAAATGTGATATTGATGCATGCTATTTGATGTATTGATATGTTTTGCATGGAGGTAAATTATATGTATAAATTATAATTATCCACGGTAAATGTTTCATGTGTTGTTTATTTATACAATATGAGGAAAATACATTGCAGATCATGCATTTCATATGCACACACATCCCGTCGCCCGTGTGGGTGCAGTGGTAAGGTTTATTCCACTGTCAGGAGGGTCGTGGAGTTTCTGGGAAAATGGGACAAAGTCCAAGGTGTAGATTCACGAGCGCCAGAAACGATCAAACGATAAATTACACGCTTCGCTGAAAGAAGTCGTAGATCCCCCTTCCTCCTCCCCTCTGTGGTGAAAGTCCCATATTATCTACTGCTAGACATGAATCTCCGACGACAAGTTCGGTGGAAAATGCTGAAAAGGCGTATAAGGCCCTACTTAAACCCTAAAACTGCGGCCCACAAATAAAGGAAAATAATCAAAATCGCTTTTTGATAAATAAATTGGAGGGTTTTCCAATGGTTTAGTCGCATAGACTAGTTTTATTTCACATTTGCATTCCAGGTGTGTGAGGGAGCCGGCAATTCGTAGAGTATGAGGGGTCGACTCATGCATGATATAGACATTTACATGTAGAATAATTGTATGGAATGTGATTGATTGTTTAAATATACCATTGCATATGCATTTTAGGTGGGGAGTAACCCTTGCAGAAAACTTTCTACTGGCTTCACTATCTCGTCGTGACCCTTCAGTACAAGGACTATCCAGGAGATCTGCATTTAGTAGAGGTATCTTTCGAGAAGAAAGTCAAATGTGGCTTTGAAGTAAATATTGTAAATATGTATAAATATTTTTGTAGAACAAACATGAAAACTATGAGAATATAGTTGAGATATTTGTTTTATGAGTATGGATGATAAACCCCATGTATTATTTTACTCATGTGTGGATCTCTATAATGTGACATATAGATTTCCTCTGAGGAAGCTGATTCGCAGAAATAACTGACCCCCGAAACTACGCTGCCAATCACGACTCCTCTTTCGTACCACTAGGATGCTTAATGCCACGCCGCTAACTCGGGCGTTACCGCACTGTCTCTCAGGGTCAACACTGAGGTTTTCAAGATCAAGGCTACACCCATTCGCATTAGTTCATCTAAAGTTCCTTAACCTTATGCACGTAATTATTGAATAGTTTAATTTCCTATCAAGGTTAAGGAGTCAACTAAGCATCTTATGCCAAGTGATTGAATAATTCTGATCGCACTAGAGTTCACGCCTCACCTTGAAAAAATAGGTATGCGGACCACAGCGCATTACAAGTCGCTAGGGTCGCATGACGTAAGAACACCTAACATACATGAACACTCCTATGTGTAATATTCATCTTCATCGAGCTTTTGGTAGTAGTCGTCACCAACAACTCCTCACCTCACCGTCTACTACAGGCGTGAGAGCCTGCGCCGATTTCCGATGGCACACTCCCCACGCAAGCACCACCCGACGAAGGGGGGACAGGGAAAGCTACAGGCCCAAAACCTTCGACCCTTCTTTCAAACGTGCCGGGCACCATCCCGCCATTTCGCCGCTGCTCATTCCCAGTCGAAGTGCTCGCCTTCCTTCTCCATCGCTCACGCTTCACCGACCTATCGCGTGGTAAAGATAAGAGAGCAAGACAGTAAACTGAAAGCACACCAGAGAAAGATTCTAAATATGAGATGTGCCCCTTGGATTCGAGAAGAAGGAAATGAACAACATAAATGAAACGAAATAAGGCTTTTCTAGCTCTTGTTTTGGATGAGCTTATCCCAATTATAAGCCTGGAGAAAGAATAAAGTAGGTGGCTGTTTAATTAAGACTCCACTTCAAGCCTCGTCTTCATGAAGCATCGTATGAATTTCTTGGAATGTATATAGAGCAAAAAAGGGAATGAAGGGATAGGAATAAGAATTATAGTAGCATTGGAAGAAGGGGCACCTGTGGGAATATCTCTACTGATGAACCATTTTTATAGTACGGGTGTTGCCGTGCCACGAGGCACGACCATGGAAGTAATGAAAAAGAAAGAGTTATGTAGTTGGACCATCTGCTCTATCCGTTCTAGTTTCGCTTCTCTAGAGAGGATGAGACGCTAAAAATGAAAGTGTTCGCAACGCATACCGAAAGGGTACCAATTAAGCCGACCATTAATGACTAGTTCGAACACCAGGAGCGGTCTGATCAAATAAGGGATCAGACCGCTCTTAGAAACATGAAAGAAAAGCAAACTATTTATTATACTAAAACTCCTTCATTACCGAGGTGAGGTCGCCGTAGTCCAACCTTCAGTTCGACCACTCCCCGCCTATCAAAAGCACTTTACCTCTTCAATTCGATTTACGCCATTTTCGCCATGTCGAGGATTGGGTACACACCGACGTTTGACATTATTTCCAATGCAAAAAAAAAAAAAGAATTTGATTCTGAGGAGAATACATGTGCACGAAATTATCTTAATATCTTATTTCAAAGTGTTCATCGAGATCTTAGCGTGATACCGAATAGTCGAGAGGAAAATATATACTTATCGAAAGCGGTTAAAGCTATGATGTTTGGGATGAATGTACCTCGTTTGGGTAGAAGCTTGTTTAATTCACAACATACTTTATCAATCGTGATACCGTCTGTTTTCTGCTAGAAGCATCCGATTACTCCTCATTTTGAAGTATTTCCGTCATTGCTCATATTCTTTTTTTTTTTTTTGCCTTTAAAGAAAGCGAGTCAAGAACGATCTCATCCCTTGCTCAATAAGAGTCGGGTCCAAAGGAATCGAGTAGCTCACTGACGCGAAATTCTACATGCATTGGTCAGTATGAAGATGGAATTTCCTTAACCGCTCTAACCACGCTGGCTCATCAGATCTCTCAACCAGGTGGAAAGCCTAGGAGCTGGGAATTAGAATTCGAGACAAGAGAGACATTGATGGCTCCTCTGATAGATTAAATTGATCGGATTTAATTCTATCCCTTCGGTGCGTGCTAATGCCCTCACCGGGTAATGCACTGGTCCCCGAGTGAGTTTAGTTGGTCATAGCAGACGGAAACAAGGGAATAAGTTAACACTTCATGATTTATGATTGTTTCTCGAGGCGAAAGGGCACGACAACAACCAAAGTGGATCAAGATAGGTGGCATCGACTCATCCAACTACTGGACAAGCCCAAATACTAGTCGCTATGGCGAGGCTCGACCAATTGCTTCAATGATTTTTATAACCCTTACAACCACCGACCGATCTACTTATCGAACGGATATTACGGCAAAATAGACTTTTTGATTACCTTAACCGCGGTGGTCTCATTCGTCACATGCGCCCTCGTTACTGATCCCATTCCCTTCTTTCTTAATCTGTCCTAGCCCAATTCATGGGTAGAAGGGGCTTCCTAGCCAATTCAATAGGGATTCGAAAGAAAAAGAGAGCACTTGAAGATATGTAATATCGTCGGATGAAACAACCTATGATTTTGTGCTCAAGAAGGTCTTCCTTCTCTTCTCTCGTGAGCACCGAAGTCACTCATGTCCGAGGAGGTTCAGGCTCGCCTCAAAAGATCGCTCAAAGACCGGGAACCGTAAGCAATCGTGAGGGCTGGAAGGCTTGATTCGGCTATCGTAACCTTTGGATGGCCATGCTTGGCCGATTGCCTACTTTCTTCTCCCATCCACTGCCCTTCATCTAACTGCTTTAGTCAACATGTGCTTTTTCCTTAATTCCATCAAGCCTCTCAACACAAATGGTAGTCAGGGAGTCCGCAGGGGGTCATACTGATCCGACTATATCCATAAGAGTACCTATCTTACGAGGGACCATTCGTTCTTTCTGTCGAGGTAGTAAATGGGCATAAGTCTAGCACCATAGGCCTTAGTTAGATTAGAACCATAGCTAGCCCCATCGCTTAGTATTCTTGCTTGGCGATTTCCTTCTTTCGCTGAGTTGCTTACATGAGCAAGGCAAAGCCGGTGAAAACTGCCTTTTGGATCCATTTAGCAGCTAAAGTGAAACCACAAAAAGAGAAGCGACACCCGGACTGAAGTCTTACTTCGAAGCAATCTCTTTAGTTACTACACTATATGGGACGATCCAGTAGATTGGAGACCCGGCAGAACATACACTTTTCTGAGTGATACTTCCGTGAAGCGGTAAGATTACTTTGCTTCTTTCGGGAGTGATGAAGTAGTATTTTTCTTCACGAAAAATTCATTGATATCGGATAGATTAGATTTCCTTTTGGCTACTTGAATTCTGAAGTGTTCTTTCCAGTCATTTGAAACAATCCTAACTCCGGAAGTTACTACTTGACTTTCTTATACTAGCGCTGAATTGAAGATATACTTTCTTACCACCAGATTGTATAAAACGTGAATTGAACTGAAAAGTGGAAGGATCTATTCGAAAGAGGCTGTTGATTCTTTACTCAAAGGAGTGGGCGACTCTTACTCGCCTTAATTCGCGGGTGTTGGTAGGTGAATTCTTAAAACTGAAAAGTGGGGCGGGTTCGGAAGAAGAACAAGGCGGAAGTAGTACCTATCTATTTGGATAACCTAACCGATTAGAGAAAACCTTATAATCATGGAGGTCTTCATGAAAGAAAGGACTTTGACATCGGTGATCATGTTTACGGTGCGGGTCGTACCCAAGCGACTTGTAGCCAGTTTAGTTTAGTTCGGTAAGCGTCTCGAGAGAGCCATTCGAGTTTATAGGATCATTATTTGACTTTCCCGCTCCAGTCCTTACTTTTCTTTGTTACTTCAGTAGGCGTACATGGTACCTATCAGCGATAGTCTTATGCTTGTCTCAAAGATTAAGGTAAGCCATGCATGTGTTAAGTATGAATAAATTCTTCTTGTGTTGCGAATGAAAACAGTCAGCCAAGTTAGGGTTTGGAGTGGTATGCCCACTAGCTATGTAAGTAGTAATTTTAGGTTAATAAGTGTAACTACTTCTGGAAGGATGCATTTATTAGATAAAAAAGTGCGGCAGACTCTGCACTATAGCGACGTTTCATGATAATTACGTTGGACCCTTTTGATCCTGATTGGCGCCTTAAGCCTTGGATCTTTCTATTTACTTAAAACACTAGGGCTCATCCTCTTGAGCTGCGAGTAAGTAGAAGCTCTAACAGTTGAGTTCGCGCTGTCTTGCATGCCTGAGGTAGAGATTTAGTTTCGGAATCAAAAATATTTATAAACCTAAACCACTACGACATATAGTGGCTACAGGGTCGGCCACACGGGGATGGGTTTTCTTCGTGTAGGTAACTAACAGTGGATTCACAATGGTGATTTCACTTTTGATTTTTAGGTTTTTATAAAAACAGTGGGGTTGATGATTTGAAGACTATAACTAAAATGTAATAAAATGTAAAAAGAACTCCTTGAAGCCTCGGGCCACTAGGTTTGAGGTTTTAGGGAAACTGAGAGGTCCTCGGATCCCTTTCCTCAAGTTAGGGAGAATGACTATGAAAATTCATTT
This sequence comes from Tetrastigma voinierianum, assembly GCA_016808115.1. Taxonomy (NCBI): domain Eukaryota; kingdom Viridiplantae; phylum Streptophyta; class Magnoliopsida; order Vitales; family Vitaceae; genus Tetrastigma; species Tetrastigma voinierianum. The sequence continues at coordinate 67,406 of JAEQBH010005356.1, forward strand.
CCCAAGCCGGATCTTGAATTTAGCTATAAAATCGGGCTTGCTAATAGTTTTCCTCTTGAGATATAGCATTTATTAGTCTTTAATGTTTCAAGGCGTTAAAACCAATCCTTTGATCTACCGCCGGTGACAAATAGTAGCAGCTAAACGAGCCTCGATAGATTTAGAAATAAGCATCCACTTTGAACCTGGGTGCAATCTTGAGTCGATCAAGATACACATCAAAGGATTTAAACCTATAATTGAGAGATAGAGACATAAAAGACAATAGCGCTTGTATTAAAAATAAGGACGTGATTTACCAAGCCCTAGCCCGGTAACCACACTCTTCAAAGGATAAGAGGGGTTTATGACTACTCACTGAGTTGTCATCTTGAGGGTGTTTGGCAAACTGAAAGTAGGAAAATGAGAAAATGAGAGAAAATGAGAGAAAATGAGAAAGAAAAGCGAGGCGGAGAGTTAGAAAGCTTTGCCCCGGAATTTATTATCAAGTGATCTCTGTCTGAAAAGCCTTGGTGAGACTTATGCTCAGGAACAAGGGCAATTCTGAAAAAATGTGAACTGCAAAAGTACGTGGGGGCAGTTTGGAAAAAGAGATTACAAAAGTTGAGTCAAAATGGGTGAAACGGGACATAGGGAAGCGAGGTTGCAAGAGTGTAACTACGAGGAATTTCGTGGGTTCACGAATTTTGTAACACCTAGAAGTCTGCGGGGACCCAGTCCTTCATTTTGCTCACTTCCTTTTGGTTTTGTTCATAACCACGAGGTTCGACTTAGATTTTTCGTGTTTGGTCGACTCGACAATTTGTAGAATTTGAAAACACACATCAACTACAAAAATAGCCACAATCGATTAATAATCAAAGCGGGACATATTGTGCCAATTGGGTTAATTAAAAGTTGATTAGTACACAAAAAGTAAGCAAACCTATAATAATAAAACAGAAATAACACTATTTGGGCCTTCAATCACTTGACCAACACGTTTGCTAGTCCTTGGCACGATAATGAAAGAAAGAGAAGCGAACGAATTATGTTCACAAAAAAATGGTAGTTAAGAATGTAAATGAGTAATGCCTAACCCTCGTATGAATCACGAGGCCACTCGATAACTATCTTCAAGAATGAATGCCATACATAATCAAGCTTTTAGAAGGCATCTGACTGAGAGATCAACGAGAAGCTTACCAGCTGAAAATCTAAGTGTTTATATATGATCGGTTTTCCATGATGAGCGCGAACTACACTCTCCCCCAGGCTATTACGTAAACACAGGCATTGATCGACCTAAATGCAATCCAGGATCCACTCTTATTCCACAGATTCTTTTTTGTTGGGTGCGATCTTTGAGGAATCGACTTCAACCCAAAGTCCGTGGGATCATAGGTGACTCTGTCCGTTAAGGCTTAGGGCGTGATCGTGAGGGTCTTTCAACCACCTAACTCTTCGGGTTTCACCACGGACTCGAGATGATTTGAAACTCCAGCACCTGACTCCACTAGGCCTCACCATCCACCCATGTACTTGAAGCACTAAGTGGTGGCTCTCTAGTTGGCTTAGGGCACCCAGGCACTCAAGACTTCGTGAGTATACCCACTCAGAGGACTATGCTACAGGGTTTGAAAATGGCTTAAATTATGGCGCTTCTTTTCTTTTTATTTTTCTTTTTCACTTCTTTTTATTTTGGAAGACTTTATTGGTCTTCTTTTCATGGGGATCCTTAACCTATTCAAGGTGTGATGGGGAAACTAGGTCGAGGTGTGCAAGGCTTAGGAGGCTAGAGCGGGTTTCGAGGTTATTGCTTGAAACCTAATGTGCCTTGTGTGGTTAGCTAAGGTGGAAGAAAACATTTAGAAAACAATGAGACTTCAGGCGGTGATTCACTCGATGTGTGATTCGAGCCACGAGTAGGTGTATTGGAATCAATAAAATTTATATCTAAAGCTCTCGTGGTAGCAAAACTGCGTAGTATAATTAATTTACAGGTCGAACTCGGGGATGGAGTTTCTTTGTACAAATGATTTGCAGTAGGTTTAAAAATGAAAATTGGTGAATTTCAATTTGGATTTTTAAGGTTTGCTAAAAGCAGTGAGGTTAGTTGTTTGCGAGTGGAAATAAAATAAGAAAAATGTAAAATAGAACCGCGAAGTGTTAGGCGTGGGGTTGGATTTATAAGGCGGTGAGGGGTTTGAGGGTCCGCCTCGCGTTTGGGAGCATGACATATAGTCATTTCCACGAGGCCGGGATCTTCATTAACTTTTTGAGACACAACCCTTAATAATTATCCTTTGAAAAGCGGCATCCACGGCCCTTGATGCTCTCGAGTCATTAAACGCGAAATCCGCTACTCGCACTCCCGATGGATCATAAATGATAACCTTTTAACATCCATTCTGGATCTAACATTCAAGCATCAATGAGCCCCAGTGCAAGTAATAACCATTCAAGGAGACTAAAAGGGAGGGAAAACCTAATGTTAAAAGGAGAACCCAGGACGGTAGGTATTTTTCATTGAAAAAGCAGGGGACCTCCAGGTGGCCTCCTAGATCACTAGCACCAGCTGACCTTTGTGAGGAGGAAGGGTTTGGCGCTCATCCCTCGAGTTGTCATCCTTGGAGGTGTTTGGCAATAGAAAGGGAAAATGAGAGAAAGTGGGACAGAGGAGAGGAGAAGAGGGGAGAGCTGGAAGCTTCTCGAATCTTTATTGATTGATAGAGTGATTGATCTGAAGTTTTGGGGGGCGGGAAACATATAGATGTTCGATTTATGAGAAGAGGTTACAAAAAAGAGTAAAATCGGAGCTATTACAGGGGTAAAATGGAAAAAAAACCAAAAACAAATGCAAACAGGGCATAGCGTAAAAAGCAGGAACGGGCAGCAGGAAGGAACAGGGTAGCAGGAAGGAACAGTGGCAGTGGAGGCAAGAACAGTGCTCGCAGGAAAAGCATTCCTGCAGTGGTGCATTGTTCTTCACTTTTTGCTCTTCTTTCCTTCTAGGATCCCCAGTCTTACAACGATGAGTTTGACTAAATTCTTCGTACTTGGATCATGATTCGTGCCACGGTAAAGTGAGCTAAAATCAACAAAATTTATATACACCCAGGTTACTATGCTGCTAGTAGTGACTCTTACTACAGTATAGTGGTCTAGGAATTAGAACACGAGGATGGGTTTTTCATCCTAAGAATGACTTGCATAGTGCAAGAAGGTAAAAGGCTTTCTATTTGGACTTTTTGGATTTTTGTTTCAAAGCAGTGGAAGTAGTTTAAGCTGGCGAGAAATTGTAAAGCGAAAGTGATGTGAAAAGTTAACTTTGAAGATTTGGAGTCACTAACTTGGTAACTTAGGGCAAACAACAAGTGTCCTCGGGTTTTATCCTCGCGTTATGACAAGCAACCTATAGTCAGCCCGACGGATACATGTTTAACTGGCAAACCTCACCACCCAAATCAACTCCTATTTGAGTCAACCACGAGATAACATGCATATGGCCCTTTTACAGTTTGAAACCACTAACATTAAACATCATTTTGATGGCTCGTAAAGACATCTAATAAGCCCACAGTACATCTAGCAATAAGTATGCTTTGTATCCTAAAGCATAGTAAGTATTAGGTCAAGATCAAATAGCATTCAATGCTATTGACCATATTTTAGAAGATAGGGTCATAAACCTGATTACACATGGCACCCAACCGCAGAGACGACTGCATGCCCCACTAAGCTAGCTTCCTTCCTCTTCAAAGAAAAGGAAGCAGCCAAATCTCTTGAGTTGTCATCCTCGAGAGGGGTGTTTGACGGCCAAATAAGGGAAAGAGGAGAGAGAAGGAAACACCAAACCACAACTAAAGATTTACGAAAGATATTTACATAAAATAAAACTTGCCAAAATTGCTCACATCGATTTGTTGCTTAGGATTCTGAGATGGGAGGGGGCTTATATAGGCCACCCGATGTATGAAAATACCCTGAGAAGCCTAACAATTTATTTAATTACGCAGGACAGAGAGTAATACACGAAGTGGAAGTGGTTGCATTAATTACAAAAAAGCATGAATGAGGCGGTGAATTTCGCTGGGCTCGAGGAATTTTGCTGGCGGCGAAAATTTCGCTAAGCTAAGCGAGAAATCACTGAGATAGCGAATGAGAAGTGTTGTGGAACCACTGTGATTTGTAGCTAAAGCGAAGTGCTATTAAGCGAGATTCTTGTGAGTAAGCGACCGTGAAGTTCGTAAGAATAGTGCTTTTGTGAAATTTTGGAGTCTAAATGAAAATTGTCGATTGTTAAGATTAAAGGAATTTTTAACGCTAGGGCTGCGAGAGATTTTTACAATCTGCAGCGAAATTTACAGGTGGCGATTGTCATTGCATTGCTTCTTGTCTTCCTCTTTGCATGATTTCCGTCACTTTGCCTTCATTCTTTCTTTGATTTTGAATGCATTTGATGGTGACGATTGAGTTCAATCTTCATGATTCATCATATGTCTAAATGTCGAACTCCCCAGAAGTACAGCACCTTGAAAACAATGACGAAAAATAACCTCTGACGGCATAAGTATTACTAAGAAGACTTGAACACTTCAATTGGCATAAATGACATGATTAGTGCGCAAAAGCACTCAAAACCTATCTAATATAGGGTTCAAAATAGCACTTTTGAGCCTTGTCGGTCGACTCAACAATTTTGGCATAATTAGCTGCAAAGAAAGCTACAAAATTTGCCACACAAAATCGATAAGTAGAATAGGCGGGACCTTAATGTACCAAAATCGGGTTAATTAGAATTATTAGTACACAAAAAGCACTTTCAAGAAACTATAATAAATAGGGTTCAAAATAGCACTTTTTGGGCACTAATCTAACATTAACAGAATTGGACAATGTTTAGTTTTCAACTTGCTTGGTTAAAAATGAGAAACACAAAAAAAAAAAAAAATTGGTGTGATTTGAAACCGTAAATGTGAGTTGTATGGTATTTATAAAAGAAATCACGACTAAAGGTGCAGGCTTTATAAACAAAGAACTAACAACAAAAGGGTAAACAACAAGCCTCTGGGCAATATAAAAATGGGCTTTAACTTAGAAATAGCAACAAAAACATGAATATAAAAGTCACTTCCTTCGGTAACTCTCGCTCCTTTAACCCGAATGTGGCATTGTCGCATGTGAGGCTCGGATTGGGCAGAGTTAGAGAAGAGGCTCCTCTCGATGTGTGGGCGGTGGAAGGTCATCCTCATCCTGAAGCGAAATTTGAAGTCTTTGCTGGAAGAGGTCGAGGAGCTGCGGGCTGGTGCAGGCGAGAGGAGTCTTTGCCTGTAAGGCGAAGGGGATGAAATGAAGGGCTGGACGAACCTTGATGGAAATCAGAGTGTTGAGCCGGGTAACTCACGAATCTGATACGAGGATGGCTTGATTTGTGCGAGTATGGCGATCTGGCGACGGTGACTCGGTGCATGTCATCACTACCAGTGGAGTTGCATAGGTTATCGTAAAGGATGCAGACGTGGCTGAGAATGTGTAGATTGCCTCCATAATGGCCAGGAAATCCCGAGTAGAGAGGGATACATGCTGCGGTGGCGGTGGTGTGAGTGCCCAGGTCAGCCCGGTTTGTGAGCAGGCCAGTATGAGGAGAGTGAGGGCTCTATGAAGGTCTGAGAGGATGTAGGAGGTACAAACTGGATAATGGAGGCGGTGATAGTAGAGGCTGGGTACGCTCCTGGGAAGGTCGGTATTCTTTGGATGGTCCTCGTCTAGATCCCGGAGGCGGGAGGTGGCATGAATGGGCGTAATCGCCACTGTCGATAGTAAGGATGACCCTTGATCTTGACGAGCTCTAGCTTGGGCTCGTCGGGAAAAGCCGATATCTTTAATACCTTGCATAAACTAGGCTTAGAGAGAATAGAGGAGTGGACTCGGCTCGGTCGATTCTTACGGTGGACATATCTCAAAGAAATGGAACAAAGGAGGTCATGATGGGCTCGGAAGTGAGGCTAAATAAAAGCCCTCGGGAAATGCGGTGCATGAGGCCTCACAGAATGGCTCATCTCCTCTCATACTCAAGATCTTTGGGCGGAAATGATTGTGACCATGAAATATGATTCATAAGGGCATGCTCGAGCGCCTCCATCATGAGACCGGACCAGGTTGTCGTGTCCCGGGATAATAAATGAACCACCATCTCCACTGGTAGAGGATGGGGCGGTATGCATGTCAGTAGGAGTTAGGCGGGGACCACTTGAGCGAGATTGAACGTATTTGTAATGTCTATGGCCAGTATCACTGGTCGGCCATGTTAGAAAAATGAATAGCGGTGATTAGACTCTTGCACAGGATGTCATAGTGTGGTAGAGACTCGATGACCACTCGGGATTAGAAAAACTGCGTGGGGTCGCTTAAGTAGTACAGGAATTGCCTGCACTAATCGCATAGTGTCTTTGAGCCTTGGATCTTGAGCAAAGGCCAGGATATCATAATAAACCGCTATACGGGTGTAGATCTTTATGATAAGAATTTCCGGCAATAGGATCGCGATGGAAGAAGGGTGCTTTGATGATGAAAGCGGGACGAGATCGGAGGAGATCTCAGTGACCTTGATTAGGTGGTGAATGGGGCTCCTGGGGCCTAGAACTGGAAGACTTCCCTAGGCTAGAGGTCCTGGCCCTTTTGGAAGGCAGGGCCCTTCGGGTTGGCCTTGGATGTGGAGGAGATAGGGGAGTGGGGCCAACTCTAGTAGCATATCTGCGTGGGCGGGAACGAGGTCGGCGGAGCGTAGAAGCACTTGATGGCTCTGCGGCGAGTGAGCATGCGGGGAGCACTCTAGGTAGTGGCGGCGGCGGGTGGGTAAGGTGTAGGCAGCCCGATTGCGAATCGAGTGGGGTTGGACCGCCGACGAGAGGAGGAGAAGAGCGGGCGCACCCAGAGGCTGAGAAGTTGTTTCCACCAGCGATGTCTTAACCATGCAGGTCGGAGGGGGGAGATGGGAATGGGAGGAGGAGGAGGATTTCTTTGCTGGAGGAAGAATGAAATGAAAATGAAAGGGGGTTGGGGGTTTAAATAGATGGAGTAGAATTATGTGAAGGTTTAGCCATTTAATGTTCATAAATGGGTGTTAAAGCTAGGGCTCAAAAATCTGGAAAAATTAATGTATTGCACAGGAAACGAAAGGTTGCAGAAGACGAAGAGGGAGGAAGGTGAATCAAAGGCATGCGTAAGAAATTCTCAGAACCATGCGAAATCAGAACCTAAATCTCTCACTATGTAGCAAAAAGCCCGCCTCTCGTACACACCTACAAAATAGAGAACAAAATTCATGAGGATATGTAAATGAAAGATAGAGAAAATCATTACGAAAGCTAAACTAAAAATAAAGGAATTATGAAAAATCACAAATAAAACTGAAATTAATAAACAAATTCTCAACAAAATTTTGGGGTGGCCTATAAGTCTTGTACACTACACCAATAATGTGGTAGCCTTTTGATTCATGGGGCTTAAGGAGGGGAATCTCCTCCTGTCTACCGTGGTGTTGTTCCCATAGGGCTTCGCCTTGCCCATTGACCTTGAACACCCCTCGTTGTCCTTAGAATTGGCAGTCCACTAATCCATCGAGAGATAAACTGTGAACGATGAATGACCCACCCATCTCGACTTGAGCTCGCCTCGAAAGAGGTGGAGCTTGAGTCATAAAGCAACACTTGGTCTCCTTGTTTGATGTTTTTGCAGGCTATCAGTTGATCATGCCACTTCTTTAATCTGTCTTTTGCAATCTTTGAGTTGAAGTAGGCGAGTTGAAGTAGGCATCATTCCTCAGCTCTTCTAGCTCATTGATATCAAGGACCCTTTTAAGGCCAGCTTTTCCCATGTCCAGGTTCCAAATTTTTGACTCGCCCACCATGCCTTATACTCACTTCACGCAAAGACATAATCTTTGCCATAAACTAGGCGATAAGGGGACATGCCAAGGATGGTTTTGTATGTTGTTCTATATGCCCACAAGGAATCCAACAGCTTGAGAGACCAGTCCTTTATGTTGGAGCTCACCACTTTCATCAGTATTGTTTTGATTTCTCTGTTGGCGAGCTCAACTTGACCACTGGTTTGAGGATGGTAAGGGGTGGCCACTTTGTGTTTTACACTCTGCATTTCCTAGCTAGGAGGTTCTCAAAAGGCTTGTCGCTGTCGTGAACCCATCACTAATTATGGCCTTAGGGACTCCAATCTGGAGAAGATGTTCTCCTTCAATAATTTCAACACCATCCTATGGTCTGCTGCTCTGCAAGGCACTGCTTCAACCTATTTCGACACATAGTCAACCCCCACCAAAATGTAAATATATCCAGCCGCTAGGCGGAATGGTCCCATGAAGTCGAAGGCCCCAAACACGAACAACCAACTACCAATATCGGGTTCAAAGGCATCATGTGATGACGAGAGATCTTCCCCAACCTTTGACATTTGTCGCATTCACGGCACATGGTGTGGGCATCCTTAAAAAGTGAAGGCCAATAGAACCCAGATTGTAGCACCTTCATGGTAGTTTTCTGGGAAGCAAAATGGCCTCCACATGCATTCTCATGGAAATGGTCGATATCCCTGCTGTTCCTCGTGCACACATCTTCCGACATTATTTGATCACTACGCATTTTGTATAAGAAGTTATTCTTCCCAATAGTAGGAGGAATTTGGTTGGAGAAAACTTCCGTTCCAGGCCTTCCAGTTTGCTAGTAGCTCTCCTATTGCCAAGAAATTGGCAATGTGGGCATACCATGGGGTATTCTCTACTAGGAGTAGGGATTCCTCAGGAAACTCATAGTTGATTGGAGTGATCAGGAGGTTTCAGGTGCTATTGTTAGTCTCAAGATGATCCAGAACATTCTCCACACCCTTTTATCCTGATTTGTGTCAACTCGAGCATGAGAACCCATCTCGATAAGCCTAGCTCGGCATTTTGCTCAGCGAAGCAAGTATCAAAGTCAATGATCAAGTGAAGGATGATTATGTCCAACCCAACCAAGTGGCACAAAACTCATTCGCAGCATAGACTACTACCAAAGAACTCCTTCTCTGGTGGTGTAATCTCCATGCCTCGCTCAATGTTTTACTCAGATAGTGTATCATTATAAGGTTTTCCTTCTTCTTCTCTTTGCTCGAGAATCACCCTAATGGCGGTTGTTTGTATCGCACATAACCCCAAAGGTAACTTCCGCTAAAGGCCTCATTATCGTGCATTGTCATAGCCTTGAGCTCCTCAAAGCTCTTTCCGCGCCATCCCAAATGAATTCGCATCTTTCCTCTCACACAGCTTATATGAGGCTCGGGGAATTTTGAAAATCCTTGATGAACCTCCTGTAAAAGCATGCATGCCCTAAGAATTACCTCACGCCTTCACATCGTGGGAGAAGGCGCTTTGGAAATCGCCCACTTTCGCCTTTATCAACCTCAATTCCTTTGTCGGAAATAATGTGTCCCAAAGACAATTCCTCGTTGACCATAAATGGCATTTTTTCCCAATTCAAGACTAAGTTCTTCTCGATACACCTATGCAAGACAGGCTCCAAGTTGATCAAGCATTTTTCAAAGCTCCCTCCATAAACTGTAATATCATCCATGTAGACTCTACACGTACTCCACCAAATCATCGAAGATACTACATGCATCACGAATGTGGCGCGGGCATTACACGTGCCGGCGGCATCCTCAGGCATATGTGCCAAATGGGTAGGTGAAGGTGTGGTCTTCCTCGATCTTCGCAACAATCTCAACTGAAATAGCCCGAATAGCCATCCGTAAAAGAGAAGGGCGTCGGTAAATTCTTTCAAGAAGCTCAACACATGAAGGGTAGAGGGAAGTGATCTTTCCTTATCACCTCATTTAATCTTCTATAATTGATACATACCCTCCAACCTGTGGTAAGGCGGGTGGGCATTTCCTCTCCCTTTTCATTATGTACAGTATAATTTTTTGGGCACAACCTGGGTTGGACTCACCCAAGTGCTATCGGATATGGGGTAAATGATACCAACTTGTAGCAATTTTAGGACTTCTGCATGTACCACCTCCAGCATATGAGGATTCAATCTCCTTTGCGACTGCCTTACCGATTTTGCTTCCTTTTCTAAGTAGATATGATGGGTGCAAACTGCTAGGCTAATTCCCTTAGGTCGGGTGATTGACCCAATAGCTCAGTTGCTCTCCGAGGATGCCCAGCAGTCGTTTCTACGGCACCGAGCGTGGAGGATATGCACACGGCATTGCTCATGTTCTTCTGGGCGTATTTTAGTTCCTCACAAGGGGGCTTGAGATCCAAATTTTGGAGGCTCATTGGTTTCTTCCCGCCAGTGGGAGGTAGAATCTTTCTTTCTTCTCCAGGCCATGTACGGCATGGGTCTGGGTTCCCTCATACCATCAAAACAAATACCAGCCTCAATTAGCACATCCTGCATTTGCTGCTGATTAGCTTGTTCCTCCATAATTGTATCAATTATGCAAACTTCCTCTGGTTCTTCTTCCATTGGTTGCATATGCTTTTTACTCAAGTGGCAGATGTTAAGTTCCAATGTCATGTTCCTAAATGTAAGTTGCATAACTCCATTTCGGCAATTGATAATTGCATTGGAGGTGGCTAAGAATGGTCTTCCGAGGATGATAGGCACATAATTAGCCCTCACTACAATCGGTTCTATATCAAGCACAACAAAGTCTACAGGATAGTAGAATTTGTCCACTTGTATAAAAACATCCTCCACAATGCCCTTTGGTATTTTTATGGATCTATCTGCAAGGGAGAATGTGATGGAAGTGGGTTTAAGCTCTAAACCTAGCCGCTTATATTACTGAATAAGGCAAGAAGCTGACACCGGCTCCCAAGTCTGGGGCAATGTCTTTTCTACACAAGTGCCTCCCGATATTCACCAAGATGGTAGGCAACCCGATCTTTATTTTACTAGAGTCTATACCGAATGATGGCACCGACTTGTTCTCAAGAAGGCTTCTTTGCCAACATTTAGTCCTTTCTTTCACTATGCACGTGTCCTTTAAAACTTGGCATATGTTGGGACCTGTTTAATCATGTCAAGCTGTTGCAAGGGGATGTTGACTTTCACCTGCCTTAGCACCTCTAACATTTTAGTCCTGTCGATGGCCTTTCGGCTTTTAAGTCATAGCAAGCGCTGGGTGTGCTCTTTTCACGTATTTTCTTTGATCACCTCCTCCTAGTTCACCTTTCTTTTGCCTCCCGGTTTTCTCTTCTCGCTCGGTTCGGGACCGACCGCTTAACCTCCTTACCACTTATCAAAGTGATAACTGCTTTAACTTCATATATCCTAGGATTTGGCTCACTGGAAAAGCTCAATTCATGTACTCCCTGTGGTGGGTCAGGTTTCAGAAGGAAATTTCCCTTTTCTCCCCGACTCGCGCTGGTTGGTCAACCTTGAAATTGAGTATTGCAGGTTGTCAAATTTTTTGGGAAATTTCGACTACGTGTTCTCTATTTTATCGCTCTCAATGTGCCTTCTATCAGACAATCCCTCCGGTTAGGCCTCGCATTCACTACCTTCGCTCAATAAAATTGCCCACCACTTTGCTCAAGTTCATGATAGCTTGCTCAACTGGGGATGAGGATGGTAGTGGTTGTGGCTGGGAAAAGGAACTATACTGCATCGCGGCAAGAGGGGGCAAATATGAAGTGGAGGCTTTCTGCTTTGTGGGAGAGGTTAGTGGTTCCTCCACAGGTGGTTATATGTGTTGCCATAAGGGAGCAAAGGATGGTGGCTTCAGGCTGGCCCATAGCATTGGCTTGTTCAACCACCATATCTCTTACCAAGGAACAGCGTAGGGCGTTGCTTTCTGTGCTCAAATGACCGACAAATGAAGTAAGGTTGATTAGGCATAAAGCTCTACCATTGCCCGCACCTAATGTTGACTCAGATTTCAAGCTCCAACCTCTAAATTAAGGATAACTCGCTTTCTCATCTTCATGTCCTCCGGAGTGAGTACATGCCTCCTTGAATTGGCTGCGTGTCTCATCCCTCTCTCGGGCCTCTGGGCTCAGTCCATCCCACTGGGACGCCCGAGCCACATAATCTCAAGAAGTCCATGGCTTCCTCTAGATTTTTGCTCATGAAGTCCCTCCAATATGTTTCCAACAACTGCTTCATGCTGGTGACATTCCATTATAGAAGTGATTAATCCAAAGATCCAAGTATCAAAGCCATGGTGAGGCGGTGCAATCACTGGTTCTTAGTACCTTTCCCCAAAGAATGGTAGAATTTCATTTTCTCGGTCAGCAAATCTGCCTTCAAGGTATCACTTTATGGCGCCGAAGAATTTCTTAAAACTCGCCGTATATCTCCCCAATCCCTAATAGTTCCCTACCGAGTTGAGCCGATTTTAGCCTTGTCCTTCAGTAAGAGAGGAAAGAACTTCAATCTCATCAGTCCACATTAGAGACGCCCTCTTGAAGGTATTGCATACTCGAATTTCTGGGATGTGTGAGTATGGATTTCACCCATTCCATGGAAAGTAGGGAGCAGGGGCACAATGTATGGCTTGATAATTATGTCCTCCGATAAAGGGCACAATGCAGAGGGTTTACCCCCGAGGATGTATATGATCCTCATTGATCTATATGCATTGGGATTTCAGAACCCCTCGCTGGCTTTGCCGTCCTCGTGCAGGCTCCATTCACCACCGTATGCTCACTCCACGGCCTCGCTTGTGGAGCAATCACTTTCTAATCGGCCTACTATGTTCCTATCCCAGTGTTGCATAAACTCCTATGAAAAGAGCACAAAACACAACAAGAGACAAAAACAAAACAAAGTTACCAAAAAGGTTAATTGCAGAAGAAACAGAAGATAGAAATTGTATATGGACAATATAAAATTGAATCAACCTAATAAAGGAACTTTCCCGTTAGGGAAATAACAATAAAAACAAAAAGGTTGAAAATTCACCAACACTTGTGATGTGGATCACAAGTTCAACAACTCGTCACTTGGACTTAAGCACCATCCCCGACAATGGCGCCATTTGATTCGCTAAAATCGTAGCATGCACAGGGTAGAGATTTAGTGCTAGGAATCAAAAATATTTATAAACCTAAACCTCTTACTGCGGTAGCATAGCTACTGTAGTATAGTGGCTCTAGGGTCGAACACAGGGATGGGTTTTCTTCATGTAGGTAATTAACAGTGGATTAAAAATGGTGATTTCACTTTGGATTTTTAGGTTTTTATAAAAACAGTGGGGTTGGTGATTTGAAGACTGCAACTAAAATGTAATAAAATGTAAAAAGAACTCCTTGAAGCCTCGGGCCACTAGGTTTGAGGTTTTAGGGCAACCGAGAGGTCCTCGGATTCCTTTCCTCGCATTGGGGAGAATGATCTATAGTCATTTCCCAAACCGGCTCTTCGTTTAGCTATAAAACCGAACCCTAATAGTTTTCCTCTTAAGATGTAGCATTTATTGCTCATTAATGTTTCAAGACAATAAAAATCGATCCTTTGATCTACCCTTCAGTGACAAATAAATGGCAACTAAACGAGCCTCAGTGGATCTAGCAATAAGCATCCACTGAACCTTAGAAGATTGCCAAGTATTAGTCAATCAAGATACATCAAAGGAATTAAACCTAGCGAGAGATAGACATAAATGACAATAATCGCTATGCTAAAAACAAGAGGACTAGTTAGCTAATTTCAAAACCCTAGCCTAGTAACCCTACTCTTCAAGGATAAGAGGGGTTTAGCCAACCATCCTTTGAGTTGTCATCCTCAGGGGGTGTTTGGTAAGCGAGAAAGTGAGTGAAAATGAGAGAAAATGAGAGAAAGAAAAACAAGCGGGAGAGATGAAAGCTTTAGCTCCCAAAATTTATTGCATCAAGTGATCTCCTGTACAAAGCCTTGACTAAGCCTTATATACTGCTCAGAACAAGGGAAATTACAAAAAAAATATGAACTACCAAATATACATAGAGGGTAGTTTAGGAAAAAGTTACAAAAAGTTGGTTAAAATAAATAAATAGGGACATTGGGAACAAGTTGCGCTACAGTTGCAAAATTCGCAACCCGCGAAATTGCAACCCACGAATTTTGCGCTGCAAATTTTGCAACCCTACAAATTCCTGGCCAGGACCCACCCTTCCGCTTTCGCTTAATTCTTCCTTCTAGTTTCTGGACTCCGCAACTTCGGAAGTTCTGGCGTAGATTTTTCGTGGTTTGAGCTCGACCAACAATTTTGTGAGTTTAGTTTGCATAAATGATGAGCTTAAAAGTCATCTATTTTTAGTCCATTTTTCTGCTTAATTTTCATATGAAAAGAGAGAATTACTTTTGGCAAAGTAAATATGAAACTCAACGATCCGTTATTAGGAGTAAAATGGAAGAAAGAAGAAAATGAAGTAGAAAAATACAGCAATAAATTGGAGGAAAAGTGCATTCGAATGGCGGCGAAAGCGAAAACAATTGGCTGATTCATTGAGGGAGTGCGGTTTGGGGTTTGCACGATCAAATTAAATTCGCGACACCAAAAATTGAAGGAATTTGATCACGGTGCTAATGGTAAGTACCGGATAAGCGGTGAAGGGTAACAGGAGCTAAAGAGAGCGATATCGACAGCATTTGAAATTCGCCGAGAGTTGATGTCGTGACTAGGATAAAAGTCGCGACGAAACACCTTAAGCTATGAGAGGTTTGGGTAGTGGAAGGCTGAGACTCAAGGCGATGTCGCGGCGTGAGATCGAAGTCGCGACCTGAACCTTTCGGTTGAAGGTTGGGGCTCCTTAAGGTGAAGTTGCTGACAGATATCGATGTCGTGACGCCGGGGCGACGGATCAATGATGCGTAGCCGCGAGATGCCCGCGACAAGATATTTGATGTCGCGACATCGCGAAAAGCGATTGAAACACTGCGAATCCTTTGTTGATGTCGCGACAAGAGATTGATGTCGACATCAGAAGTGGATGCAAAGCGCGAAAAGACTTACAGTTGATGTCGCGGCGTGGGAGTGATGTAGCGACATCGATGTCCGCGACCGAAAAGCGAGGTCAGCGACAAGAAGCGAAGTGCGCGACATGGGGGCAACTTGATTCTGAAAGCCTCGAGAAGAAGCCAAGTTGATGTCGCGGCGTGAGGCGATATTCGCGACATCGAGGGGAACCGGTGAGATGAAAGCTGAAGGAAATGAGGCGATGTCGGCGAGAGTGAAATCCGCGACATCAAAACCATCAAAGAAGATTGCAAGCCATAAGTTGATGTCAGCGTGGAATTGATGTCGCGTGACATCGATGATATCCACATTCAAGAAGCGAAGTCAGCGACTTGAGCAGTGGAGTGGGCCAAACCATTTTGAAACCCACCGGCATGCTATTGGGATTAGGGCCCAAGCGAAAAAACCATATCATCTGTGACTATCCGGCTCATTAAAAGCGACTTGGCGACGCGACGAGAGAATGGATATTTGAAAGCTCATTTTCTTTATTTTTCTTTTCTTTTCTTTTTCTTTTCACTTAATTTTTTATTTCAAAATGGGTTTTGAGCAGTTATGCTCGTGTTTTTATTTTCATTGTATTTTCTACGAATCGGTGCTCGTTTGGTGGCCCGAATCACGGTGCAATTTCTTTCAATTACTACGAATGTTTGAAGTTCGAGACAATTTCTAGAATTCGATTGTTTAGTTTTCAGTTCTTGATTATTCTTATGATCGGAGGAATGTTGTATCGTGTAATTGTTAATTGAGGAATCCGGCTTCCATTAAGTGAAACGTTATAGTCGAATTGTCTTTCACTGTAGTCGTTTCCGAAATGACTTGTTAATTTAGGTTAATATGAATTTACTTCTGGTTTGGGTTTTATTGTCTTGGGATCTCAGATATCAGGTTTCTTATACCCGTTAAATTGCGTCATTGCTCGTTCAAGGAGGTCTACAGTGGCGGGGGAAGACATTCTTGAGAGTAATGTGCATTTCTTTGAAGGTATATTAGCACGCTGTGCGGGATCTTTGAGCTTTGTAAGTTCACTTAGATAAATCCTCTTCTCATGAAATCGAAGCCGAGTTGAATGGTTATCTATTTAAACCAGCAAGAGTTCACCTCAATTCGGATAGTGGAATGATAAGTGGTAGAGCGTGATCTAATCGAGGAAAGGTTAGTCTATTCTAATTTCGAGGGGAGGAGCAATCACGGAAGTTGTATCACTTGCTTGACCAATGACTAGGAGCTAAGGTTTCTGAGTCCATAAAATGGGTATGAAGTATTCTGAAAGAAAAACCTTGATTAAGGAAATCCCTTTTAAAAGTAGTTTATCTAATTCCTATATTGAAGAATCGGGTCATAAATTAGATAATGAAATGTGGAGTGTGGAGAAGTCCACACCTTGCACAACACTTAACAGACAGATTTGAAGCAGAGACTAATCCAAAGAAATTTTATGAAATTAACTACAGGAATCGATGGACCTTTATAAGCATTTCTATTGATGTCCTCGAGGATAACTATTAGGTATTCATTTCTTTATTAGAAATTCATTATTCTTTATTCTTTATCTTCAGATTATGTTTGGATGGTTCAGTTATTTTCCTTTTTATTCGTTTAATTTTCCCTTTTAATACTGGATCTACTATCATTTGTGGTCGAAATAGTATGGAAATTAATTAGT
Source organism: Tetrastigma voinierianum (assembly GCA_016808115.1). NCBI lineage: Eukaryota > Viridiplantae > Streptophyta > Magnoliopsida > Vitales > Vitaceae > Tetrastigma > Tetrastigma voinierianum. Next base: position 84,054 of record JAEQBH010005356.1, read on the forward strand.
CGGGGTAGTTGATTTAAAATTCTTGAGAGATCTACGGGATCGATATACGGACTCTAAATCCATTTGTTACTTACATTCGACTGTCACTTACGAGAAAATCGGACCAAAACCAAACTTAGAAAATGATTTACTCTAGGGTGAGGTGGTTTATATAGTATAAGGATAGAAGTTTTTATAGGCGCGGATTCTTGCAAGGCGGTTAGGCAAATAGTCCTTTGGTAATAGTGTGTCATAGAATTTGTATGTGTTCTTTGGTCGGTTAACAAGTTTTATGACGCCGTTGCGAGTCGGCGAATTTTGTAATCAATATTCAGATGAAAGAAGAAATACTAATTTGGACATTTTAAAAAAGAAAAAGAACAAAAATAGCGTTTCAAGCGATGATACGTAGTACTTGACCATACTTGATATATTATGAATATATTTTATGATTTGACTAATCCTATTAATGGGAGTATGTTTTGCTTTCAGAAAAAAACTTTGATGCATAGGCAACGAGCAACGATCGATTCAGGTGACACGGAAATAGAAAGGGCGGCTCGGAAGCTTGAAAGACTAAGAGGCGACAACCGTAGCGAGATGAAAGGCGAGGATCAGGGTTGAAATACATATAGAAGAAGCTAGAGAGGCCTCCAGTCAACGATACAATGGAGGATTTCTGGGACTAATTATACGGGAAGAATGCTCGGCGATCGGGCGGAAAAACTTACAGGGTGGATGCTAATAATTTTGAACTAAAGACGACGCGTTAAGTGGTCTAAGCGACATCGGTTCTTGGTGTCCAGCTGAAGATCAAGCAGACTTTTGGGAAGATTCCTCCGGGTGAGCGATCTTTGTTAAGCTGAATGGGGTGGGAGACCAGTGTAAAGCGCATCTATTCCCATTCTCTCTAAGAGATACAACGACTACATGGTATGAATCTTTCCATATCAGTTCTGTGAGTACTTGGGAGGATTAGTTGAGACTACTTGATGATTCTGGCCTAACCACGAAGGAGGGAGATCATGGTGTTCAGCGGGGGGGGAAGATGGCTTGTATGTAGCTTGGAAAGATTCAAACGGTTCTTTGAGGAGATGTCCAATGCATGGGATAGATCTGAAGACCAGATCAGGACATTATATCATGCATGAATGATATATAATAAAAGGGATCGTGATGCTTCATCTTGTGGAGCATTCAAACGAAAAGTCTTTGAAGAGGCAAAGAGTGATTGAAGATGGCTAAATGTAACATAAGAAACTCCTTCCCAGCTTTCAAGAGAAGCAATGAGAGGAAAGGGGATGTGGGTGACCGAATGCTTGACCGTGGAGGCGAAGTTGGATGCAAATTTATGCACAGGTTAGGCAATAAAAAGAAAGACACACCGCTCATGAAATAGGAGCAATTGAAAGGGAGTTAATGAAGGGAGTGCTGAAAGAGTAACTGAAGGACTTTATGATGCTGAAGAGGTTAATTATTTAAGGTGTTGAGAGCTTACCATTTCAAACCCAATCTAACCTTCGGCACATTATCACCAGCGCTCGGGAACCGTGAGAACTACTCGTATGGTGGAGGGGCTTCTCAAGACCAAAGGCGGAGACGAGAACCCTCATCAAAGGGTATCCAGCGACCACCAAAGGTTCCAACGTATTGTGGCCAGTAAGGAAATGAGGCAAGAAAGCGATCTCGAGGAGTGGGGAGGAGGCCGTCTTTTGAGCAGTCTGTAGTTTATGGGGGATAATAAAAGTTTGGTTGAACCTCCGTAGACAAAAGTTTGGAGGAGTGGAAAGCGAACACTACCAGTTTCTCAAAATTTCAGGAACACTACAAATGCATCCACTGAAGAACACGGAGACACAAGAGTAGGAGCGGTGCCCTAACCTGCAAACGGAAGATGCCTTCCAGGGAAAGATGCCTTCCCAAGGACACAGCAAGAACCTAAAAAGACTGCATGGCTGTGCAGCTGAAAGATGTGTTATTAAAAGAGAGGTTGAAAGGTGATGCAACAGCAGCAAGACCGTAAAGGGAAGAGACACTCGAGAATGACAAAGCAAGAGTAGAAAAGAAGAACATCCAAGGAACAAAGTTCGCAGCCTAGCTTCCACAAAGATCATGTGAACAAGATGGAGAGCGCTTGCAAGGTTCTTGAAAACTTTCCAGAAGCTGGAGATCAGTATGCCTTTTACTGAAGTGGTGACTCAGATGCCACTTTATGCAAAATTTCTGAAGGACATACCGGTAAGAAAAGAAAATAAGAGAAGAAGGAATAGTGACCATCACATCATAAAGGCAAGAATCGTAAAGGAACTACCAAGAAGATGAAGGACCCGTGAAGTTTCACACTCAGGCTGTTGGAGGAATGGACTCATGAAGCCTCGTGAATCGTGAGCTAGTATCAACTGATGCTCCTTTCTCGTTGCCAAGAAATTCGTTCGGGGGGGAGCTTATTCCCACAACCGTTACTCTTCAAATGGCGCATGCATCGATGGTGAAACCTCAAGGGGGTCATTGAAGATGTGTCGTCACCGTTGGGAAGTTTGTATTCCCAGTAGATCCCCCTATAATTCTGGACATAAAAGAAGATTCACAAGTACCCCTACTATTAGGAAGACCATTCCTAGCCATCGAGCCCTGATCGACATGCTGAGTTCTCATCTTAAGGGTCGAGAAGAAGTCATTGTTTAACTTGATTAAAAGTATGCAAATATAGATGTGGAAAAGCAGGAAGGCTAAGCATGTAGCTGATTTTGTCTCTATTTCCAACTCGATGTTAACAATGATTGTAACACTCCGCTATCAATGAAAAGAGATGAATTCCCAGATACCCAAGACGCCTATTCCGAATTTCAACGTTAGCTTTCATGCTATAGAAACTGTGTTGAGCTTGAAGCAAAACAGAAAAGATAATGGGGAAGATAGTGAAAAAGAGGAAATTCATCAAGAGACCAAGCATTTAAGGTCTTAGTTTTGAAAGAGCGCGGTCATTTAAAGTATGCCCACTTAGAATTACCAAAGAAAAACCAAAGGATCATTTCAGCCGATTGTTTGCACCCAGGAACAAAGATTGCTGAAATATTATGAAGCATAAGGGAATCGCTTAGCTTGGTCCATTGAAGAGCTGAAGGGTATCAGTCCATCAATTTGCATGCATAAGATTCTGCTAGAAGAGACTTCAAAACCATCTGTAGAACACCAGAGGAGGCTGAATCCAGTGATGAAGGAAGTAGTCAGGAAGGAGGTGCTCAAATTGTTAAATGCTGGCTCTTATCTATGCTATCTCGTACGCCCTGGGTGAGCCTGGCCATGTGGTTCCAAAGAAAGGGGGCTTACAAAGGATCGCAATGAAAAAATGAAAATCGGATTCCAACAAGAACAGTGACAGGATGGAGGGTATGTATTGATTACAGGAAGTTGAATACAGCAACCAGAAAAGATCATTTTCCTTTGCCTTTCATTGATCAGGGACGCTTGATAGGCTAGCGTGACACCTACCTTTGTTTTCCTCGGATGGGTACTGTGATATAATCGATTGCTACGCACCAGATCAAGAGAAGACCACGCTCTACATGCCCTTATGGTACCTTTCAGATCTCGTATGATGCCGTCGGGTTATGTAATGCCCAGCCTACATTCCGCAGGTGCATGATGTTCATATTCTGATTCGTTGAAGAAGTGATGGAAATTTTCATGGGATGATTTTATCGTATGGATCCGCCTTTGATCAATGTTTAAACAACTGGAAAACAAGACTTCAAAGATGCCAAGACAAACGAATAATCGACCGTGGAAAATGCCATTTTATGGTAAATGTATATTGTTCTTGGGCATGTACCGCTATTACCTGTAGTCAGAGTCAGTCCAGTGATCCATCATCAAGACTCTCAGACCACCACTACGCAGAAAGGAGTAAGAAGTTTCTTGGGCATACCGGATTTTACTGGTGAGATTCACCAAAGACTTTTCAAAAATAAACCTGCACTACTAAGGCATTACTGGAAAAGATACAAGGTTCAATTTGATGACTCCCGCAAGGATGCTTTCATGAAATCAAGATCAGATTGGTACGTGCACCTATAATGGCTGCACTGTATCGGAATCGTGGATTTAAAATACAATGTGTGATGCCGTTGATTTCGCTTATGGGTTTCACAAAAGGAAAAGAGAGCACTGTGGCCATATACTATGCTGGGGTAAGACCTTCAACGGCACAAGAGAACTACTCAACAACCGAAAAGGAGATGCTAGCCATAGTATTTGCTTGTGAAAAAATTTAGACAATACATTTTAGATCCCATGTGGACTACACCATCATGCGCTAAATCAAGCACCATGTCGAAAAAGGAAGCGGCCAAGATTGATAAGGTGGGTGTCATTATGCAAGAGCTCGATTTGGAAATAAAGGACAAAGGGATGTGACAATGTGATAGCCGACCACTTGTCAAGAGTAGAAAGAAGCAGTTGATGAAGAAAGAAAATGCGCTAATGCAGAACTTCCCGTGATGAGCAATTATTCGCTCTTCCAACTTCCATGGTATGCTGATATTGTGAACTATCTAGCTTCAGGAGTAATGCCTTCTTAACTCAACTACAACGTAAGAGGAAACTCCTTTAACTCCGATACAGATATTATATTTGGGATGACCCACTATTCAAGAGGTGCCGACATGATAATAAGATGTGCTTTAAGGTGAACAAGGCAACATTTTAAATGAATAAATATGCATCACCATAATGGGGACATTTTTCCGAGAAAGAACAACTGCCATGAGGCCCAATCGTATTTTATTGGCCCACTATCTTCGTAGATTGTGCGTAGTGTGAAATTGTGTGATCGATGCCAAGGATTGGAAATATCACAATAGGAATGAAATGCCTCAAAAGGTATTATGGTGATACAAATTTTTTGATGTTCGGGGGAATAGATTATAGGATCTTTCCCACCATCATTTGAAACCTATACATACCGCTAGCAAGATTACGTCTCCAAATGGGTGGAAGTAGTGGTCTGGCCCAAGGAATGAGCGCACATAGCTTGTGAGTTTCTTGCAAAAGAATATTCGAAAGTGCTCGAACCCCAATCCATCATTAGTGATGGGGGAAAACCTACTTTGCAAACAAAATATTTGTAAAAACTCATGAGCGTGTATGGATCAAGCATACGAGCTAGCCTATCATCCCCAAACCAATGAACAAGGTAAATTTCCAACAGGAGATCAAAAGAATACTTGAAAAGATCTGAGCTCCGCTGTGAAGGATCGGGTCTTCCAAACTGATGATGCACTTTGGCCATGTGACTCGCATACAAAACCCCCATCGAACGTCCCCATACGTATTGTTTAGTAAACCGCCTGCCTCTCCCTCTCCTCCTCCTCCTCTCCTCCTCCTAAGTGTCATCTACTCTCTTGAATTAGAATACAAGGCAATGTGGGCCATCAAGAAGTTAAACTGATTTTAAGGTCAGTATGGGAAGAAAGATTGCTCCAACCGTCCGAATTGAAGAACTCGAGAAATGAAGCTCTATGATAATGGTAGAATATACAAAGACAAGACAAAGAAATGGCATGATCGTAAAATCCCGAGGAAAGAGTTCACTGGGGAACAGTGTCGTTTAATTTAGATCGGTTGTTTCCGTGGAAATTAAAATCCACCGAGGGCCATACACGCGTACTGGCACATGATTGAGCAAGAACATCAAGACCGGGAGCACGGGAAGAATTCAAGGTCAATGGACAAAGGTTAAAGCATTATCTCAACAGTGGAAGAGGAAAGTGAAGAACTCCAAACCCTGTTCTTTGAGGAAAAGAAGCAAGAACCACAAATGCTGAAGTCCAAATAAGGACTCAAAACTGAGCAGCTAATGGGAGGCAACCCATGAGGATTTAAATTCTGAATTTAAATTTTGAAATATTTCTTTTCTTTTAGTTGCTGAGAAATTAGGTCAGATTTGTTTTCTAGAAGGATAGATTTAATTTTTAGAAATAGATTGTAGTTTAATTAGAATTTTTCGAATATCATAGTTGATCTTCTCGAATCTGCTAAAGACATGAATAGCAAGGCAACTAGCTGTGGAGTAATTCCAAAGAACTTGTGTAGGAGTAGCTTTACATGAGAAAAGGGAGTAAGCTCTCCCTAACCCACCGTAGATATATTTGAATCACTGTTGACCCGCTTAAAATATGCCTAAAGAGATGTCTAAACTGGTTAAGAACAATAAGAGAATCTCAAATTTTCAAATCATCGACCATACTGGTCAATGACAAAGAAGGTTATGTCGCGACAAAGTCGTTGTCCCACAAACATTGATGTCGTGACTAAATTTGGAAAGAACAATTCAGTGAGTATGGAGGAAGGGAGATACATGTCATGACACCACGTTGATGTCACGACAATGAATTAAGTTTCAAAAGAAGAATAATTGTCGCCTACATCAAACAACCTCGGAGAACCTTTGTAATCGTCAGCGACATATTAGGTAGGTCGCGACATAAAAGTGCGACATGTGCCAACCACTCACTTCAAAAAGCCCTAAATTTAATAACCTCAAATAAAAAGAGGCGGAATTGAAGTCGCGACAATTCTTAATTGAAGCATTAATTAGCCCACAAACATTGATTGAATTGCGTACCGCTTGGAAACTATTTGTCTTACTCCAACCCACATAACCATTCACCTCGCCTCCTCCCGAATCTCAACCTCCGAAAACCCTAGCATTCCAAACTTTCTGAAAAGCTTTCCTCTTGTCTCCGATGGCTGAAATTCCCACCCTGGTCCCTAACCTAGACGAGATTATGAGGGAACACGAACAATCAGAAGAAGAAGAAACTTGCCAAGGAGAACAAGCAAGAGATTCACGAAGAGCAAGCAGGAGAGATGCCATCAAAACACTAAGCTCCGACAACTTCTCAAGACAAGAAAGCAGTAAAGGGAAAAGGGAAAGAGGAGAGAAGAAGAAGAAGTAGAAGATTTCAGATCCGATGAAGCTTATTCCCAAGGAAGAAGCTTGCTCATGCTAACAAGGCTTCATATGCAAAGGAGATTCAAAACCCCCCGTGGACTCCCTTTTCTTCAAGGAGATGATAGAGCAAAGAGGATGGGAGAGTCTCGCGCACACACCAAAAATCGTGGCATACTTGTGACTCGGTGAGAGAGTTTTATCTCCAATATGGTAGGAAGGAAGGATGGAGTCGTTGTTAGATGAGTCCTGGTCTCATATTTGCCAAGGCCATCAACGAGGCTCCATGGGATGACAACGCACAAGCATGGCTCCAAATTCAAGAAAATTTTGGAAAACCGAATTTTAGAAAGATTGCCGAAGCTCACCGATGGGAAGGGGGCGCTTAGGACCAAGGAGAAGGAAAGCCAAGAACTCGAATGTGGGGAAGCCTCACCGAGGAAGTCGGGCGTATGGTTTATTTCTCATGATGCTCGGTTCCAACAAAACACGGCGTACGCTGAGAGAACAAAGAAGTCAGACCATTGTATGCCATACTCAAGGGGGTACAAGATCACATAGGAGTTATCATAGAGAACTCCCATCATGAGGCATCATGAAGGCACAAAAGAGGTTCGGTTTCCTCACCCAAATAACAACACAGCCTACGTCAAGGTCAGGTGAAAGGACTCCTGGGAGTCAAGAAGAAGTCCCCAGCTTCACCACTCCTTCCGACAGAGTTAGCAAGGGGCTAAGAAATCGTATGAAAAGGAGGCCGGGTAGAGAACAAGAGGTGAAGCCTGTCGAAGGGACTTAAAAGGAGACCTGTAGGGCCACCGATCAAGTGAGCGCGCAGCACCCCGTGAACTCACCTCACCACAATGATTATTAAGCCTAGGTGATAATGAAGGGCGGTGATGAAGACAAATTCAATAGGGACTTCCCATCCTCAAGGCTCCTCCCGTACAAAACAAATTCCAACACGAAGAAAGCTCAAGAGGAGCACCCAGAACAACTCACTCGAAGCTCTAATGCCATGCGTAAGAGAATAGAAGAGAGAAGGATGAACTTTAAAATGTGAATTCAGAGAAGGAATATGAAAAGAATTGAAAAGAAGAGACCAACAAGGAAGAAGAGTGCCAACAGAAAAGAAAGGGGAGCATGAGGTGGAGATCCAAAGAAGAGAACAACAAGGAAAGAAGAACCTAATGTAAAAGAGGAATGTGTGATGGGAAAATGTCAAGCAAAGCAAGGAGAAGAGTTCAAGAAAGAAACGAAGGAAAGAGATCACGACCAAGCATCAAACTCAACCGAATCATGAAGTTTTCTTATACCAGGTGAAGTTTGATCGTGACTCTCAACTCCTAGCATTGTTAGAGAAAAGAGATAAAGAGCATGACACCAAATTTGGGGAGCAGATAAAGGGTTTCAAATTACTATACAAATCTCTACAGAGGAGCTGGAAAACAAATCGAACGATAGACAAAACAATTCGGAGATCAATCTTACAGTATGAATGGTCGAAAATTTAGATTTGATTAACAACAATCTTGCCAAATTCTTAGAAGTGATGACTGGAATGGAAAATACAATGAATGGCTTGGGAAAGAGGCAGATGAGTTGAACAAGAAGGTTGATCTCTAATGAGATTTTCATTGAAGAACAAATGGAGAAGGAAACCAAGAAGAGAAAGCAAAGAAGAGAAATGAAAATTCCTGAATTTCCAGCCCATTTAGGTACATTGTGACCTAGATCCCCCAACATTTGCCCCGAACACTATTTCTTCAAAAGAAAAATAGACCTTCTCCGCCTTAACTTTCGCACCATCCTTCCTCCCATACTCGTATCCAACGCTTGCAAATGAATCGAAATAAAATGAAAATTTTGAATTGAATTGTTGTGTGTACTATTTTGCATTTGATTGTTCAATGTTATGATGCTTTGTGGTTGCATGATTAGGGAAATCAAAGTAGGAAATTGTCTAGTATCAAAATCGAGGACATTATCTTAATTGAATGAAGCGCTAGAGTAGAAGTAAGTCAAATGAGGAAAATTGCAGAATAAGGACAAAATGAATACAAATGATTGAAACACAAGGTGCAAAAATTACTTATATTTAATCGACAAGTCCGGCATTAGAGGAAGGTAATACAAATTGTATGGAACAAAACATATTTTTGAGTTTGTGGTATGAACAGTAAGTCAAGGAACCTGTTGAATATCAATTAACTTAACTACTCATAAATAAAAATGAGTCAAGATACTCCTTATAGTTAGTCATAGCTGTTAAATCCAGATTCTAGAATTTGTTAGATTATTGATTGAGGCGAAATCCTAGGTGATACAGCTGACAAGAAATGATGCATGCCATTCTTGGATAGTTTGAGCCATTCCAGCTTATCCCTATTCATATGTCGATGCATACGTAGTTCCGTAAATTGAGCTAATAAGCCTATTTTTCAAAATAGACCAATGGAAACTCCAACTCATCCTACACATCAATCCTTCAAGAAAAGAACCTATGATTACCTCGTGAATTCAAGGAGGAAGAAAGAAATGAAGTTTGGGGGAGTATATATTTTTGAGGAACTCCAAAAGGAAATGAAAAGAAAAAGACAAAGAGCAGAAAATGCAATAGAAAAGAAAGCTTATAGGGAGAAGTTTTATCTTGTGGCCTAACTCTCTTGAACAATTAAGTTCTAGGGGTGTTTCCAACACCTAGTACCCTAATGCCATCTCGGTATGGGAGCTACTAACCCAAAGTTCGCTAAGAGTGTTAGAAAGCCTAAAAAGTTAAAACATTGCACTATCCCTGAATGTTGACAAACAAGGAAGTTTCCCCAGTGGAATTACAAGTGGGAAATAGGGAGCATACAGTTCTGAATTGAAGAAATTAAAGAGATGTCCCAAACATGAAGTTTAGGGGAGTTTATTAGAGAAACTACAATAAAGAAAGGGCAAAAAAAAAAAAAAAAAAAAAAAAAAAGTGGTCTGTGGTATCTTAATCCTTAAAATTCTTCCATCCTACCCATTACCCATGCCTAACAATATAAGCCCAAAAGACCTGATTGATCTTGAAGGCTGAAATCACCTTACATTAGTGGAGATCAATATGAAAAACAAGCTTCCATGAATTGGAAGAAAGGAACAATCAAATCGTGGAAGAACTTTGGGGGAGTTAAATGACTCAAAGAATAAATGAGAAAGGAAAACAATTCATTGTCCAACAGGATTCAATGAGTATATTTGTTTGTAAAACAATTTCAACGATGTTAGCTTGCATAGCATAAAGAGTAGAGAATTTAACCTTGAACTCGGGACTTGAAGCTAGATGTACGTAAAATTTGCATACTGCATTGCAATTAAATTGAATGACACTCACAGAATAAATCACTTAAAAAAATGTCCTTAAAAATTATTTTGTTTGAGGACAAACAATTTTTTTTCTTTTTTCTTGCTTGAGGACAAGCAAAATTTTAAGTTTAGGGGAGTTTGATGAGCTTAAAGTCATCTATTTTGAGGGTCCATTTTTCTCGCTTAATTTTCATATCAAAAGAGACAATTACTTCAAGGTAAATACAAGAAACTCACCCATCCTCGTTATTAGCAAATGGAAGAAAGAAGAAATGAAGTAGAAAAATACAAAGAATAAGTGGAGGGAAAAGGCAATGACTGGCAGGTAAACGCAACACTGGCTGATTCATTGATGCAGTTTGGGGTTTGCACAGTCAAATTCTGAGGTCGCGACACCAAGAGAATTGAGCGAATTCCGATGCATATCGCGACAAAGAAAATTTATAAGCGCTTGAAGGGTAACCGTGAGCTAAGAGAAACGACGCCATACATTCTGAGGTCGCGACAAGAGTTGATGTCGTGACTAGGATAAGAAGTCGCGGACAAATTAAACACCTTTAAGCTATGGAGGTTCGACTCCGATGAAGCCGCTTAATCCTCGCTGATGTCGCGACGTGAGATCGGCGTCGCGACACAAGACCCGCTCGCTGAAGGTTGAAGCTCCTTAAGGTGAAGTCACGATAAGATATCGGCGTCGTGACATCGTGAACGGCACTGCATCAATGATGCAGAGCTGGCAAAGAGATGTCGCGATTAAGATGCTTCGATGTCGCTGAAGCATCATGAGAAACAGTTGAAACCTGCAGATCCTTTAGTTGATGTCACGACAAGAGATTGATGTCGCGACATCCGAAGACAAGTTAAAGACTGCAAAAGACTTAAGTTGATGTCGCGACGTGGGAGTGATGTCGCGACATCGATGATGTCACGACAAGAAAACTGAGGTCGCGACATCAGGAGCAACCAGTTGAAAGCCTCAGAGAACTAAGTTGATGTCGCGAGGCCAGGACTCGATGTCGCTGACATCGTGAACCGCCAGAGCAAAGTCGGCGGGAAATGAACTGACGTCACGACAAGAGGTCAAGTCACGGCATCAAAAAACCATCAAGAGAAGATTGCGTCATAAGTCGATGTCGCAACGCGGGGAGCGAGCGTCGCGACATCGATGATGTCAATGACAAGGAACCAAGTCACGACTAATAGTGAATCGGGCCAAACCATTTTGAAACCCACAAGCAGCTACATTGGGATTAGGCCCAACCGAAAACCCTATAAATACGCAGCCTTATCCAGCCTCATTAAAGCAAACTCTTTGGCGGCTACGCACGAGGTCCGATACCGAAAGCTCATTTTCTTTATTTTTCTTTTCTTTTCTTTTTCTTTCTTAATTTTTATTTTCCATTGCTTTAGAGCGTATTATGTCAGATTTTTATTTTCGTTGTATTTCTTCTGGAATCGATGTTATCGCTTGAGTCAATAATGCGTATTTCAATTTCTTTTCAAATTACTACCCGAATGTTCAGTTCATAAATTTCTAGAATTCATCGCTTCAGCTTCAAGCTGCGCTATTCTTGCGATCGAGGAATGTTGTATCGTAATCAAAGAATTGAGGAATCCAAACATTAAGGAACGTTATAGTCGAATTTATCTTTCCCCGTAGTCGCTTCAGCCAGCCTTGTTAATTTCGCCACGAATTTACCGTTTTGGGTTTATTGCCTGGGATCTCGAATATCAGGGCGTATACCCGTTAAGAATTGCGTCATTGCTCGATTTCAAGGAGGTCCTCCGAAAGTGACACAGCTGTGGAAGACATTCTTGAGAGTAATGTGCATTTCGGCGTATATTAACTGCTTATTGCGATCTGAGCTTCTAGGTTCACTTAGATAAATCCTCTTCCTCACTTGAAATCAAGAACGAGTCGAATGAGTTATCTATTTAAACAAGCAAAGAGTCTAATTCAATCTGGATAGTGAGGCCAATCCCGTGTTAATGTGGATCTAATCAAGGAAAGGTTGATCTATTCTAATTCCCGAGGAGGAGCAACTGAAGTTGTATATCCTTGTCACCAATAACTCGGGAGCTAAGGTTTACAAATTCCATAAAATGGGTATGAAGTATTGCAAAAGAAAATACCTGCATTAAGGAAATCCCTTTTAAAAGTAGTTATCTAATTCTCAGACTGAGAGAATCAGTCATAAATTAGATAATGAAATGTGGAGTGTGGAGATCCACCCCGCACTACAACGCCTTGGATTTTGCATTTCCTTTTTTTGAAACTTGAGATAATCAAGAAATTTTATCGTAATTAACTACAGGAATCGACATAGTTCACTATAACCTGCTTTCTTATCGATGTGTCCCTTTCCGAGGATAACTATTCAAGATTCATTTCTTTTATTAGAAATTCATTATTCTTATTTCTTTTATCTTCCAAAGATGTTGATAGTTCATTTATTTTCCTTTGTTCGTTTAATTTTCCAAAGACCTTAATGTCGATCCTACTATCATTCAGGGTCCAAATAGTATGGAAATCGAAAGTAGTCGTAGTTGATTTTAAAATTTTGATCTCGGATCGAGACTGGACTTAACCATTTTATTACTTGTCGACCAGGCACTTGCGTAAAATCTACTCAAAACCAAACTTAGAAAAATGATTTACTTCTAAGAGATTGGTGGTTTATATAGTATAAGGATAACAAGTTTATGGCGCCGCTGTCGGATACAATAGTCCTTGGTAATAGTGTCATAAATTTGTATGTGTTCTTTGTCCGCGAACAATAAACTACAAAAATAGCCACAAAATGCGATAGTAGTGTGCTCGGACCTTAATGTGCCAATTGTTAATTAAGTTGATTAGTACACAAAAAGTGCTCAAAATCTGCAATAAACAGGGCTCAAAATAGCACTATTTGGGCACTAATCACCCGCTCAATAGCCTCCAACCACAAATATTTGTATCGACAAGAACCCCATTCTCTTGTCTCACGCTATCACCTGGACACATCCAACCCTCTATGCTAACTCACCCACCTTCAACACTTCAAACCATTCCATGGGTCATCTTTAGCAAAATCCAGGCAAAGCTATATTCTGAGTAGCCTCTTCACAAATCTTCTCGATAATAGTTGCTAACCTAAGAAATTATCATAGCTCGTGGATATTCTTAGAGGCTACCACCCTGGATACTACACCTTCCTGCGGATCCACATAATCCGATCCTCCTCAACAAAGTGGGCAATAAATGATTCTCTTCTCAAGTGAACAAGCACTAGAATCACAAAGAACTCGTGGTTCTCCCGGGCCTTAGAACACTTTTTCATTAAGGTATAGAAAAGAAGTGTTGGGGGTATTTGTAAGCCGAAAGCATGACCAAAACTCATATGCCCCTATCCCTCATTCAATTCCGACACAACATCCTTTCTTAAGAAATAAAATCAGAGTTTGTTTTACCGATCGATACCTCTCTAGTCATTCTCATCAAATCCTTTCTGTTGGGAATTCAATATTTTTGAATTATTAACTCGTTTCCGAAGGTGTTATATGGCTTCGCTTGTAAATGCATTTTCCTCGCTCTGCCGCGAGCCTTTCCGATTTCCGCTGGGGAAAACTTCATCGCTTCATGGTTTTCCTACTCTATCTCGCCGTTCCACCCACTTATAAGGGCTAATGCCTCTTTCTTTTTCTTCGGCATTTACACCCCACCCCCTATTTGAGTAAATAAATACCTCCAACATAAAAAAGATCTTCCGCCCTTCTCAAAAGGCATTTTTTATTCTTTGATTGATTGAGAATTTGCGTAAGGTTTTAGCGAGAGTTCCAAGAAAAGAACAAAGAACAAAGATTTCCTTCCCCTCAAGCAAAGAACAAAGATTTGATTCGGAAAAGCTAATTCCTTGATCCAAGAAAGCGGTTAGACTAGGTCTCATAATAGGGAACTGTGAAATTAGGAGTTTCGTAAGCACTCTTCTTGGGATTGAAGCAGTTCTTGAATCAGCTATTAGGACAACTTAACTAGACTTCCTTGCACTTTAGTTTAGGACATAACTAGAATAGAAAGTAGAAAGAGAAAAGCTATTCTTGTTAGCAGTTGAACAAGACCACTAAAGCTAGTCGCTAATTGAATCTCCTGGGTTTACACTATTCAATACAAAAGATCTATCTACTCGTGGGAGGAGGGGAGGCATCAGGCCTGATCGGAGTTCAATCACCCAGCCTAGTTCTTTCAATCTGTTTTATCAATCCAAATATAGCAAGTCTTTTGCTAACCCGCCAAGATACAATCAGCCACTATTTCATTTAAAGATGATCGAGGATTCCGATCGAAGAGTATATCTCCCAAGTCTCCTTTCCCGTTGTTGGACCATTAACCGATGCTAGTCTTCAGATCCATCGTCGAAGCTGGGGAAGATAAAGCAACTGCTCAATTCTATCACGCAGAAGAGACAATAGATAATCAGTCGAAGCTTTCGAAAGGGGGAATTAGATCAAAAGAAAAAGCTAAGCACAAATGAAAGAGTTGTGTTTCCCGAATTCGCCGATCTATCCTTCCTATGGCGTTTTCGCATGACATCTTTACCAACACATGTGCTCACAATAAACTTGCATTCGAGAAACTTAACCTTCACAGCCCTTTCCTTTCTTCTTACTTCAGAAATCCAAGTCAGAGGTACCAAGTCCCCCCTAGAGGAATCCATCTCTTACTAGATTGAGAAAAAGTTATCTCGATACGACTTTTTTTTTTTAAACCTAACTATCACTGGAACGAACCATTCTAGATTAGTATGTTAGGCGTTGCGGATCAAGTCTTCTCTACTTATCTAAATTTCACTATCTTAATGTCCGTCGTGATGGGAGCAGAAGCTACTACTTCCTCTTCCCGCCAGAGAGTACTCACAAAGAACCCACGCCAAGACTCTTCCTTCTTGTGAGTTGCTTATTCTCTGGGTGGTTGCTTTCATCTTTAGAAAGATCCTTCAAAATGCATGAAAAGCCGACAAGGATTTCACGGTCGCTGCTATAACAAGAAAGCACAAGGGACGGATACTGGATGGAACTCCGGAAAGACTAAGCAACGGCAATCTGCTGAAGATATAGATTTTCCGCATATGTCGGAATGGGGAGAAGGCATAATAGAATGTCCTTCCTTCTTTTTAGATAGATGATACAGTGCCCTTTCCCAGAGAATCTTTAAGGATAAGGATTAGCCCAGAAAATCTCATGTTTAGGAATTAAGATGAGGCCAATATACCTACTTGAAGATGCTCTAGAAAGCAATTACGACTTGTTCCTGAATTCTAGATCAGATTGAGAGTTCAGACCATGAGATATCTACTCCTTTTACCTATAAGGAATGGCTGTCGGTCCACCACAATGTGGACAAATTCCTTTAAAGACGTATAACTATAGGTCTTATGAGACAAGCCCCCGTCTCCATGTTTTCATCTAGGGATCAAACAAAGAGAAAGAGGAGGAGAAGGATCCGTCATATCTGCACTTGCTGCACGACCTGGCAGCTCTATTCAGGTCCCCTCTCAGCCCCGGGGCAAAGAATCCACTTCGAATCACCGGCCCACTCCATCTTCTAATGCTTGGGATGCCCCAACAACGAGATAAGCAACTAACTCAACCTCTAATCGAACCTCAAGAGATGCCTTTTACCCTCATTTATAGTATTTGGATCCGAACTAAGCCTTTCCGAAGGCAAAGCAAGTCAATCCACAAGCCCAACCACAAATCAATCTCATGTTCCACTCCTTCGTACCAAGAAAATAATGGAAGCTAACTCCCTGCATCTAAGCAATCTATTTCAAGTTCCACTGTCAACCACCTAGGCACCACAAGAGAAGAAAAAGAGTTATGGTCTCGTAAAGGCCAGAAGGTAAAGAAGATGGTGGAGGTCGCCTGGGCTTCAGATTTCTAAACCCGCTCCGGCGAGCTAAGAATACTATTTCTTCTAAACACACCAATTCCGATGTAGGAGGGAAGTATATTGAATAGATGTGAGTGGGTTGATATACCAAACTCAAAAGAGAAGTGAGGGACTTAAGACGGGCATTTCTCGTTGATTACAAGACCACCATGTAGAGAGATTCTGGATCGCTATGAATGTATTTAAGCTACCACCAAGGTCAAGTTGATAGAGGGCGTGAGGCCTCATCGCTGTAACCTGTGAGAAGAAGCTGCTTTATCTCTGACAGGTCGCTTATACGTGTGGATTTTCCTCAATCAAGGCAGTTCTAGCCCCCGTGGTAAAGTGAGAAGAACAACTTAATGAAGTCCGGGGTCACCTAGCCTTCTTCTCTGGAATGAATGGCCTATCCAGGGAAATCATATCGAATCTTTTTAATGGCACTATAGACAGTTCAGTTTTGAGTACCCAATAAGTCCCGCCCGTGGATGTGGAAATACGAATCAGAACCAAAGACGAAGGATCATCTTCAAGTTGTCGATGACTCGTAACCCGGCTTGAAACAGAATGTCAGAGAAGTATGGAACTCTTACTAATGGCAATAGGGGGCTCCCTTCGCAGGTTAGTATTAAAATCCCGCATTAAAAAATCTGGATTGGAAAAAAGAAAGTTTTCTTCATGGACAAAAAGAAATTGGATCGTGATCCTTTGTTAACGCTCGTGGATTGCTGCTTGGGTCTCTAAAAGAGCCATATTATATAATGATGATAATCAATATTACGTGTTGAGTGTCAGGCTTGAAAAGGAGGATTGGGGTCGATCACGCTTTTTTCTGTGTGACGGTGCTCCCACTAAAGCAATTGTAGCAGTTGAGAGCTACTGGTGTAGATCCTAATTGAAATGATTGTGTAGTGGCTTAGTGGGAAATTCTTGTTATAGTTCAAAATGCTCTCTTAAGCTCAGCGAATGGATCTATCTTTATACTGGGTTGGGTTCTCTTTGTTATGATAAATTGTCCACTTTACAAGAGAATGACTGGATTGAGTGCTCTTAGAATGTAAGGACCAATGCAATCTAGTCAAGCAGACAAGATCACGATTATTATATAGTCAGAATTTGACCATAGATTCTAGCAAACAACCCGCTCTGCAGAAACTTAAAAGCCCTTATGCCTTGTATTTGGTGAATCAATGGCCCTACAGTTCTCGTATACAACGCTTGAGCTAGTATGTTAATTCGATAAAGAAGCAGATTCCTCCAATTGCTTAAGGAAACCTAATTGAAATGCTTTGGATAACCAAGAGGCGAGAGCTGAACTAAGACTCTTCAGCTAGGTCGCGCCTTCAGACTCGACTCAAGATACGTAAGAATGGAGCACCAGGCTAGGAATTCAATGCATGATCCGAGAAAATGATAAGAGAACAAAGAGGCTTTTATCAACGGATCGTGTCACCTCTACATTTATGCTACCAACCACTACTAAGTAAACGACTGTACCAACTAAATATGTAAATATGAAAGAAAACGCTTGATTTCTCACGAACCCTATTTGGTTAAGTCCCACCTCCTGCTATTGCTCACGAGACAGATCGGGACTTCCCCACGGCCTCAGACAACCGTGAGTAAAGATCTGAGACAAAGACCAACGCATGCTATCACCCGTGCCCCCAAGACAGAGGATCTCCTATTCTAACAAATTGTAGAATATGTGCTATTGGCTAGGCTAGTGAGTTGGTTAGTCGACTTCATCTGTTCATTAGCTGTATGAAAGATGTTAAAGTTATTTAACGCATGTAGGTTGCTACAGAGCTTTAAACCCCATTCCGTATGTGAGATGTAAAATACTTCATTTCGCCTTAGAACAAAAGTCATAGGACGCTAGCTAGATTGATTGCAGATTAGAGGTCTTTGTCTAGCCTCGCCTATTCTGACGAGCACAACAAAGGAAGTACAGTCATAGTCAAGCATCTCTTGAAAGATTTGGTGATTTCCCCATTATCCGAGAGGACTAAGTCTTTTCCTTTAAATTATTAATAAAAAGTATCCGCATTCACCTCAATTGGGATCTACGCCATTTCAACCTTGTAATGTGTTAATCCAATAATGGAATTATACAATTTTTAAAGGTGTTTACTCCTCAATCCGATGGTAGCTTTATTTCCTTTCTATACTGGTAGTTGAATAAGGAATTCTTCGAGTAAGATAAGGGATAAAGGTGATCAACAAGCAGGAATGGGCTAAGTTCCACCCTTTCCAATATGAATATGAGCTAAGCTCCCTTTAAGTTGCCCTCTCTTCTGTCCTTTATTGAGGGTTTCTTAAACCAGCAAAACCGTGCCTTTCTCTCAAAAGGGGGTACGATAGTAGAAAGAAATGCCCGATATGGCCGATCCTCATATGGAAGTCTACCGTGGTGATCCAATCCCATATTGACAGAGCTCAAAGTGCTATTTTGAACCCTATTTATTATAGGTTTTGAGTGCTTTTATGTACTCAATTCATTCTAATTAACCCGATTTTGCACATTGGTTGTCCCTACTATTCTATCGGGATTGCATTTTGTGGCAAATTTGCGCCTTTGTGAGCCAATTATGCCAAATTGTTGAGTCGATCCAAGCACGAAGAATTCGAGGTCAAAACTCGCATTGCATCAAAGACTAGAGGAAAGAATAGCATAAAACAGAAGAAATTGGAGCACATGTGAAGGCTTTTCTCATGAGCACTATGCATCCTCATGAGCACTGCTCCTCCAGCTGAAACATCTCCCGCATTTCCACGCCAATTTTTTTGTTACATTTTTTTTGTTTCTTCCTATTTTAACCATTGTAAAAGCTTTTGTTTTGGTTTTTTTTGTACTCATATACAATTAAGAACTTATATATAAGCCCCCGCCTCAGACAAACTCAATCTCACTTCTTTCGAAGAATAAAGAGACAAGTGGCGCCACAATAGTTTCTCCTTTCTTCCACTTTCTTTCATTTTCTTTTATATTTTCTCGGCTACCAAACACTCCTCTGAGGATGACAACTCAAAGGATGGTTGGCTAGACCTCTTCATCCTTGAAGAAGAGGGTTGTTGGCTAGGGTGTGGAGGTAACTCATGGTTCCCTTGTTTTTAACGCACACATTTATGGTTGTTTATGTTCCTGCTTCTCACCATAGGTTAAAATCTCTTAAGCATTCTCTCTTTAATGTGTATTTGGCAAGTTTTGGTTCAAGATACTCACTCAGATCCACTGATGCCCAATTAGTTGTCTCCTATTAGTTATTGTGGGGTAGGGTTTTTGAGATGTGTTTTCACTGCTAGGGACATTTATGCCTAAAGAAATGCCATCTTTCAAAAGGAAAACTCTTAGGGTCTAGGTTTTAAAGCCAAATGAAGATCAGGTTCAGGAAATAACTATATGTCATCCTCCTAAACGCTTAGAAAAAGACCCCAGGGACATGTTAGTTGCCTTAAAACCCTAAACCAAAGGGTCCGACACTAAGGGGTTCTATTTTACAATTTTTTTCTTATTTTATTTTCAATTTACAAACCATCAACTCCCCTGTTTTTCATCAAACCTTAAAATCCAAATTTAATTCACCAAATTGAACCTCACTGTTAGTCATTTGTGCAAAGAAAACCCATCCCTGTGTTAGATCCTAGAGCCGCTTTATATCAGCAGTAGTTTCATACTTCAAGAAGAGAGGGAGCTAGATATAAATTTTGTTGATTCCAATACACCTATCGTGGCACGACCAAATTGAGCGCCGTTGTCGGGATGGTGCCTAAGTGCATTTGACGAGTTGTGGAACACTTGTGATCCTCATCACAAGTACTGGTGAATTTCTTTTATATTTCACTGTCATTTTTTTTTTTTTTGTTTCAATTGTTGCAGGAGTGTTTTTTGGTTGCCTTGTTTTTGCTGTAGGATTCCATTCTCAGTGGATTAGAAATCTAGGAGGCAGGCTGGTCAAACTCGATCTCCCACAAAACCTGGACTGAATTTGAATTGTGACCAAATGGAAGAGGGAGAGCAATACAGTGAGTATTCAGTGGAGAGAAACCTTAAGGCATACATGTCCATGAGGGACTATAGAAATCCTCCATGGGTGAGTGCACCCTCCCACACAGGCCTCCATAGATGCACTCTCCACATCCACAACCAACTCTCCAATGGAAGAAGCCATACTAAACCTCACCAAGCTAGTGGGTAACATTGTGGAAACGCGGAAGACAATCAATGCTCAATTAAGTCAGAAAATTAACACTATGGAAAACATTGTGGACAAGAGAATTGATGGACTTCAAAGTGAAATGGAGCATAAATTGGACAACCTGTAGTACTCCATTTCAATGCTCACTAATCAGCAGCATGTTCACCAAGAGGAAGTGAACCCAAAAGAAGAGTGCCTGATTGACAACACGTTGAGGAGCACAACAAAGAAAGAAGAAACCCTCCCCAATGCCGATCGAGGAGGCGGTGGAAAGCGAAGAAATAGAAAAGCCCCAAGTCCACCGCCCAAGCAACAACAGCCTGTACTTCCAAGCACTTCTCCCACCATGTATACCACACTCTCAAGTAACATCAACCCTAAAGCACCCACCATAGCTGCCACCCCATCACCGCCCCGCAGTCTTGAAAAGCTAGTGGCCACAATCCAAACTTTGCCACACATCAAAAAACATTGGCAAATTCTACCCATTGTATGGCATAGTGGATGGTCCTATTATGGTTCGACATGGGTGCACCGAACTTTATTGATAAGTCTAATAGCCTGTGTTTCCAGTTACTGAGGAGCGTGTTTTGGGGTGCTTATCTCCCCACTTTTGTTTCGCTTTCTTAGTTTATTTTATTTTATTTTGATTTTCTTTAATTTTTTCTGATTTTCTCTGACTTTTAGTTAATATTTGTTTTTAGATTAACTTTCATTTTTCTCTCGCAAATTTTCTTAGTTTTTCTGCAGGTTTATTTTTGCGCTTAACAAAATTTTGATGCAGCTGACAGACAGAGTGGCACAAAAATTTCTCAAACCTAAAATTTTAAGAATGTTGCGAATTTTCGTATTCTCGAAAATTCAGACCGTAAGCAATAAAGTGCTTTTCTCCTCTCCCTGCTCGCTATATTTCGTCTTTTTTAGTGATATATTATTATTATTCATACATATTATTATTATTATTATTATTATTATTATTATTATTATATATATATATATAGTATATATAGTATATATATATATATATATATATATATATATATATATAGGTATATAATTTGTTGTCTCTCATAAAAAATAAAATAAAATAAAATAAATAACAATTGTTTTTTTTCCAAAAAAATTTCATAGCAGCGAAATTCTCAACCGCCTGCTTTGCCTCTTGATTTTGTTTTGCGCATAACTTTTTCATCCGAACTTTGTTTTAGGTGTTTTTGGTACCGTTGGAAAGCTTAGAGAGTGTAGAATCCAAATATAGCTAGAAAGAATACTTTTGAAATTATTTTGAAGGTGTAATTTTTGAAAATGATCCAACTGGTCACATTTTTCCTTTCTCCTAACTTGTTTATTTAGTCAAACGGAGTGAATAAGGTGTCGATGGAAAGCTTGTGAAGTCTCCTATCCAACAACCTTCACATCTCATCAAGGAGGTAACACTTCCTTCTCTAACTTTCTAATCCGAGCCCCATTGAGGACAGTGAGACATGTGGTTAAGGGGAGAGTTATCGAAAGAAGTGGCTTTTACATTTATGTTTTTGTTTTTATTTTGAGCAAGCCCATTTTGTGATGTTCAGTGGCTTGTTGATTTTCCTTTTTGTGAAGCTGTTATACTATATGCCTTACTCTTTTCAAAAATCGTGATCCATATTTTTTGTGGTTTTGTTAACTCCGCAAGTCGAAAATTGAAACTTCTGCTTCAAATCCTATTGATGTTAGGATTGATGTCATGCCTAGTTGAGTGGATGATTAGCTGAATCCCACGCTTTGACCTCGTTCCACCATTCTCTCTAGCCACACATATGCACACGCTTTTCATCACTAGCCGAGGAGCCAGACATTCCTCTTTGCTTTGCAAAACCAACCTTAGCTTCGTTGACGGCCCATAATAAGTTCGAGTTCCCCAAGAATGAAGGCCAATGTGTCTTCCAAAAGGAAAAAGAAAAGACAAAAGAAAAAGAAAAAGAGATAAGTAAAGCCACGACGCTTTGCCTTGAAACCCAAGCACGGTCCGAGGGGCATATGGCGTAAGCCTTTAAAGCCTGGTGCCCTAAGCCAACCGGGTCGAAACACCGACTTCAGGTCGCCATAATGGTGGGACTGGGTGGAGCTTAGTGAGTTGTATAAAGCAGACTTAAATCAAAAGAAGTCCTGGGTGAACCTCAGGGAGTTTGTGGTTGAAAGATCATTTTGACTTGATGCCCTAAAACCTTAGTCGGGTCGGGAGTCATCGGTGAACTCGCACACTGACTCGCGGAAGCTCAATTTTCAAAGACGCACCCTACAATACAATAGAAGTATGAAATAAGTGTGGAATTGAATCTATTTAGGTTGGTCAGTCTAAGGCATTGGCGAGTTTGGGGGAAAGTAGCTTATGTACTTATTTGCGCAAACCGATCACCTAAAACACTTAGATTTTCGTGGAAGTTCCCGGCTGAGTCACCAAGAAGGAGGCCTTTGATACCACTTGTATGGCATTCACTCTCTCGAGATAGTTAGACTAAGTTTCGATAATTCTACTTAGTTAGGCATTACCTTCTTCATTCACAACCTTTTTGAACTCGTGAACCTTTTTAAAAATATTAATTTGTTATCGCTTTGTATGCCTTCTTCTTCTTTTCATCGCTATGACCAGCAATGCGTGTTAGTGTGATTAGTGCTCAAAAGTGCTATTTGAACCCTACTATTATAGGTTTTGAGTGCTGTACTAATCATTCTAATTAACCCTGACATTAAGGTCCCCATTTACCGATCGCATTTTGTAAGTAAATTTGCGCGGTGTTAATTATGCCACCTGGTTTAGTCGATCCAAGCACTAAGAATTCGAGTCAAACTCAAAGATTGCATCAAAGACTGAAAAGAATAGCATAAAACAAAAGAAATTGGAGCATTACAAGAAGGCTTTTCCTGCGAGCACTGTGCATCCTACGAGCACTGTTCCTCCAATAGCCTGTTCTCCTGCATTTCACGCCTTAGTTTTGTTGTTACATTTTTTTGTTTCTTCCCATTTTAAACCCTGTAATAGCTTTTGTTTGGTTTTTTTGTACTCTTACATACACTCCAAAGCATCTTATATAAGCCTCAATTGCATAAACCGAACTTCACTTTTCAATGGGAGAGACAGGGCGGCAAGCCACACGCTTCCTCCTTTCCACTTCTTCACTTTTTATATTTTCTACATTAAACACTCCTCTGAGGATGACAACTCGTAGGATGGTTGGTTGACCTCTTCCTCCTTGAAGAGGAGGGTCATATTAGGGTGTGAAGGTAACTCACTGCTCCCTATTTTTTAACGCACGCGATTTATGGTTGCTTATGTTCCCGCTTCTCACCATAGTGTAAAATCTCTTACATGCCTCTTTAATGTGTATTCGTGTTGAGCTTTTAGGTTCGTTGATACTACTAGATCCACTGATGCCCAATTAGTTATCTCCTATTAGTTATTGTGGGGTAGGGTTTTTGAGATGTGTTTTCACTGCTAGGGACATTTATGCCTAAAGAAATGCCATATTTCAAAAGGAAAACTCTTAGGGTCTAGGTTTTAAAGCCAAATGAAGATCAGGTTCGGGAAATGACTATATGTCATCCTCCCCAACGCTAGGAAAAAGACCCGGGGATATAAAAGAAGGTTTTAAAACCCTAAACCAAGGTCTTATTAATTCAAGGGGGGTTCTATTTTACATTTTTTTTCTATTTTATTTTCAGCCACAAACCATCAACTCTTTGTTTTTTCATCAAACCTTAAAATCCAAATTAATTACCAAATTGAACCTCAACGTTAGTACTTGTGCAAAGAAACCCATCCCGTGTTCGACCCTAGAGTCGCTTATATCATAGTAGTTTCATACTAAGAAGAGGGATCTTAGGATATAAATTTGTTGATCTTAATACACCTACCGTGGCACGAATCACATATTCGTGAGGAAAGCTGCTTCTTTCTATTCTCGCTTAATGCGTGAGATACCATAGTTAAAGTCCGTCTCTGACCTACTCTTCTTAATAATCCGCCTATCTCGATATGCAATTCCCCAAGGACTTACCCACGGGAATACGATCACGGGTGGAAAAAGTCTCAGTTGTTGATGTTGGACATCTGGGACATGTTGGAGAAAGGCAAGCTCTTTCAATTTCTAAATGGTCTCAGCCTCGCCTTACCGGAATTAGACAGAGGGTGGTAAGACCTCGCTGACCGCTATAAATGTCGACCGAAAGCACTTGACTGATTTCGTTACTGACCTGGTCGCCTTCAACAACCCAAAGCCCTTACTAAACCTTAGAGGGGGCCAACACCGATTGACAAGTAGCCACAATGGGAGGACTCAGGCTAAGGGCCCGATATCGCCTAACAAGGCCCCAATCGTGGTGGTGCAATGGACCACACCGAGGTTTAGAAGTAGTGCAGCTGTTGGTGTTTGGGGGTGATGAGTACCAAAAAACACCATTACAAACCCGAGATTTGTGAGATTCGTGATCGATCATATATATATATATATAACCGTGTTTGGATTACTTTTCTAATATTTAGTTTATTGGGTTTTTTGTAGGAAAAAATTCTGGAAAATGCTGGAAATGGAGCCTTGTAAGAGTCCTCGAGAAGATTGGTAAAATCAGTTAAATTCGCGAAGTCCCAACGTCGTGACGTCATAACAAACCTTATCTCTTGGAGAAGCTATAAAAGGAATGGGAGAATTCAATTTTGGGGGTTCGAATTCGTTGGCAAAGCTAGGGTTTGAGGAATTGGAGTTTGGAACAAAGGAAAGAAGACTTGTAGGCCGATCTTAAAGAGAGAGACTTGAAGAACCCGAGATCGCAGCCTCTATCATCAAGTTTTCTCTATTTCATTATCATGTCTTACTTTTCATTTGTATTGGAATAACATAATGAGGTTCTACTTGTTTAGGTGTTGGTAGAGATTTGGACATGAATACTATGTTAAAGTGTTAGCCTTTATAATCTAATATTTTATATATATTTGTTCACTATTAACTCATGCTCTGGGATGAAATCATACACTTTTTATCAATCTTAGAGATGTGAGGGTTCTTTGTAAGATCTCGAGAAGTGAATGAAGAATTAGACATAGTTGTTAACTCTAATAAACTTCGTAATATAGGATTATCAATAATTAGGAGGTTTAGAGTTTTTTGCACTCTATGCACCTTTTAATGCTTGTGGTTAAGGAGCAAGAAACCCAAAGGATAAAGTGGAGGTTAAATGACCTTGAGAAAGGCTTTTAAGATATTAGATAAGACGCCTTGAAACACTATATTAGATAATGGAATGGAATCGTGAACATCATAGTAGGACAAATTCAACAACACCAACAACCTAACCTTTTTTGCATCTTGATCACTTTACATCCGGTTTACACAATTACATTAGTAGTAATTAAATCTAGTTTTGCTTCCGTTTAGCCACCACAATTGCTAGTTTGAATATTGAAGTATTATAATTTTGGTACTTAGCCCATCATTTATAAAGTTTTCCTCAGATCTATTATTCGTATTTTGAGTAATTATATTACTTGACGAGTGTACAATTGCGCAATTAGGCAATTTGCACTCTTTATTGCATATCCATAAAAACACAATCACGTAAACGCCTATCACTGTGGCTGCCATGGTGACAACACTCCAACGCTGTGGGACCCAATACGCGCCCGCGCGAGTAGAACGTCCGCATAAAAAAAAAAAAAAAAAATTGATCCCAGGATTTGGGGCATCACACTCTATGTTTTCAAAAACTATTCTACGTTTGGTTCCTTTTTTTTTTTTTTTTTTTTGTTCTGAAAAATACATAAAATACTAAATTCATAGAAGAAGAACAATTTTTCAGAGAATAATAAAATGATGTGTTCTTGGTTTCAAAAATTGTTATGAAGGAATATTTTAAAAGATAAAACCAAACATGCCATTGGGTTTTTTTTTTTCTTTTTTTTTGAAAAACACAGAGAACATATAAAACACTAAATTTAGATAACAAAAACCCTTTTTTTAAACACTAAAAATAATACTTATGTTTTCAAAACTATTCTCAAGAATAATTTTCAAAAAAAAAAAAACTAAATAAACTATAAGGGTCGGAATTAAATCTCATAAAACTCAAACTCAAGTATGCTTTCCTGGTGTGTTCAATAATGTTCTCAGATTTTAAACTGCCTAAAAAATAAGTACAATAGGCAGTAGTATTGAAATTACTAAAATTGGGTGAATTTGAAGTAAATAAAAATAGAATGGGCTACTACCCATTTCTAGGTTCCTATCGCGATAAAAATTTCGTCGCTGAGTACGCCGCATGACACGGGGGTTGCGGCACGCCGCGCACGCGCACGATGCCCGCTTCAGACGTGCGTAGCAGACGATCGCCGCAACGCCAGCCGACATCGCCCGGGCCGACCCGGGCGTTGCGCCGGCCAGAAGAGCTCGGCTGCGACAGAGAATGTTAAAACATGGGAATTTTCTCCATGTTGTCAGACCGTGCGTGTCGCAACAAAGAGGAGGCTGCCGCCACGATAGCTGCCGCGGCCACGCTAGCCAAGCGCCGCACACGACCAGCCGGCCACAAGACGAGGAGTGCGCGCCCCGCCGCGTAGGCAGACGTGCGATGATAGCACCCGGCACGCAGACTCAAATACGCTTCACGCGAAAAAAAAAAATTCGTACACAAAACCGGCCCAATGTAAAAAATAAAAAATCACCCTCGGATTTTGGGGTATCACACTCAGGCCAAAACTATTCTAATGCTTGGTTCGCATTTTTTTTTTTTTTCTAAAAAATACAGAAAATACTAAATTCATAGAAGAAGAACAATTTTCAAAGAACACCAAAATGATTTTCGGTTTCAAAATCGTTATGAAGAACATTCAAAAGAAAAAACCAACATGCCATTGGTTTTTTTTTTTAAAAAAAAACACAAAGAACATATAAATACTGAATTATAATAAAACCTTTTAAAAAAACACTAAAAAATACTTCTATGTTTTCAAAACTATTCTCAAGAACACCAAAACAAACACTAAATGATTATAAGGGTCGGGAATTAAATCTCATAAAACTCAAACTCAAGTATGTTTTCACAGCTCCATAGTGATTTTAAGGAAGTACCAAAAGAAAAAAATTTAAAACATATATAATATTCATATAAAAACATTTAAAAAGTACTTTGAATAAAAACAATACTTATCGATTCTCAAACTTCTTATACATCAACCTCAAAGTCACTCATGTAATTTAATATTGTTGTTTAAGACAGTATATCTTCGCCTCAAGGGTTCTATAAGAAGATGTCTACCTCGGTCCCGCTGATCGAAGATTGATGGAATATGTGCAAGTCCTTGGTAGGACCAGGAAGAATTGGCTAAGGTTGTCTAATAAATGTAGGGACGAGGGACTCCTGATAAACCGACTAAGTAGAGTCGACGTGGGATGCAACACAATATGCTAGCTTGGAGGGCAAAGTACTTGGGGAGCAAGTAACCAATGAGCTTGAGATGATTTTTAGTAAGTGGATAAAGATCAAATAAAGAGGATCCGGACTTATAATTTATCAAACCATAATTATAAACAAATTAGGATTCTATTATGAAGCAGATACTTGATCAGCAAGTTTCCTATTTTTGTTGTGATAGCTTAAATGCAGGTATAGAAAATAGAAGGTAGGATATGGAGTCATATTAGGATAATGATCCAGTCATATCAAGACTTCTAAAACTGATTCTCAAAGGCTATAAATTCGAGGATTGGAAGTTCTCAACACAGATTTCAAGATCGTGCATGGAAAAGAACAAGTGGTCCTGGACGTTTTAGTAGTGGGAGTGTGGAGTGCAGTCGATTGAGGTATCAGACTTAAAAGTCTTTTACCTTGTGTGAAAGATGTTCTTTATTTTCATCATCTTATATTAATGTATTATTATGGGTGTGCAATGCTTTTAAAAGGGGAATAGAGGTAGTTCGATCATAATTCCACTAGGAGTGATTAGGTTCTCAAGAAGGATCATGGGTATAGAGAGAGTCTCGCGACCATAAGACTAATTTATAAACCTTGAATCATACTGCTGCAAACTTACATCTAGGTACGTACCCGTGGACGAGGTAAATTACCAAAACCACGTAAAAGATTGTGTGTGCCTTTACTCATTACATAAAACTTGCTTAATCGCTTCTCTGAATATACACTAAGACCTACAAGGGAAGTTTGGAAGTACTACACTAAAGTCTGAACGAAGATCACAATCCGAACACTAGGGACTGTGACTAAGAACACACACTTATATATGACAATTGGTATCAGAGTTGGACACTCTAAATTACTGAGTGAGATCCTATGTTACTCTACCGGTGTGTGTGTGTGTGTTCGATAAGATTTAATCTCTAGAAGATGCCCCTATCTGCTTGATGATCAAAACTACGAGAACAGGGCTGCACACATGATATTTTCAGCAAGTCACTAGGAATGGAAGTATGGCATTCTATAATGACAAGGTGGACTGCTCCAACCAAACTACAAAAAGGGATAACAATAATCAAGCTCCTCGGATCAATGGAATATACAGGAAAAGAAAGCAAAGCAGACTAGTAAATCATCGGGCTTCATGCTATCCAATGTGGGATGAATGACAAAATGTTTGGGCTTATTACCTCCTCGGAATCTGCAAAAGAAGCATGGGACGTCCTCCAAAATTTTTTGAAGAATCAAGAGGTGGAGATCCGAAGAAAGAAGAAAGCGACGGAACCTTGAAAAGACTTTGATCTCAAGTCTTGAGCAAAGAAGACTGCGAGATTCAAGAAAAACCAGTCATCTTAGAGCTCTTACATCAATTGTCATAACAGAAGGAGCTACTCCATAAAAGACATAAGGGATGAAAATAAAATCGTCAGATTGTCAAGTGTGTCTGACTTCATAGCAGCCTCACATGATAATATGATTTTCCCCATCACTAATATAGGGAAAAGGGAGTAAAGGTCAAAAGTGAACTCCCCAAGTCAAGAGGTGCAGTCTTGAAGATCGTGCAGATTAAAGTCTCTGGATTAAGAAAGGCAGTCTACACTAATGCAAGAACCAGATTGTCTCGGTCAACAAAGAGCTTCAGTGTCTTTCCTTCCACCAGAAATATGATCAAAGAAGAATGGTATTTCGATAGTGGGTGCTCTCACACATATTAATGGAGACATTTGCTCTTTGATAGACTCTTTTTTAAATCAACTGGTCTAGACTAGGTGATCTTTGGGGATGATGGAAAAGGAAGATTTCTTGGAATTAGTTCCTTGATAATTCCAAGGTTGTCCAAGATAAAGAATGTGCTGCTTGTTGAAGGACTTATGGTAAATCTTATAAGTGTAAGTTAATTATGTGACAAAGATCTACTTGTACAATTCATAAAGGACAAATGCATGGTACATAACCAAAATCACTTTCACATCATGGAAAGGAAAACGACCTCAGACAACTGCTACTTATTGACCAGCACCAACCTATGTATGAATGAAATGCAGCAAGAGCAAGGAACGCGGTTCCAATAATCCAAACATACCAGTAGCAGTGACTTCTCCTTCATTGGACAATCAAACCAAAGTCATCTAGATTTGGAAGCAAAATCTAAACAAATGAATGGTCTCTGCAAGTCAAGGGAACATACCCTATCGTGCTACACCAAGGTCTAACTTATTATAGAAACTAGTGCACTAAAATTGATACATATTGATCTAACAGGCACTAAGGGAGGAGAAAGCCTTAATAGAAAAAGATATATCTATGCCAAAGTTGTTCGCACGGTCTGTCTCCATCTTGAACAATCCTACCAACATGCTAGAAACTCCTTACAACCCTTATGTGATGAGGAAAGGATAAATGATCCAAATTTTTTATTTAAAAAAAAAAATTGTTTGATCCCCACCACTTTCTCTCACCATGTATCATTATTAATTGGACACCAAAATTTTTAATTCTTTTTAAAAAAAATCAGTTTTGAAAAACTTTTCTTCTACTCCGTCGTGGTCTTCTTCAGGTCGTCATCTTGGTTTTCTTCATGTCACCGTCCTAGTTTTTCGACAACCATTTTTGTTTTCTCTTGTGGATTCATTCACTTTTTTTATTATGGTTCATTGTAAATGTGTTGTCTTTTTTCGGACAACCATTTTTTGTTCTTATTTTGTTTCTAGGAAAGAAAATATCAAAATTTTCTAGCAATCTAAACAAAACTACAGATTTTCATAAACTGCAGATTTTCTATAATTGTTGATTTTTAAAACATGACAATCAAAACTTGGCACAGTTTTTCCCATAAGGGTCAATGATCTACACAAGATTGTACTGCTCCTCCTCAAGCTCCATATCTACTAACGGTCTTGTCGATAGAACTTCAAACAACACCATTCAAATGTATAGACATTGGATTTCTCTGTCAGTTTTCTGGCTTCAAAAGTACTCTGGATCTAAATATCCGCACCCCCCCCAGCCTCTCATCCCGAATAGGTACCAAAGAGAAATCAAAATACAGCAACGAAGGTCGCTTACCTCAGTTTTGCTTGGTATTTCCTCAGGGTCCATTTGATTGCTAAGATTGAAACATGCATCCTAAATTTCATATTGCCATCGACACCACAATCCACACCAAAATTCAAAACCCAAGCTCATTGAAATTCGAACTAACTAAAATCAGTAACAAAGCTTCAAACCCATAAAGTTAATAACATGACCTGTTCAAGTGAGCATTTTCACAAACAGTTAAAAGGCATGCCATGTCTATTAATAGTTCCCAGAAAATAATTTATGTTATGAATTTAGGATTAGTTCTTTTTGTAATATAATCACTTTAGACCCATAAATAAACATTATGCACCAATTTTCAGTCAAAAAACAAACACAACATTCTTGTCGGCTTTCAGTTAAAACTACTTCCTTCAAAGAGACAAGGTTCTTTCTTACGTACCCAGTATCAATCCCAAAAACAAACAAACCACTTTTTAGGAAAGCATGAGAAAGAAAAAAGGGTCCAAACATGAGATTATTCCTAGTTAATCAGTACGTGAGATTAATTAAAGAAGATCAACCAAACTATGGATTAAGGTATGTTGAAAATGTGAGTCAGAGATATCAGGGATTCTGCTCATGGTGGACCTTCGGGTGGTAGACATATCGGGTTTTGATATCATTTTAGACATGGATGAGTTGATTGCCCATCAAGAAACATGATGGCGACCTGAAGGTCATCACATAAACTAAGCAAATTATGTAGGTTACATATACACAGGATTTGATGTTTATGTGTGTGGGAATTCGAGATCTAAATTTTTAAAGGGGGAGAATGTGGAAACCCCGTAAAATCACCTTTGATAAAGGGTAAACGGTACTTTACCAAAAATCCGAAATTTTTCTAGATATCTGGATGATGAAACTACTTCACCCGTTGGAATCGCTTTCGTAAATCTACACCACGTCGACTCTGGGTCGACCAAAGGTATAGTCAATTTAATGCTAAGACCGAGAAGAAGTACATATGACACTCTGGGTGTATTTGAGTGGCTCAAGATGAGACATTTGGCCAAGGTGGAGATTATCAAAATGGGTCAAATATGGGACCTAGAAGATAAGATGTGGTAACACATGATCAGTAAATCCAAATGTGACGATAAGATAAATGAATCCGGCGAGCTCACTGGATCGCGACACGTATAAAACGGTATGACATATTCACTGATTTCTATCTTCTCCCCAACCGGTTGGGAGAGAGGGGAGAGAAAGGCAAAACCAGATTTGAAAGAGAGTTTCTTGTGAGAGAGAGGGTGGTGAAGACCCTGGGGTCAACCGTTAGCTTGGACTCGTTTAGGTATATTAAAACTAAATGGAATTGTTCTAAAATGTAAACGAGACCCGAATTATATTAGTGCCAAGGGGTAAATTAGTCATTTACCACTTGAGGATATGAGAGGCATAAATCAATAAGTTTATATGCGACATGGAATTTGAAAATATGGAATAGAAATTAGAAAGAATGGAAGGAATTTAAAATAAAATGAGAAAAGAATTTAAAAATGCAAAGGCCAAACATGGCCTTAACTAAAAAAGATGGATAAGATTAATTGGTCTCTCATTTTTGAGAGACCAAAAACGTAGAAGATGAGAGAAGGGAGAAGAAGAAGAAGAGGAAGAGGAAGAGGTTAAGAAGAGAAGGAGGGAAGAAGAAAGGAAGAGCAAAAAAGGTATGGAATCTAATGTAGAGGGTACTGGTACTAAATGAGTGGTACTGGTACCATAAGTGTTCTCATTAACCGTACCGGTACTCCAATGTTCTATTTTGGACCGCAGCAGGCTTCGCTATAACTCATTATATTTTTATCCGTTTGATATCTATGTTCGTTAAACTAGATTTCAAGGAAAAACAGCATCTCGAAATAAGTACCTTCAAATTGAATTTATTTGCCTCGTAAATCATCACTCAAAGTGGGCTATGTTCAAGCCAATTTCGGTTCGTTTTGAAATATAGAGAACCTATTGTTTAGGACATATCTCGGAAGCCTTAAGTGTTCGATTTAGTGATTCCAATTGAGAAGAACCCTTAGCACCTTAGCTTCAAAGGAGTACAAAGAACCAAAGGTCAAATATGGAGTTAAGATCTCCTAAAATAGGTATTACATCATTCCTAGTGTAACTGGGTAAATCGACTTAGTTTTGCATGAAAAATGCCATAACTTGAGTTCGATGATTCAATTAATGATTCCAATTTCCCTTGGCAAAGTAGATTCATAAGGGAACAAGAATACATGAATGTGTGAATACATAGGTAATGTACTGTAAGGCAGTGAAATTCCATATGTAACAGGAAAAATATAGGAAATGAAATATGTATAGATTTGTTCATGAAACATGAATATGATGTGAAACATGAAAACGAATTGAAACATGAACATGAACGTGAAAGGAAATATGTCATGAACACATAATGTGGCTAAGAATGCCCTAATTATTCTATACGAATAAAAAAATAGATTCTATATGATTATTATCACATATAATTGTAGAACTGCCTAAGACCATATATGGAATGACACAACACATCTGTTATGTGGGGCGTGCACGATAGTACTTCTAAGAGATTTCCGATTAGTGCGACGGCATCTCTCGACATGCTTCTGCATATTAGTATTCGGTACTCTCGCTTAGTACTTCCTGCATTTCCTATTTAGTACTCGGGTATTCTCTAATTAGTGCGACGCACCTTTATGTCAAGCTTCTAAGACTCCCGCTTTGTGCTATGGCACCTCAAGACTGTACTGCACTGGTAATTATCAGAAACAGGTCCTATTCATTTCTTATCACCGGTTCAGGCAATCCAACACTATAAGGATAAGACTCGAATAGTAACAAGAGTAAAGAAATGAATATGGTAAAGATCTTAATGTACCCAATGGTACCCTCAGACTGCTCGTAGTACCCATTGGTACTTTTGGTACAAGTAAACTTCGTAGTACCTACCGTACTTCCGTATCGGTAATATAAGTATAAGTTCTATAATATAAGAATAAGTCTTGTAATACAAGCATAAGATCTGTAAAACAAGTATAAGATCCGTAAGACAAGTATATGCTCCGTAATACAAGTATAAGATTCGTAAGACAAGTATATGTCTTAACACAAGTATAGATTCAGAAGACAAGTATACGCCTGTATCACAAGTATGATATCAAGAAGATAAGGATATGCTCCGTAGTACAAGTATAAGATACAGTACAAGAATAAGTTCCGTAGTACCCATCGGTACCCATCGAACTACAATGAAATCGAATAAGTATAGGTCCTACGAGAGATAAGTAAAAGTATGTGTCCTACGGGAGATAAGAACAAGTATGTGTCCTACGGGAGATAAGAACAAGTATGTGTCATACGGGAGATCAGAACAAGAATAAGTCTTCTATAAGTGTAAGATCTGTGTAAATATAAGTTTGCTAAAAGTATAATGATAAGCTCAAGACTGAGATAATGAGATATGAACAAGAGAGTTTGTTATAAGTACAGAAGTAAAGGTCAATGACACGAAATGTATATGATAGATAAAGTATATGAAAAGCATACAGCACAAGATATGAAAATCACAAAGATATGAAAATCACAGAAAGTAGTAGTATATGAATATTACAAGATGAAAAATATAAGGAAGTACAAGAATATGATGAAAGTATAAGCGCTAAAATATGGCATTTGAAATCACATTGTTACCGACATCCGGCACGTTATATGTTTACTATAAGTGAGTATAAATGCATGTGTATAAGTATGAGTTATGAGATATGCTTCCCACTGCTGCAAAGTTTAGCACGGGTTTTCTAACCGTAGGCATGTAGGTGGATCGTCCGTGGATCCTCCGCATACAAATTGGGCCAGCACAATCGGTAGGAGTTCATCACAAGATGTTCAAATTGCATGTGTAAATGAAATTGTAAGTTTTTGTATATGTGCAAGTAAATAGGACTCAGGACAGCATGTATGTATTGACACGTAAAACACCACCACTCTGTGGTAGTTTTATTTTTGTATTTTTGTATATGATATTTGGATATGAAGCAGGCGACTAGACACACCAACGCCTGATAGCAGTAAAGAGTCGCGCCCAACATTTCTCGCCGAGTGATAGAGAGACTCCACCTTCTCTCTAAATTTCGACGATTCTGAGACAAGCGTTTCTGCTGAGTAAGAGGAAGAGTTCATCCCTAAGTACAAGGGCTTCACATAGGAGACCGGAATTGGGAGTTTCGACAAAGTCCAGAGGTGTAGGTCTTCCTACTTTGGTTATTTTCTACCCTAAGGGTTTGGTGGTGGTTTTCTTGCCCTAAGGGGAATGTTTGGTCAGATTTTGAACCATGAGAAGCCGCTTACATGGTGGTGATTCGTACACAAGAGGCTGAGCTAAAATCAACACCAGGTATTAATTTGTTCTACTACTGCCGAGGTCAAGCTTTACCGCAGATAAAGGGTCTAGGGTCGAACACGGATGGGTTTTCATCCAAGAATGACTTGCATAAGTGCAAGAATAAGGCTTTCTATTTGGACTTTTTGGATTTTTGTTTCAAAACAGGGGAAGTAGTTTAACTGCTGAGAAATTGTAAAAACTGAAAGTGATGTGTGAAAAGTTAACTTTGAAGATTTAGGTCACTAACTTGGTAACTTAGGGGCAATTGGCAACCCTTTGGGTTTTATCCTCGCTGCTATGACAAGCAACCTATACCAGCCACAACCGGATCTATGTTTAACTGGGCAACCTCACCCTAATCAACCTCTATTTGAGTCAAACACAGATAACATGCATCTTGAAGTGGCCCTTTACGCTTTTGAAACCCTAACATTAAACATCATTTTAGTGGCTCAGAAGACCATCTAACAACCACAAGACATCTAGCAATAAGTATGCACTAATCCTAAAGCATGGTAAGTATTGGCCATCAATAACATTCAATGCTATTCAACTGAGCATTGAGAAGATAGGGGTCATAAACACAGTACTGTAACTTTACCACAAGAGGACAACCCGTGCATATGCCCCAACACTCAAGCTAGCCTTCCTCTAAAGAAAGAGGCTTGGGCCAAGCATCTTTGAGCTTGTCATCCTCAAGAGGTAACACAGCCAAGAAAATAAGGGAAAGAGGAGAGAGAAGAGAAACACCAACCCTAACTTAAAGCCAATAAAGACATTTACATAAAATAAAACTTGCAAAATCAAGTTCCTAATTATTAAGAGGTTATAAAAGGAGTAGCCATGGATAGGCTCACCTAACGTATGAAAATACCACAAAAAGCCTAACACTCAAGCAGAATTTAGGACAAGAGAGTAATACACCAAAATTGAAGCTCCAGCTTTCCCAAATGTTAATTACAAAAAAGACGACAGCAGCAGCTGAATTTCGCTAAGGCTCGTACCTTCGCTAGCCAGCTAAATCACCAAGAGATAGCTTAAGAGAAATTTCGCGAGACTCAGCAATTACGATACGCGAAATTTCATTTAGTTTGATTTAAATTTGAGTAGCGAAACGGTAGTGAAATTTCGCGTTAAGAATAGTGCTTACGAAAATTTTGGTCTAGCGAAATTGGCCAATTCTCACAAGATTATAAATTTTGCTAAGGTCGAATTTTCGCAATCCCAAATAAATTTTGCAATTCCAGGCAAATTCTCGAATTGCCGATTCATCACTCCGCATTGCTTCCCGTTTTCTACCGTGATCGATTTCCATCACTTTGCCTTCATTCCTTTCTTTTGATTTTGTCTGCTTGATGGTCGATAACTGGAGTTCAATCTTCATGATTCATCATATGTCTCGATATCGTAACTCCCAGTACAAAACCCAGAA
Source organism: Tetrastigma voinierianum (assembly GCA_016808115.1). Classification (NCBI taxonomy): domain Eukaryota; kingdom Viridiplantae; phylum Streptophyta; class Magnoliopsida; order Vitales; family Vitaceae; genus Tetrastigma; species Tetrastigma voinierianum. Next base: position 120,756 of record JAEQBH010005356.1, read on the forward strand.
ATTAACCAAAATCCTTCTAAACTGCATAAGTGATACTAAGAAGACTTGAAATAATTTTAATTGGCATAAAATGACATGATTAGTTAAAGTACCTGAAAATCTAATGGTCTAGGGTTCAAAAATAAAATTTTTTCGTGGCATTAATCACACCCCAACCGAACGTTATAATCCTTAGCAAATGCAAACAAAAAGGAGATGCATGTGTGATTTTCAAAGCCGTGATTCCGCAAGTGTATGTACATATAAACATTGTCCTTAAACTGAAAATGATATTACCTAAGTTTGAAACCGGTTAAGGAAAGAACCAAAACCATACAAGAACAATTTTAGGTCAATATTGATTCCATGATTCTCAACTTGAATTTCCACCTAAGTCTAATGGTTCTTTATATAACCAGATTTTGCCAATAAATTGCAAAATTTGGCCTCCCCAACCTAGCACCGCCATGGCCTTAAGTCGTTTGAACAACCTAGATAAGGATAGTTACGCGACTTCTTTCTTTATTCAACTACAATGTAGGGAAATGCTTAAATCCGATTTCACTAAAGTCCAGACGGGTCCACATGACTCCCAACCAATTATGCTTAGTGGCATCAAGCCAAAAGGATCACTTCAATTCACAAACTCTACGTATTTCACCCCGACCAATGACTTCGAAAAATCAAGCACCTACAACCGCTAAACTCTACCTATCCACCCATGTAACGAACACCGTAAATCGATGACTCCCAACCAATTAAGGCTTAGGCATCGTGCCAAAGGCTTTCATACACCCCTCGGACCGTGCTCGGGCTCTGCTGCAAAACTTCACGACTTTATTTTTCTTTTTCTTCTTGTCTTTTCTTTTCTTTTACTTTTCTCTTTCTTTTTTTCTTCACTTTGGCACAACATTGGTCTTAAAGTATGGGTAACACAAACCTATCCTAGGTTGCCAACATACCTAAGGCCGGCTATGCAATGCCAAAGGAAGGAAACAAATTCACAGCCTATTGAAACAATCTAGTGTGCAGTGTGAATTAGTGATATGAGAAATTTTCGTTGGAGCATGTCAACTTAATTGACCAAAATTGATTCAAGCATGGAATTTGCTCTAACATAAAGGTGATAAACAGGATTCAATTTTCCAACACAAGGTACCCACGGTTCATCAGCAACTAATCGTTCAATTGAAAAGAAAAACAAATTCATGGTAAAGGCACATAACATGGTATGCAAAAATATGTATATATAGATCTATTATTTTGAAGAGTAGCCAAAATGGCTAATACATGAATACAAAGCTAAACAAACGAGCGTATCACCGCCACTATGACTAATACATAAATCCTAATCAAAATTAGTAGCAATGATAAAAGCCGGTAACTATACAAAAATCATAAAGAAACCCCAACCACCCACCGCCGTGGTGGTGGTGGACCGTTGGCCGCAGCCAAACATCCAAATAGGTCGCCTCGTGGTGGCCTTCGATCGTAAACACGGCGGGCGTCGCGCGCCATGATCCGCTGAAGCATGGCGCGACACCCGCCACTGAATCCCCGTGTTGCCCGTGGTAGTCGCTTAGTGAGCAGATGGCATCCACCACACCTGCTATCTCTCGCGAGCCATGGAACATACCAGTGAGGAAGCCGAATAAGATGGGTCGGTGTATCACCGCAGCCGCGGATGTGGCGTGTGGAGAGGAGATGGCGTGGATGATCCGCTGAGTCGACTCCCGCATCTCGGCCCGTAAGGTGCATATCGCTCTGGGAGTCCTCGCCCACCAGATCCAGACTCGGTCCCGCCGTCGGAGATGGAAAGATACGGGCATGGTCATCACCGCCTCCGTCGACGTAAACTGTGAGGGCATCTAATCCTCCTCTCAACTCGGGCCCTCGAATCCCAAATGCTCTAGAACTGCAGTAGTCTGTGATCATGAACGGAAGACTCCTCCACGCACCAAAGTTCCTTCCTGATGGACTTTCTCCTAATGATCAAGGAGGTCATCATCATCTCGTAGGGATCGAACCAATATCCTCCGAGATCGTAAAGAGCCTCCAAGATAGCTCCGCCGCACGTAATGTCAGAATGGGAATGTGACTCGTCCGAATAAGTGGTCGATCAAGAAGATCTGAGCGGAGCTGCCTCTCATAAAATAATCGTCCAAATTCCGTGGTGTCTCGCCGCTCGAATCCATCTCTCGATGAGGTGGTGGGCCCAATTTATAACCTCTCGCATCGCCGGGCGGTATACGCAGCCCAAAGTCGCCAAATATCTACCGCCTGGCAATTCCTCGCGCTGAGATCATCATGAGAATCAAGCTCACGCGGGACCATCTCGTCCTCGAGATGTCATAGAATGATAGAACCGCAGCGACCACTGTGGGTACAATGCCGCTTCTGGAGTCATGAAGGGCAGAGGAATAATCTTCCTGACTTAATCTCACGACTCCCAAATTGATCACCGCGTCGGATATCAGAATGACTCCGATGAAAGTCCTCGAATGTAAAAAGACTTCAAATGGGGTGCCCTTTGTAAAACGAACAACGGCCTCCCGATCCCGGGAGGCAGTGACAATCGAGGCGAGCGATGTCGCTCCGCAACCGACGTGGTCGTGATGGTCAGCGCTTCGAGTAGTGAAGATGACTCGCCGGGGCCCGTGCGGTCTCGCTGAGGGCCTGCCTCCTAATCCTCCGAGGTACAGTGATGGGGCCCGAGGTCCCATCCGTGTCTGATAACGTCGGAATCCCCGAGGCTCCCTCGTGTGATCGCCAGTGGACCGGCCGAAGCGGTGACGAGTTCCGACCGGAAGTCGGTCGGGCCTCCGCCGTGTAATCGACCGACCCGCGTCGGCGGACCCACCTCGAGTACGAACCATATCCAAATCAATAAAACTCGAAGAGGCTCCGCCACCGAAAATACAACTAAGGTAATCAATAATTAATCAGGTTTACCGAGGTGACCGAGTCACTAAACAAGTAGATGAACGAGCTCACCGCGGCGCCTACATCGCTCGAATAGCCAAATAAGGCCCGTAGCGACCAACCACGAATAGAGGTAAGAGTAGATGGCAAAATGCAGAGCGCAATAATCCGCTTCTAAGAAGGGCGCGGAACCAACTACCGAGCAATGCCAAATGTGACCTGTGGCTCGGTCGTGGGCGCGCTAGTGCAGAGGGGCGCGGAGGCTCAAACACCGTCTACTGTGTCTTGGTCAGCCTGAGACCTGGATGCGTAAGGCAAGGATGCACAGGCTACTACAGATCATACGGGCAGAGGTCTGACACTCAGTGGCTTCACTGGAGGGAGAATGTAAAGTGACAAAACGAGCAACCCCTCCCGCAGGCTTAAATAGCATCGTGAAATAAGGGTCTTTCCCCATTTACTGTCTAGCGAATTTGACTTACCATTTCACCGAAATTCGTACTTTAGATTTAATTTTACTAATATATAATAAATATAAAAGATTATGATACAAATTATTTAGATGATACTAGAATTAGAAATTTAATATAAAATACCATAATATAAAAACAAATTACTAAAAAATGAAAACTGCAGTTAAAAATTCTCAAAATAACTAAAAGTATTAAAATTGGATCAATTAAAACAAAAAAGTAAAATTTGTGAACTGACTTATTTTTGGAAAACACCAACCAGTCGATTTGTACTACCAAGGAGGGTCAAGGGAGAATGATCTCCCAACCCCCGCAAGAGCTTCTTGGGTTGACTCCATGGTGTTGCGTCCAATTGTTGAAGTGGTCCACCGATGGCTTGAACTGAGCAATTGGCTTCGCGCTGGGTGTCATGGCAAGACCAATATCTCTTCATCTCCTCGTTGACTTTTCCTCGCACTCGGGACACTCAGGTTTTACGATACCAAGATTTGAACAACCACCAGCTTATTTGATTATGTCATAACTTTGCTTGTTGTTCAAATGAAAGATGTTCAACTCATAGTCATGTTACCAGCGTAAGTTGTATGACTCATTCCCAAGAATTTATGATCATCAATGTGGGCCGTAAATGGTCTTCCTCGGATGACGCGTTACGATCGTTCACTTGCAATTGGTTTCAAAGGCGGCAAAATTACAAAATCTACTGGTAGTGGAATCGGTCTATTTTTACCAAGATGATCCCCAACTATCCTCAGGGATTTACCGACCATCGCCAATGATAAAGATGTCGGTAGCAAGTTCACCTAAACCTGGGGTTGTATACCGAATACGCTTGAGTCTGTACGGGTTCCTAAATCACAATGATTTATTCATGCACTTCCACCATTACGACCAAATTGTGTGAGGATCCCCATCCTTGTATCGAATTTGATATTTGCTTGATTACGTGCACCGACTGCTCTGAGAAATGCCTTTTCAATGCCTAATCCCTTCTTAATCAAACATCTTTTCAAAATTTTATATGGGATCAATGACATGTCCATAGAGTGTATGTTAACCTTCACTTGCCTTAAGACTCAAAATGCCCGTCATTGAGACATGCCCTCTTCTTACCCTCTAAGTGTCAGGAAATGGAGTGGTATGCGGTATTTCATTGAATCTTCCTTTAGAGAATATGTCTGACCAGCCTCTCCCCGATTGACCTTCATAGGCTGGCATGGCTGATCAACCTTTCCACTGTGTATGATTACACTTACCTCATCCATATTCAATTGTCGATAATCCTACCTCATGGACTCTGGTTTGGCACGCTGGGGAAGGGAACTTCCCTGCACCAAGAATCCTGTTGATCTTGGTGATTGAATAATTTAGTTGTCACACTTATTTAGATCAGCTCTCAAGCCCATCATTCTCTTGTCTGGTGCTCTACAAGATCAATCCTTTGTGCCAATTGCACACTGATCCCTTTTGTTCTTCCACAAAGTTGTCACTAATTCCCTACTCAATTAAACACTTGGTCTTGGTTAAGATAGAGGATGGTGGTGTTGTGGTTGAAATGGAACCCAAACCACTCACCTGGGGTATATACAGGAGGGTTTCCGGTGAAAGGCGAAAGTGATCCAACTTTGAACTTATGTATTTCCAGAGGAGGCCGGGAGGCTTATATTACCACAAAGATTTGGCAAACACTGTAACAAATCCTTCACCAGATAGGGCCGCAGGACACCGCTCAATCGACGACAGGATCGGAATGCGTAAGAATCGCGCAAAAGTATGATCTTCACCACTGCGATGTACTTCATGAGCCTTTTTCCTTCTGCCCTCCACCTTCCTAGCTAAGGTTGAAATCCTAGCTTTCATTTCATAACTTTCCGGCAAAGGTATAAATCCTCCCCTTCAGGTTGAATAAGGCCTCATTGTTTCGATTTGTATTCGCTCATCCCAACCTCCTTTGAAGTTTCAGCCATCGTAATTTAAAAATCCATGGCTTCGTCAGACGCTCATCAGAAAAGTCTCCACACATGGTTTCCAAAAGTCGCCATGGCGTGAGACATACCACCACAGAAGTGGTTTACCAAAGATCCATGATCGTAAACCTACGTGCGGGCAGCACCGATGGTCTCCGCAATCCCTCCAACACCCAAACCTCTCACCATCATGAGCTGCAAAGGTATAAATCTGTCCTTCAATTATTAGTCTATGAGCACCGGTTCTCTTCGTGAATTTCGCCCAGCCCCGCCCAATTTCTAATGGTTCCCAGCTCGCTGAGTTTAGCCAAATCTTGGCTTTGTCCTTGTGGTCAGTGGAAATGCTTTTAGCTTGAGCAAATCCATGTCCACTATAATTTCCTTAAAGGAAAACCTCCTCAAAATCCCTAATATGAGTGTGCGGATTTTCTCATTCTCCATACCATGATATGTGTATGTGGGTACTAACATGGCCCCACCGCTACATCTTCAGTAGAGAATACGCCAGACGGGGCACTAACTCTGTGAGGGTGGATGTGATCCCTCATGGTTCTATAGGCTATTGATTCATTGGGGTTCTGTGCCGACTCGTTGTTCTTCGTAGTGGATTCCATGGTATCGTTGTGTACACTACTTCAATCGACCAAAATGGGTTGCATCGATTCTATGCGCTCTTCCCTTGAAGTTCCTCCATTCCCAAGATCGCATACACAATCAAGTACACAAACCGAGACAATGTTTAAAGAGCACAAAACAACTTGCAAAAAGGTTAGGTTAGCTAAAATAAAACCGATCGTATAAAAACAAAAACACAGCACTAAAGTGGATGAACACTTTTCTGCAAGTACAGACTGGGTTTCAAAAAGAGTTAAAAAGATTTTACTTCACTTGTGATGCTGATCACTACACTTCAACTTATATCAAAATTTAGTTTGGCACCATCCCCTTAATGGCGCTCATTTGATTTGAGGCTACGTAGGCTGAGCTAAAATCAACAAAATTCTATATACACCTGTTCTCTACTACACGTTTAGTCAAGCTACCGCAAAGATAGGGTTCAGTGGCCGAACACGGGGATGGGTTTTCATCCTAAGAATGACTTGCATAAGTGCAAGAAGGTAAAGGCTTTCTTATTTGGATTCTTTGATTTTTGTTTCAAAAACAAAGGGAAGTAGTTTAACCGAGAAATCGTAAAACCGAAAGCCGATGCGCGAAAAAGTTAACTTTGAAGATTTGTGTCACTAACTTGTAACTTAGGGCAAAACAAGTGTCCTCTCGGTTTTATCCTCTATGACAAGCAACCTATAGTCCAAGCCACAACCGGATCTATGTTTAATCCAGTAAACCCTGTTCTAAAATCAACTCCCATTTGAGTCAACACGTATAAAGATTCAATCTAAGGTCTCTTTTACGCTTGAAACCCTAACATTAAACACTGAAGGTCAGAAGACCATCGAATGAACCACAGATCTAAAGTAATAGTATAGCAATCAATCCCAAAGCATGGTGGCATACGACCAATAACATTCAATGCTATTCAACCATATTTTGAGAAGATAGGTCATAAACACGACTGCAGAATCTTTAACACACAAGAGACAACCTGCATACGCCCCACCACCAAGCTGCAACTCTTCCTTCCCTCTTCTGAAGAGCATATTTAAGCATCCCTGAGTCGCCATCCTCAGCAGAGGTGTTTGGTGCCAAGAAAATAAGGGCAAAGATGGTGAGAGAAGAGAGTAAAAACACCAAACCCCAACTAAAGCCACATTTATAAAATAAAATCTTGCCAAAAAATTGCTCCTCCTTAATTTGTCGGGGCTAGGGTTACAAAATGAGGCGAGAGTAGGCCACCCACGTATGAAAATTTACCACAAAGCCTAACACCTCCCATAATTTTAGGGACAAGAGCACACACCAAATTGAAGTCGGTCAGATTAATTACAAAAAGTTCGATAAGGCGCGTTGAATTTCTAAGGCTCAAAATTCTCGCTTATTAGCCAAATTCCTCGCTAGCTTAGCCGAAATTCTTGTGAGTAGCTTAAACGTGAAATTCTCGCTAAGAATAGTGTTTAGCGAAAATTTATTCATAAATTAATAATTTAGCTAAGATTAAGTAAATTTTCTCGCTTAAGGTCAAGGAATTTTTCGCAATCCCAAATGAAATTCTTTTCGCAATCTAGCGAAATCTCCCGGGAATTGCCGATTCATCAATGATGCCTCGCCTTCTATCGCACGATTTCCAATTACTTTGCCTTTCATTCTTTCTTTGATTTTTCACCTGTTTGATAATACAATTGAGTTCAATCTTCATGATTCATATGTCTCGATATCGAACTCCCAAAGTACATGAAAACCCAGTAAAACAACCAAAAATAACCCTAAACGGCATAAGTGATACTAAGAAGACTTTGAAACACTCAATTGGCATAATGACATGATTAGCAAGAAAAGCACTCACAAACTCTATCTAATATGTGGTTCAAAATAGCACTTTTTGGGCACTAATCAGGCAAACATTAACCACCAGAACTCGGTTGGGTGGGAAAGAAAATGAAATTTGATGTTAGGCTTTGAATTTGACCCTGACTCTCAGAGACCAAGTTATGGTCTTTTTTTTACCCTCAACGCCCAATCGGTGAGAGGTCGGCCTCTATAGAGGTCAAACTGTGGAGTTGGGCCAGAGGAGGGTCATCGAAGAGGTCAGCCTCAGAGGTCGGCCTAGTAGAGGTCAGCTCCTGGCCAGAGGTCGCCGGCCAGTCAGCCTCAGCACAGTCGCCGGCCGAGGTCGCCTTAGCTGTCGTCACCAGCCAAGAAGGGTTCTACCGGTTGACCACGTGACCTCCAACTTCGTAAGGTCATAACTTCTTCGTCCGAACTCCGTTTCAGGTGTTCTTAGACTCTATGGAAAGCCCATTGAGTCAAGATTCCATCCATGTGCCTGTGGAGGGTATTTCGTGAGCTCAGATAGGTCAGTTCAGCTCGGACAAGTCAGGACACCGCTGTCAGTCACTACCGGGTTTGACTAATGCATGACCTCCAACCAAGGTCATAACTTCTCTCGTCCGAACTCCTATTTAGGCGGGATTTTTGACTCTATGGAACCCATTGAGTCAAGATTCCAGCCAAGTTCCTGTGGAGGGTAGTAGGTGAGTTCATCCAGCCAGGCCCAAATGGACAGCCAGCACACTCCCTGACCAAGTCGTCAACTCGGTCGGGTTTGACTACGATGACCTCCAACTTCGAAGGTCATAACTTCTTCAACCTAACTCCGTTTTGGTGTTCTGACTTAAGTGGCCCATTGAGTCAAGATTCATCCATGTGCCTGTGGAGGGCAGGGGTGATCATAACTATTTGAAAACCTGTGTTTTTACCAATGTGCAAGTTGTTTGCTTATGTTAATGTAAATAGTTTGTGTTTTGACATGACCATTGCATGGTATGTCAGAGTTATTACTAAGTGGTATGGGCTGACTAAGTGGAGCTATGAGAGGCCATATGGTTGTCTGCAAACTTGGGATTGGCGATAGAGATTCTCACATCATTTCATATAGTCCAAGACTGTGTGGGCTTGGTCGACTGGAAAACTAAGTTTCTAGGTTTATGGTTGTTTGATGTTGTGTGGAGGATTGAACCAAACTAGTTCTACAGATTTCTGTAAGGGCTATGAGGTACCCTGTTGATGGGTCTAAGATTGAGACCTTGTTGTGTGTTATTACTTGTATGAATAACATGTATCAATGAATAATATGTTAATGTTTGTTGTATGATGTATTAACATGGCCATAAGGAGAATTATATGTATTAATGCTGTTATCCATCAGGAGGTTGATGTTAAAATGGAAGCACTTATATATGATGTGGCCATGAAGGAAAATACTGGTATAACAGAACAGAGACGCACAGCACGTGACAGACATGGGTGTGGAGTGCGTGGTCGGGATCGATATCGTGTTGGGTTCAATGGAGTGTCATGGGTACATCTGGGTCAGGATCAAACACCGCGTATGGTGTTGATTAACTGGCTCGGCCATTGCACGAAAAGTCCAAACGAGTCGACCGGCTGGCGTGTTGCAGCGATACCTGCGTGCCCGCACGTTGCGATAGATTCCCGTAAGAAAGACCCATCACCTGGTACGACATAGTCCCCGCCGCAGCAAGCACTTAAAGTGTCCGCCAGGAGCCCGTTGGTGCGACACCAAAATCCATTACCTACAAAAGGCACATGGTTGTGTAGCCGAAAGCGTTAAAAGATTAAGAAAATCTTTATTGTCATCGAAAATGACAATAGTTCACACTTAGCATATGTAGGTGTGAGGGAGTCGGTGAGTGACTCGGGATATGTGCATGATGACATTTTATGCATGACATATGACATTCATGTAGACATTTTACTTGGAGCGTGTTTTGCGGCGAACATTGCATGTGCACTAGTGGGTAACCCTCGTAGGAAATTATCACCACTGCTTGCATTTTTGTAAAATATAATAGAACAATCTAGTTTTAATATATTTTCAGTACAAAGTGTAGAAGAGTTATATGATCAAACTCTTTGTAAAATATTGTATAAAAAAAATGGTTGTTTGTAAAAAATATATATACAGAAATGGGTCTCGATATATGAGACATGTGAGTGTGATATCGAGCAATCTTGAGTATTTATTGTGTTTCCGCGGTTGAGTGGGTTGCCAACGGACTCCTGCAGTCAGGCATCACAACTCCTCATGATCCCATCAAGTCCTCACCGACTCTCTCAACATGCAATATGCCATGTATGAAAACCGTTCAAAACAAAGATATTTGTTTTATTTGTGGACAAACCCTCCAATAAACTTTAGTAGATACCACAGCCACTCATGTGGACAACCCTCCGACATATATTATTGGACATATCTGATGGCCACTATGTATAACCCTCCGCACGAGGGATGTACTTCTATAATAATTATGTGGACAACCCTCCGATATAAATTAGTAGACATACTCCGATAATAATTATGTGGACAACCCTCCGATATATTGTAGTGGATGTACTCCTATAATAATTATGTGGACAACCCTCCGATATAAATTAGTGGACATACTCCGATAATAATTATGTGGACAACCCTTCGATAAAACCGCTTTGTTCAAAATCCATGTTAGGCAACCTACAATCATTCATGCGACCTTTTAGGACTTTGTTCCTAGACCAAAACCAACATCAACACCAAACACAAATGATGATTTTCCCATGCACTCACACCCATTTCCTAGCGTAATGTACTACAAGAGAAATGCAATGCAATATGCCATTGCCTACACCACAGATGCTATATGTGCCATGCTTACTTCATGGCTTAACTCATGCATCAATTGGTTATATTAATGAACACATAAATCTCCAATTAATTCACACGATTCATGCCAACATATCATTGTTACGCATATTGACATCATAAGTCATTACCATTTGAGTAACGATACATAATTTAACCTTGTGCCTAATTTGACATATCAAGTCCACAAGTAGTTTATAACAAGCCATGTAATGGCTCTCAATCATATACAACTCATGCATTTCCTCAAGCTCATAGATAATTATATCAACATCCATATAATCACCAAAATATACACTAATTTCAATGTATTAGACCATACATGCGCTTATCATGCAACCAAAATTGCAATAATTTGGTGATACAATTAAATTTTCAGAAAATATACGAAAATTAAAATACCTTATGAATAGAGATATATTCTAGACTCAAGGGGATTTCTGTAGAATCCAAGAACACATGAATCGAGAGCTCTGATTAGAAAGCAGGTCGTTTTTGGTTATACTTCATCCAATGTTGACTTACAAGTGCAAACTTAGAGTTTATTGTTACCATTTTTAAGGGTTATGAGTCCAAACTGCATTAAGTTATATATGGATGGATTCTAAACTCAAAGGGATTTCTATAGAGTCCATGAACACACAAATTGGAGTTCGACAAAATTATATTACCTGTAGTTTGAGGCCTCATATGAACAAGGATTCTACAAATATGTTTTTTCGGTTCTCCTTTAAAGCCATCCAAATAGCCCCTAAGGCTCAACCAGAATAAAACGACTCTTAGATGGAAAATAAACCCGAGTAGGAAGGTTCCCTACCTCTTAGAGCGAAGATGAAACCTTCAAGAATCTGTGCTTCAAACCCACGGACTCGAACTTTCCACTCAACCTTCGACGAAAAATTCTGATCCCGTGGCCCACGCCACGTCTTTAATGAAAGTACTGACTTTGTTCCTGGGTCAATAAGACGCACCACCCAAGCTCGTAGATCTTAGAGAGAATGTGAGCCTTCTCAACTTTCTTCTCCAAACACGAAAATTTTCGCTGAAATTGCACGTTGGTGGTACCCACAGAGCCCTCATGATATAGTAAATGAACTAAACTTTGCTCATGGATTCCGACCACCTGATTCCTGATCGTAGAAGGATTTTCTCCTTTCTTCTCTTTTAACTCAACCATCATCCAAATTACAAAATGGGAGAAAATGCCATCTTTTCTTTCTTTCCTTTAAGTTTGTTGGACGGGCCCACTTCGCCTCCATCAGCCCATGGTCCGCTTGCTCATTTCATTCGAAACAATTTATTTCTTCAGCTCAATTCATTTTAAATAGAACTTAACTCCAGCTTATTTTCCTCGACCTGAGATTCTAAAATCTGGCCCCTGAAGTCATTGGCAATTACCAATCTTGTAAAACTCAAAAATCTGATTATCCTGTGACTCATGAAATTTTTTGTCACTACATTTCATGGCATCGAATTTAATCTACAAGTACTGCTTCTGGTAGCCATTCGAGATCTAGAGAATTTTCTAGGCTTCCCCGAACTATTACGGGCAATTTATTGTTATTATTTATCTATTTTTTCCATTTTGAAAACTTTGAATTTTCCGGTTTTACATATACACATATTTCCATAATTCTTTTTCAATAAAGTGGTTATTCTATAAGACTTTAGCTAATTTTTTTTTGTTTTAGTCATTCTGCTGCGCGACGAAAGGATTATCATCGCCTGTAACGCTTGACCTGCCACTGGTGCTGGCGCCATTTCTATGAGAACGATTTAGTACAAAGTATATCGATCAACAAAAATTCAAATCAATGGTCGCCAATATGTCGTAGAATAAACAACAATCTGTTCTAGTCCCAATAGTAATATCAAAATATATGTCAACCACAATATATAGTTTTAACTATAATATAGATTTTAAACCGATTTTATTAGTGTTATTAATCTTGATATTGTTTCATCCTTCTATAGTTTTTAGTTATTTTGACGAATTTATTGTTAGTTAGAAATAAAATGACAAAGTTTTATACATCCGTGAACCTAACACTAACTCAACACTTTTTTAAGTACATCGACGGCCCAACTCTCACAGTTGGCGATATTGAAAATTGCTATGTCACACAGAGATTCCCGCTTCTTGTTCAGCGTTCCGTCACGAATGCATCGCCTCAAGAACGCGGCGCGAAGCCTATCTGACGCGCTCCGCGTCTCCCGCCAGGCGTAGAATGTTACGTCATGAACGCACCGAAGCGCCGTCGCATTTCCTGACCAAGTAGCGTGGTCGGTTTTCGTCTGGCCTAGGCTCTCTGTCGCCATTAGGAGTCGACAATTGGCTACACAAAGAACCACTTTATCAATGAGAAACCAAATGGGTAGTCGCCTATTGTTTTGTTCTTCTTCGCCTCGCAATTTTTTTTTCTGGCGTATTTCTTCCTTAAATCCTATCGCTTATAAATTTATACAGATAACAAAGGTCCGAGAAAATGTTAACACTACAACTCGGGAAGAACTAAAACCAAGGTTTCTATTACAAAACTTATTATTTACATAACTAGAACTGGATATTCACTCCAGAATATTACAAAATATATATATGAATAGGCCACAATCCGTCCTTTTTCACAACAAAAATCCTAGACTGGGCCAGCTCTCCTTCGTGTGTCTCCAAGCATCTGAAATTATTTCCCAACGGTGAGCAATGCCCCGAGGAAAATTTTACAAGGGCTACTCCCCACCTGAAATGCACATACAATACTATACAAAACATCAAACTACATCATATAAATAATGCAATCCGATATGGAATGTTCCGTGGTCATGCATGAGATGAGACCTCATGCCCACAACTCGAGTCCCACCGACTCCTCGACACCCTAAACGCCGCTTATTCTTCATAGACTAAACCTCAAATTAACATACTACAAGAGCCTTATAATTCTTCTCTTATATCCATGTCACTTTGATAAGTTTTCATAAAATAAATTTCTTAATGCTCAGATAAAAATATGTCTGTACTTCTATGATAATCAAGTGCACAGCTATGCAAGTAGTAAAATCCAATGTAAGTCCGTGTATCATCTCATAGAGATTGATATTTAATTACATCAACTACCCTAACTACTAAATTCCATACTATCGGGACTCCAACTCATAGTGAATGTTTTATCGACAAAATTAATAATCCTATACTATTGAATATGTTCAAACTAAACTAAAACAAAGCAAATGACTAAACATAAATTGTATATAAAAGAATGGATTGAATCGCCATCGTGATACCGAAAACCCTAATGAAATACAATGGAACGCTCAATTCCAAGACTAACCACGCTTCGTTTTATGTATGGATCTCATTTTGCCCAAGATTTCATAATTATCTAATTGATTTCTTCCTCACCGATTTGATATCCTTGCTTTCGGTCAAGATCAAACCAAATACTTGTATTCCAAATTTTCGCAAGATCCGTATTTTTCTTTCAATGTTTCACACCCATTTCTCTCGCTGACCGCAGTAACTTTGTCAGACCTTCTCGGATTTCCGCGAAAATTTCTACTACTTAATTGGTGGCTCAACCTCCAGATCGGTATTATCCTCTTGATCGTGCATCTAAGCTAACACTCGATTGGAACTTACCTTTTAGATTAAGGTAAACTCTCTCGATTATTTATATTGTTAAATACACTCTCCAACTTCACCATAGAGCGAATGGGGATTTATCAAAATGAACTCGAGCTCGCTAGCTCACAATGGTAGCCGAACATACCTAAAAGAATGCCTTTACTCTCGTGAATCTCCGTCTGTCACTCGCAGGGTATCCCGGGATATCGAGTAAGATACATTCCTCACGGTACTAAATTACTACGATTGGGAACTTATCCATTAACGACAGATTAAGTAAGCAGAGCCCAATTAATTCTCCATGGTATGCGAGAAAAGTAGTAACTAAGTAAATCAAATCGGTGATTCTTTGTTTCGATTCTGCATTCAATTACAAGAAATGGAGATCTGATCCCATATCACCTTATTTGTAATTGCAATAAAGTAAGAAATAGATTGAAATTTTGTCTGAATTTCATAAATTTTCAGCTGATGTGTAAAATAATAATATGAAATAAAAAAATCATTTACTAGTCTCATACGAGTTCATGATTCAAAACCATAAAATAAAATAAAAATAAAATAAATCTACTCTAAAATATATGGTTCCTCTTCTTTCCATACTAGGTAGTGAAGGAACTACTTTACTATTCTAAAGCTATCTATTTGTATCTGTAAGAGAGATGCAGGCGATCTAAAGTATCGGTGCGTCAGAAGGCCCGATAAATCGCATGCCATGATATAATTTGATGCCGCGGCGTAGTTCTTGATGGCTCATAGTTGATGCGACCTGCTCTTTCCAAATTGACCTGTTTGTCTTTGCCGTCGCTGATCATGGTGACACCAGTGATATCTGGCGACATCTTTCATTCGATGTTCGCGCCGATTATTGATGTAGCGACCTCGATTTATGTCGCGACATGTTGTCTTCTATTCTTCCGTTACGGGTTGCGACGTGTGTTCTTAAGTTTAGGCAACTTGCGTTTGTGTGATGACCACGCTTATTTGTGACTTTGATTTCTTGCCTTCATATGTTTCAATTTCCTTGCGACCTCAAGGTGATATCGTCGACACTCTTTTGCTATACGCAGCTTCTTTGCTTCATGTCGCGACCTACCTCATCGATGGTGCGACGCTCCGTTTTAATCCCGATCATTAAATGGTATACGACTTGATTTTTCTTGTAAACACATTTCTCATTTTCATATGCCGATACTTATCTGTGCAACCTCAATTTGACCCTTTCATTAAAACGATTTGCGTCTTTTACTTCTTTGAACCTCTCTTGTGGCTTTCATTGCGGATCCGCGTCGCGAGCCTGAGTGGTGCCGCGACGCATTTACTGAACCTCAGCTGGCGTGGCGACATCAAGTGATGTCGCGTATAGAACCTATTCATGATTGGCTGCATGCCGACCACGTTTCTACGCCGCGACTTCCTTCTTAGTCGCGACTTCTTGTTCAGGATTTTCTGTTTCTTTGATGTGCGAATTTGTTGATGTTGTGACTTGGAATGGTAGCGAAACTGCAGCCGCGACCTAAATTTTCGGTGTGACCTCAGAATTACTGCGCGGTACGATTTCTTGATTTTTGTTAGATTCGATTTTCTGCTATATTTTCTGCAAATGAAATTTGAGTAAAACATCCACTTTACGCAGAAACCGTCAACGTTTGTCATAATATACTCGGAAAATGGATTAAGCCTAATGAGTTTTGGAGCTCATCAAGCGCCCAGATGTGAAAAACTAGTCATTGGTGTTTCGCAATGATAAACTATTGTACAACTCTCGATTTTAATTTATCGTCTCGTGTGCTTATTTAGGTGAAATTTTCGGTCTCATATGATATATGCCTTGAAACACTCACGAACTTTCATACGTTGGATCATATATCTAACCGAAACGAGTGGGTCTTTCACCTAGGGAGGATCTGCCCATCTTGCTTCACTGACACCGTGATTTATATTTGTATAGTTTATCGCTAGTGAGTCTCGACTTTGGACGTTGTCCCATTTGAAATCATCATTCCTGAATGGTGAATATCATCTATACTTTTAGGCTTAATACGATTATTCTAATTGCATATAAATGCATTATGTCATTTCATGTTATATCATCATTCATACATAATATAAACTATGCAACATTTTCAACCTTGGATAATTATATTTTCTGTATAACTTAACAGCCATCAAATGGTATGTCTCGACACAATGACTCACCTCGTATGTTATTCGATCAAGCAATAACTACTGCAAAATGTGATCTGGATTCCATAAAAGTAGGGCTTTGCGGTCCTTCAGCATTATGAATAATTTTTTTCATTTGTCATGACAATCTGAGATGCAAAATTCACAGCAAAACCCGAGGACATCGGATCACGGGATTGAAAACAAGCCGTTAGCACGATCTGGGGCCCATAAAACGATACAAATTTTCCAATATTCGAGTCCTAAGGTACCTCTTTGAAACACTCGGCCAATTTTGGCCCCAAAAATGACCTATGCCATTAAATGACCTTGGAAGCTAGAAAATATCCAGTGAAAAATTCTTACCTCGCAGTTTGAAGATTTTAGTATCCGCGTGTAGTGCGTCGTGGATCGTTTTACTCACGAGGCGAGTGATTAGACCATCGAATGTCGAAAATCTCCTGCTCTTTTTTATTCTCTCTCCTCTTTCTCTCTGCCTCTGCGATTCTTCTCTCTACTCCCTTGTTTGCTCTCCTTATCTTTTTCTTTTCTTTTCTTTTCTTTCTTCCATATCCACCTGCCTTCTTTGTTTGTTCCATCATATCTCTTTTCATTTCTTTCTATTTTCTCTTCTCATTTTCTCTTCTCTTCCTTTTCTCTTTTCTCCTCATACATCTTCTCTACCGTATGGATCAGTGAAACCCTCACACTTTCCATCATCCAGCCTACTTGTCATCACCATGTTTTCCTTAATTTTATTTTCTTTCCGCCTTTTATTACATCCTTCGCGCTTCAATGTGGCCATTTATTCTGATGCACCATAGCTCATGCCATGTGTCATATATGTCTTGTCAACGTAGTCATGTCATGTATTCACCGTGCTACGTCGCCGAATGTTAAATTACAATTGTGCTTGGGATTTTGTGAGGTCGTGATATATTAGATTTCGCGAGCGAATTCGCGATGAAGTCGTTTGTTGTCGAGATCTAGAAAATTTCGTTTTCAACCGAATTACCGTTTGCCATATGAAAAACTCGGGTACTGCCTTTGCATGGGTATAAGGAGGGAAGGAGTCCCAGATTCGAATCTCAAGGCAAACAGTTTATTACATTATATCTAAAATGTTTGATTAACAGTTTATATCTTATCTAGATATTTAATATCAAAAAATTAATTCTTAAAAGTTTCGATATTATATATATATATATATATATATATATATATATATATATATATATATATATATATATATATATATATATATATGCTATATATATATATATATATATATATCCCTAAATAACTATAATATGTAACCTACGGCCACATCTTTGTATCATGCGAGTAACTACCTTATAAATATAATTTATTGTAGGCAGGTCATTCGAATTGCAGCGTTTATAGCGGTTTTGAGCGTGTATTCTTCATTCTCTTCCTCATCAATAAGTTATATATGAGCCCTTCTATATGCGGTTGAAACACTTTCTTCATCAATTCTGACAATTACCGTATATCAAAAAGTTTCTGATAAGGAGAGATCAAGTTTAAGATCTATAAAGCTGAAGGAAAGAGATCCAAAGTTTGAATCTCTATAATTTGAAGGAAATCTCTCATGAACACGTGTTCTTCAAACGATTATGCAATCTATATGTTTATTTTTATTTATTATTATTATCGAGGATGAGTTTTGGTCCCGATGATGAAATATTGTGTTAATTTATTATTAAGGTTTATTTGTTATCGATAGATTGAACTAAATATTGAATCATTGTTTTATAAGATTCAATTTTGAGTTCATCTACGATTGATTAGTCTCCCTGATAGATAAAATAAATAAATAAATAATAAAAATAAATAAAGACCATCCCTCGTAAGAAGATTTTGTTTCTTCATGATGTTTTGGATCGTGACGGTGGTATTAGTTTGGCGTCGATCCGGTAACCGTTTGGTAGCCGTCTTTGGTCATTTCAGCGTAGCTTCATGCAGTTAAACTAATAAAAATATAGAATCCGCAGTAACTAGTTCAGCGATTGTCATTATCACGTATTTGAATAACAAAAATGAGGAATTCTCTTTTAAGATGTCCATATATCCTATAGTTTGAACCTTTGTAAGTCATACGTGAATGTCGAATTTCTTTATTTTAATATGATTGATTATTGAATCGGATGATTATTAAGATACTATTCATGATTTTTTTTTAACTCAAATAAAAGAATTAATTTCATCTTGTGAAATTTTATTCAAATATTGATTTATAAATGTAAGGTTAACTAGCAATTTGAATGGTTGCCAAAGTAACTTTAAACTAGTGAATATGTATTTATTGAATTGCATAAAGGAATAAAAGAGGACTTATAAAATTCTTGTACTTCTCTCTTATGAATTAAGCGAGGAGATAGGACTAACCCAGAAGGAGGTCAGTTTACTATTCAATTTATTAATTAATGGTTTTATTTTTGTGTTGTAGAGAGGTGAATGGATGCCCAGAAGATTGACATATAAGTGACATGAGTATTAAGGTGTTTTGAAACCATTGGTGAACCTTTGGATCTCATAAATCATAAAAAGAGATCTAAATGAGCCTCCACAGTTTCAGCCTCATTGTGTTTGCTATGCAGAACATGCGTCATTCTATGCATCTGAAATTCCATATGCCCACTCTCTTCCCATCGAATAATGACCATTGGTGCAGTCAGACACCTCAAAATGTTGAAGTTCCCAAGCCTCTGACGTGTGGATCTGACACAGCTGAATGGACCGTGCTCACAGGGGATAGGCCGGATGCCGAGGTGGGGTGGAGCGGTCGAGGCCGGAGGTGGAGATCGTGAGTGGTGGAGTGTTGGGGAATGAGTGGTGGTGTGGAGATCCTCCATGAGTCAGTTGGGTCCGAGCCGGTGGAGCGGGGCAGTGGTGAGTCAGGTCCTGTGTGTGTGATGTGTGGGGGCCTGTTGTGAAAAGATTGTGACTGATGCCTGAGTGGCAGGGGACCTGGAGCCTGAGATGACATCAGTTATCGGATAAATCTCTGCTAAATTTCTGCTCTCACCTCCCCACAATTCTCCTTCAAAATCCCTTCTCACCTCGCAGGATGTCCGACTTTCGCTCAAGCTCCTGTCAAAGGTATCTGGAGGTAGGATTAGACAAGAAGGACCATAATCTTCTTCTGTGACTCATGGGTCATGAAGGAAAGGGAGTTCAAAGGAAAGAGACACCACCTAAGAAAAGTGGACTGGGAGGTGGCGGTCATGATGGAAGATTCACGATCAAGTTTGCTGCTTTTCTGCCTCAGCATATGGGCTATATCAAGCGCAAAAATGCCAAGAAAAAGGTCTGCCGATCTTCTTTGTGTGCATGAATCGATGGGTTCAGCCAAATGCAATGGGTCAGTCGTGGAATACGCCAGTGAAACTCAAAGGTGTGGGAGGCGCGGGTGGGTAAAGTTACCTGCCGGGCCGTGCTCCGAGATGGTCAAAGTGCCTGTGCTGCCTGTGTGGGGCAAGGTCTGTCAGTCAGATCCATGAAACCGTGCCTGCCCTCAGTCGTTGAGTGGATGCTCTGGATGTTGAGTCTGAGTCGGAATATTCATTTAAATAATAAAACCTCCCACAATTAAATCTATCTTCATGGATAGTTCTACAAACTACAATCATAAACTCTATAAACTTTTGTAACCTTGCATTCAGTGTTGGTTCAAGTATTAATTAATGAAAATTCTAGCTAATCTTGTACGGAGAGACTAGAATGCATCTCTAGGGAAGAATAGAGTTAGTGGAAGGAGGAATTTTGCAATCTTGGCTTCTTGATTTTCATGTATCAAAATGGTGCATAGGGAAAGCAAACTAAGCTAATCTGAGAAAGGTGCCTGAGAAGTAATGGGCTCGTGAGATGGTCATCTGGATATTTGTGGATATCTCTGTTCCGTATTTTTGGGAGAGAAATATTTGTCACTTTATAGATGATCTATCTGGGTATGGTAATGTTTGTCTATTGTGAAAAGTCGAATACATTGACATCATGAGGATGTTCATAGCAGTCGAACAATTAGATAAAGATTAAGGTGTGAGAGATCGGATCGAAACAATGAATATTGTGGATATGATGAATCGGGGCAAAATCACGATTTCTTGCCCAAATTCCTTGAAGCATCAGCAGTGTCTTCGATTACATGATGCGGAGCGCCCTGAGATGGTGACATACAAAGGCGTAATCGGCACGTTAAATGGAGTGGTTGAGACGTGATGAGTTATATTGCGTGCCTGTTCATTTATTGGGGTGGAGCTCTAAAACGTGTGTATGCAAACAGTGTGAAGGCGATTTAAAGCCACACCATGATTATGACCAAATGAAATGCTCAGGTGTCTGCCTGGGTTATGTAGTAGTAAATCTCTCACCCATAGAAAAGCAAGTCAGAACATGATATCGGATCCATTCGTGCATCAGATCAGAAGTCAAAATCCTCATTTGTAATCTAACGATGAGAATAAGATTCAGAACAATCGTGAGTGCAGGTCTCTTAGGGTGATGGTGAAGTCAGTGAGTGTGGAGTGCGGGAAGGAGTGGATGGGATGAGATGGGGATCTGTGCCCCGCCAGAGAGTGTGCCTGAGCCTGTGGTGGGTTGGGATGTCTGGCAGTGTGGGATGGTTCATGCCTGAGTGCTGAAATCTGAACTCTGGCTGCACCCGGGATCTGGGAAGGAGACGGGGAGTGAGTGTGCAGTGATGCCTCCTGGGAATCAGCCAATATAGGAATAAGAGAATCTAATTGTGCTGACCTTGGAAGTGATGATTCTAGTAGTGGATGGAAGCTATGAATGAAGGGTTCAGAATCTATGTTATGCGATTGTTTGGGATCTCATCGAATTACCTAAATGGTTGTAAAAGCCCAGTCAGTGCATGATGGGTCTTTAAGACAAGTGACATTAGAGCTGTATCAAAGCATTCTCCAGAATGAACCTGCAAAAAATTTCCTCAGATTTAAGAATCCATGTTCTCAATTCGTCGCTGAATCATCCTGCTCATGCTCATGTTAAAAATTGTCAAATGGGTCGAAACACCGTGCCGAATGGGTCGAATATCTGTGAACAACGAAAGCAAAAGTGAATGGACCACCTGGGTTGAGTCGAGATCAGGCCTGGATCTGACAACTGGACGATGGTCATCTTCAGTTCTCTTGTGCATCTTGGATTCAGAACAACCAGTTGAATCAGTGCTCTCCAGATTCAAATGGATCCTGTTCTGCCCAATCCTATGCGTCTGGATGTCTTGTGAGTGATCTGGTTGTGGAGTGTGAGTGGGGTGCTGCATC
This sequence comes from Tetrastigma voinierianum, assembly GCA_016808115.1. Lineage (NCBI taxonomy): Eukaryota > Viridiplantae > Streptophyta > Magnoliopsida > Vitales > Vitaceae > Tetrastigma > Tetrastigma voinierianum. The sequence goes on from JAEQBH010005356.1 coordinate 142,511, forward strand.
TTCCAGCACTCCCATCATGGATTGAGTGCAGGTGGGAGAGCCTGTGACCTGGTGAGACCGGGATCTTTGGGAGATGGAGTCTGGGAGTGCTGGGTTGTCTGGGGATGTGATGGCGGGTTCAGGGATTGTCTCTGATCCATCTTGTGAGGTGCCGCCTCTGAAAAGAGTGTGAAATGTGAATCGCAGTTCCTGGATAAGCATGGGAGGAGAGGGATGGGATCAGGGTCGCCAGTGCTGAGTGGGGGTTGGTGAGTGAGCCTCATACCTGGATGTCGGATATCGACTCTGATCGGTATATTAAGTGAAAATCTGGAGAGTGGAGTGGCCCCGATTTACAAGAAAATGGGGAGATGCCCACAGGGTGAAGGATGCTCCCACCGCCGCCAGGTCGGGAGACAAATGTCTGAGTGGGTTTTTCAGTTGGTGGATGGTTGTCTCGATGGCTCAGAGTCAGCAGGTTCCTCTTCAGTGCAGCAGTGGGATGAATCTCAGTTGGAGTGAAAAACAAGTCAAACCTCACCCCCATGTCGGCCCAGGGGTTGATGATGAGCTGTTAGGCTCTGATCTATCTCGTAGCTTTGTGGATTGCGGAATTTTTGTCCTCGGGGCTTGGTGTTTGTTCATTTCTATTCTTGAAATCCTTGATATATTGATAACATGTATTTCTTATAAGGTAGCCAGATTTCTAGTGGATCTGAATACGTGGTTTAAGTATTTGGTTGTTAAAGAAAGAGTCCGAAACAGTGTCGATTGAAATGTTCGGATGCGACATCAGTTTCTTTGATCGTTTAACTAAAGGATTACCTCTGAGGCATATTTGGGAACTATGTTGAGGATGGGCCTTTTGGGTAATCCATAATGAATAATTAGTTATGTAATTGACAATTTGCATAAAAATTGTTTCACCATTTCATTAGCATTTTTCAATTGCCAGGTGCCGCGTTTTGTTGATGCATTAAAGCGGGGTATCGCAACGAGACAAATTCACGGGGCTATTTGGCATTATGGGTACCAGGTTAGTAAGGGTTATTGATGTGGTGCATGGAAACGCGATGGTATGGTCGCCTTGACCGCCGCTGTTCGCATTTATGATCTAAATGATTGATGATATGGTATATGATTTTGGAGCGTATTGGTGGTTGTGAAATCGTGATCACGTATAGTTTCATGTCGGTTTAGTAGATTGCAGTGGGAGATGTTATTTCATTGGAAGGTGAAATGGGAGGCCCACACTAACCTATTGTTTGTGATTGAAATATTGCCCATCTTTTTAAAAGTATTATGGGATATTTACCATGATGGGTGGGTAGGTATATTAGTAGATTTCATTATGATAGCTTCGTTTCTTATAATGAGATTCTGTTCATTATGTTGCCTCATCAGGGTTCAAATATCCTTGCCTTGATTAAGATATTAAGTATTATTACAATTGACTAAATACTAGGTTGATGGGCCACTCACTAATTTTAATAATGAAACTCTTAATATATATATATATATAACCTAAATAACTATATATGACCTTTACGACCCATCACATATCATGCAGAAACTTAGGAATTTAGATGGGAGGCCCTTCACGATTTCTGTTATGCATGTTTAGTAGCGTATCCATCAATAAATCAATAATTAAAAAAAAATTCTTTAAATAATACGTACTTTTAGGTTTTTTTTTTTAATGTCATACAAATTCAACTACGGAAAATAATCATAGAATCTAGAGGATATTTTATTTTATTTTGGTTTAGTTTTGGTCCGATTAATCATTTTAAAAAACCTTAACTTTATTTTACTCAGTTTTTACCTCTTAACTTTGTTTTGATAATGGGCCTTTAGGCTTTAAACACTGTCGGATTCATACTGCATTTCATAGTTGGGTTCAGATTATAATGTTATTTTGGTTGAAGTTAGTGATATTAGGTGGGACGGTTTCAATGAATGGGTGCCATGATTCAATTTATGTAGCATTAGAAATTGATCATTGTAATTATTATGTAATTGTGTTAACATAGATCCTCCTCGTTTAATATGTTGTTGTATTTAAATATTGATGTGTTAATTATAATTTATGTTAGTTTAGGCGGTTCGTCTTAGCAAGTTAATAAATATCGTTACCTAAATCTAAAAATAAATCAGATCCATGATATAAAATTATAAATTATGCACAGTCTAATACATTACAAAGTCATTTGAGTCTGCCTGCCTCTAAACCAATCTCACCCAAATTTGAGATCAAATCGAAATCAGTATATCTAAGTGGTTCGCAGGATCGGACAAATTAAGGAGTTGGGATGCTCCGGTGTAGTCTCAAAGTGGGGTGCTGGAGTAAAGAATCCATCCTGCACCGTGTGTGAATGGAGTCTGAGTGCCTGGATGGAACCTGCCATGATTCTCATCATGACTGCCAGGTGCAGTGGAGACAGCCGGGATGGATGAGACTCGATGCATGTGTGTTCAAGGGGACTGTCAGTCATTTTGAATGACTGCAGTTGTTTGTGCTTCCAGTCAAGAGTTCTGCTCGCAGATTGGAGAATGAAAAATGTCACAACCTAACCTTCACCCAATTCTCCCAGCACCGACAATTCAGTTTCGTTAGAATCACAGGTATCCCACACACACCAGATGCCAGGACTGGGCAGTGTATCAAACTGCACACTGCTCCGTGACCAGGGTGAGGTCATCGGTGAGTGGGTGCATGGAGGCGGGTGGTGGGGGTGGGAATATCAGAGCCTCAGCCATGTTTGACCTCTGACGCACCGGCGAGGCTGAGTCAGGCAGCATGAGATCTGTGTCATCCGTTCTGGAGATCTACCAAATGATGGGTTCAGTCACCACCCACATATTCTGCCCACCGGCTAAATCCCTTCCATCTTCTCATCAGCAATCATTCCTCATCTGATCTCCGGGTCCGGAATCAGCCTTGGCTCCTCTGCATGCTCCGGATCATAGCTGTGGCCTGTTCACTAGAAGGGTGGCGTTTTTCGGGATGTGGTAGCCGTTGATTTCGCAGCTCTCCGCCGCCATCCGGGGGAGGGAGAGGGGAGTTGATGGGTGGGCGGAAGGTTTCCTTGATTAGGAGCTGGAGATAGGTCATTTGGAGCGGTCGGTTCTCATTGCAAGCTGTCGGCCCACTGCTGCCTGTCTGGCTCTTCTTGAGTAGGCCTGTCATTTTTAGGGTAGCGAATCAGCTCTGCGATGGCCCACTCTACCGTACTGGATGACGTAACCGGTCCGGCCGTGAACTAGGATTCTGCCATGTCCAAGACAGATTCATCAATATAAAAATGAAAAATATATACACTAAAGTTGCAGACAATTCTTCGTTTCACATCACGCTATGAAAAAGAAAAAAAAATTTCAAAAAAGGTTAAACAAACACAGAATGGAAAGGATGGGGAGGCAGAGACATACCAAGAGCAAGGCTTTGATCTCAGCGTCCCCGGTGTTGCCTCCTTCTCGTCCGGCGTTCTCACATGGGAAGCGGCGTGGTAGATGAGTCGACGTGACGATCGGGACCATGAGAGCCGCTGATCTTGTGCTCCTCCACTATGGCGCCCAGGAAAGCGTCGAACTTAGCATGGAGCTTCTTCATCTTAGAAGCTACGCCCTGCAGGTCCAGCCATTCCAGCGCCGGCACAAAGTCGCCGATGTTGAAAACTCCGGCGAGGACCATCAGCTCCACCACCATCTCTTTGGGCCTCGTGTCGGCCTTAGCATCTTCGCCTCCGCTGCCGTCGCCGAACATATCTCCTAGCATCACCCGCCTAGGGCGTTGGTAGTGCCACGTTCAGCAGCTGGCTAAGTTCACCGGCGCGGCCCGCCTCCATGGTGGGTCCCAGCGCAGATCTCCTCCTGTAGGTTTAGGTTCACCTCATGATTTTCAGAATGGGATCAACATCGCAAAAATTGTTGTCAAAGGAAAGAAATAGTGGAAATTTGCTTTTTTAAAACTGACAAAGATATGTTCAGTAGTAGTGTACAACTGTGAATATAAATAATTATAAATGAAATGAAATCAGATGGATCATGATATTTATGACTTCCTTGCAAAAATAACAGGGAATCGATAGAGGAAAAAGGAAAAAATGAATTAAATTGATAGCATTAATTAGGGAGAAGTGAGATGAAGGTACCTGCCGGACATAATAAATCATCAGGCTTGCCGGAGAGTGGATGGAGCAAATCCTTCAGGAGCATCGCCTGCCAGGGACCGTAAGGAGCGAACGCAGATCTGATAGTTGTAAGCAATATATACTTCTTCCTGAATTCGGAGGCGGATTGGAGAAGTGCTATCATGAATTTTCAAGAACCCAGGCGGCGACGGAGGCAGGCGGCGACGACGACATCGATGAAGCCGAGATGCATGAGAGGGCCGTAGGTTTTAGCGAGGCGGCGTGGGTGGTGAGGGGACGGGGCGGGATCAGAAAATTCGGGAAAATCGACCTGCTTTAACCGAAAGAAGAGAAACAGGTGAACAGCCGTTTGTGGGGGTGGATGGGCCTGTGGGGAGGAGAAAGAGGTGAGACCTGAGGCGGGTTCAGGGACTGCCAGGTCTCAAGATTAACACTCAGAAAGAAGATCTCAGGAAGGGTTCAAGTGTCCGTCATGTGGAATCCTAGAGTGTGTCTGGCTGAGCCTCCCAGGGTGTAGGTGACTGAAATTACCTCAGGGCCTGTTGTTGACCAGTGGGCACCTGCCACTGCCTCTCTTATTAAACCAACCCACCTGCAGTGCATCCATGTATCTTGAACTGACCTCATGGATTTGTAGCCAAGCATTGGAGCATGTGGGTTTCTTATCTGGGAGGTCTTCTCGTCGATATTTAATCAAGAAGTGTAGGGTCGATGGGTTTGTGACCCGTGACAGTCATTTCGCTGCTCAAATGAGTCTCGCAGAACTCTGACCAATCCGTCTGGGCGGTGTGACCGGGATCGGGAGCGTCAGTGCCGTGGATCAAATGATGTGTCTGTCGGGTCGAAATGGCAAATCAGTTCTCGAGTGTGGGTTCGAGTGAATATCGAGTTGCAAATCAGTCGATCATGAAAAGGTGATGTCAGGTCAAAAGAGTGGAGAAAATGTCTGGTGGTGGAGTGAAGTGTGGCCGATTGGGTGACCTGGGATGATGATGTTGTTTGGGTGAGCCTGGTGGTGAGTGGGTGTCGTGTGCTGCTGTGGGTGGCTGTTGAGTGTGGTGGTCGGAGATGGGGTGATGTGTGTGTGTGTCAGATCTGCCTGGGGGAGTGGGTTGGATGTGAGTCAGTCTGCCTCTGTGGGATGAGTATGATGTGGATCAGATCGGAATTAAGCCAAAACCTGAGACAAGCGGGTGAATCTTTGGATCGTTTACGGTGAGATGAATCTTATGATCTTGATCACTGTGATTAGAGTGTTTCAGTTCTTCATGAGAAGATAAAGAGGGGGTAGTTTGGGGATGGCGGGGTGCTCTAGTCATGCAGTGGATCTCTGTGATACGAGAGAGGGAGAAAAGTGTTCCCTCTGCTTGACACGTGTGCCTCTTTTAGTCTTTGATGGCACTGTATTTTAATGTGGGTCTTCATCAGATTGGATGATGATTAGGAGTTCTTCCCTTTGGAAGATCGGTTTTTCTCACGTAGTCATCTATGGGTTCCTTGCGATATGGATTGCAATGGATTTATTTGGAGTAATCCTCCTTCATATTGAGAGATATTCGACCTAACGGTTTTTGATGCCTTTCCTTTCTTTTATAATAGGACTTGATAGGGCCGTCTCTTAAGAATATTCTATCATCGATTATTAATGGGAGTATAGTTTGGCGGCCTTATGGGCTCCTCTGTCTTTCAATTCCATGTTGCAGGCCCTAGCAGGGTGGGCTTTGGTTTGGGCTTTATGGAAGGATACGGACATGCTTGACGACCAACCGCTCTTGGGAGTACGCGAGTGAAATGCTTGACTAATTACAATAATATTGTCGGTTGCCCTGACTCTTGTGTCTTCCAGTTGCGTGGTAGTGTGATTGAGTCCTCTGACTGGTTATTACTTCCGTGTACTACCTTTCGGATGTGGATTAGTGCACTGTCGCGTCATATGTTGTGGGTGGCTCTTTGAGGTTTCGTGCTTGTTTTCATATTCTCTTTGTTTCCTTGTTTCTTGTAGAGCCTTTCTAGTTCCGACTTTTAGCTAGCCTCATAACTCCTTTTGTCTTTATCTTTCTTAAGCGTTCTTGTATTTAGATTCTCAGTTTTGCTCTATCATTCGGTGTTGGGTCCCTTTAAGTGTCTTCTTTTCATTCAGGGCGCGTCCCCGTCTGTAAATGTTTCTTACCGATTAATGCGGCGAGGCCACGGGGTTACATCGATGGATTTTCGTTTGGTTCGTGCGACTGCAGGTCTGGCGTTGTCCTTCCTCTTCTGCATTATCGTGATGATTCTACATTGATCAGGTCGAGCGGTACGGGTGTTTAAGCATTTGTGATCCGTTGGGCCTCGGCGCTACCGGGCGCTCTGCCCTTAGGTGAGGAAGAGAAGATAAACGATCGGTATCACAGGAGTCGGACTATCTCTCGGTTGCGATTCGATGACTGTTCTGCGAAGGTGGCCCAGTGGTGTTTATTACGCTATGTGAGTCTACTTTTGTTGAGCGTCTTAGGCCTCTTCACGGTGTTAGTATATGGTCTCCTGATTTTTGACCGTTCACGTTACCTCAGGTGCGAATAAGTCATGTTTTTAAGTGTATCTGATGCGGCCTCGTTTTCCATTGTACCAACACCTAAATCAAGCGGGTTCTTGACTGTTTTCATATGCCTTGTGACTGATGGTTGGGGCATTTTAGTGGTTTCTGTGGTCTTTTCAGGAACCAGGGGACTTGGCGTCCCTAATGTGGCCTATCTGCGTCTTTTTAATCAGTGATGTGAGGGGTTTGTTTATTTCACTAGACGTCCACAGGCCCTTTGGTGATTTCGGATCTTCCTTCTTCTCATAGGACATGGAAGCGGTCGATATTTCTTTAATCGTGGTTCCAAATAGAATCTGACTCTTTAGATAGGAAGACACCTAGAGTACTGAGCGTGGGCATACGATAACATCGTGATGTGTCCTTACCTCCTTTGGTTCCATTCATCTGGGTTAGTTTGGATACTCGACTTTAGGTTTCTCTTGTATTTTTGGATCACTGCGTCTTGAGCTTACTTGGCGAATACGTATCGCTCTGCGTTGGTGATACTGCTCGTTCTCTGTCGAGCTATTAAAGATCGGATGTTCCAGTTCATACGGTATGAAGTCCATGAAATCTTGCATTTACAGGGCCTTCGCCTTCTTCTGCTATGGGAGCTTTCTCTTTCGGGCATTGTGTTTGCTCTACGGGGGAGATCTTGGCTCATGCGGAAGGGATGTCTCGAAACTATACTCGGGTCTGAGGAGGAGGCAGTTCTGAGAGGGATCGATCGGTCTGCCGTGAGAAAGTTCGAGGAGATTAGAAATGCCTTGAGATTCCCTCGTCAGCTGAATGGTCCTGCCGTCTAGTTGGTGAGATTCCACAGTTCTTAGTTCGCTCCCCTGTAGAGCCATCGCGGTGGGAATCTATATGGGTAGCGACAAGCGAATTGTGATTTATATAAGCGCATGGAATACTCGCGAGATAACGAGTGTCTCTCTGGGAAGGTGTGTCAAATTAGGAAAAGCAAAATCGAGAGGTTCAGTGAGTCGAGATTCTCTGCTTATCTAATCTTTGAACTTCTGTGGCGGGTGCCGTTTAATCATCCTTATTGATTACGATATTCAGGAAATCAAAGGGATTGGGTTGAGGAGGCTTTGGCCTTGTCTTTTGAGTTGCTTCTGGTAGCTTATAATTGTGTTAACTCCGTCGGCTGCGTAGTGAGTTTGCTCTGTGTGTGTCTTGCGAGTGCACTCATTTTGAAGGGTAACTGGCGCAGAAAGCCAAGCTGAATGAGAAACTGTATAGGATTGCACACAATTTATAGTAGTGACTACCACGACAGTAGGTAATTTACGCGAGAGGCAGTATCAGTTGATCGCGAAGAAATAAACTGATTCAAGTAAGACAGGCATGCTTCCATGGCTCGTGCTGGGTGAGAATAGAGAGGCAGGTCAGGACGAGTTTGCAGCAAGTAGCCTCAGTGAGTTGAATGGCACTAGTTATAATAAATTTAATTCTAAAGGTCAGCAGCAGTTTGAAATCCCCTTACAGGTGCTCAACTAAAGCTGGAAGAAACCATCATCTCTAAGATCGCTCAAATCTGAAATCGACTCTATCATAGTCACCTGCATCATCGCCTCCATCTTCTTCGAAATTGTATCGCGGGTTTCGGAGGCGGTTGTTGGAGGCCTTTCGTCGTGAGTCTTCAGAAGGCTGCCAGTTTTTATCGAATGGTGGGTATTAGATGTAATGGTTTATGACGGATCTTCATGTGTCGGCTGGTTGCTCGGAGGAACGAGTCATCAAACAATTTGCGGATCATCAGGTGCCCAGTGGCCTGCAGGTGGCCTCGCTTTTGTGAAGTAGATTGAATGTACGAGATCTAGACTTCAATTTTGACTCCTATGTATTGACGGAGGTCCTCGATATGAATTGTTCGGAATAGCTACCCTCTTTGAGATTTTCTTCTCCACTCTTCATGTCATGCTGAACCTTTATATTCACTATGTTTTTTTTTTTTTTTTTGTGAACCTCTCCTTTTATCGTTTTGGGCTGATGTACATGTAGCCTTCTTTAATAGGTCTTATTTGTTTATCATTGGTGTTTACCTTCATTCTCTTTCAAAGGTGCCTCAACTAAGTTGTGATCTGTGTTTGAACTACATCGTTTGAAATTTAGTGTACTGTCCGTTTATCAGTTTGGTTTCCCGTTGTGGTTGGTGGGCTTGCCGAATCTCGTGTAGTGAGGGCTCATTCGTGTTCAATAAATCAGGAGAAAGAGCTTGTTAGCCATAAGCAATGTCAGTCGCTAATCTGAAGAGTGTGAACTTCGTCCTGAGTGGAACATTGGGAGCTCGTCGCTATCTTTGAGACGTCATTTGATGTCTGGAAGGCTCGTCTACGATGAATGAGAGGGCTATGCTGTGTTGAAGGAGGCTGTCAGGGTGAGTTGTAGGGAGGCCGTGCGGCCGGGTGCGGGGGCTTCGTCTGATAAATAGTGGGAGCTGTGCACGTATTTGAAGGAGAAGCTCGTCGGTAAGGGGGCGTTGTTGGAGTACGGTGAAGGGCTGCGTCGACCGTAGTGGGAGTGGGGCTCGTCTGATGGTTGTGGGAGCTGTCAACATTGTTGAAGGGAGGCGCTGATCGATGAGGAGGGCCGTCTGTTGGAGTACGGAGGAAGGCTCGTCTTGTTGAATGGGGGCTGGATGCGCTTTGTGTTGAAGGGAGAGCTGTGGTGAGTTGTGAGGAGGGCGATGCATTGAAATGCGGTGGGAATGCCGTCGATAAATAGTGGGAATACCAAATGCAGCGTAAGGCGAGAGGCTCGCCATTAGTGAGAATAAATGCATTTGAAGTCTCTGAAGGCTACGTCTTGATGAATAGGGCTGTGCATTGGCCGAGGAGGCTACGTCGGTGAGTTGTAATTGTAGAATACGTCATTTGTGTGTGCGATGGAGGCTCAAGTCTGATAAATAGTGGGAGCTGTCACTGTGTTCGAAAGGAGAGTAATACAAGTGATGAGGAGGAACGCCGTGCATTTGAAATGCGATGGAGGCTGCGTCACGTCATAGATGGCTTCGTGCGCGTGACCGACGCTCATCCGTCATCAGCGGGGCTCGTAGGCGCGGTGGCCTTGGTGGCGTTCCTGGTAGAAATGGGTTGATCGACTCATTTTGGCGTGGCTGTGTTGATGAATCCTGCCGTAGTGTCGCGTGTTGATAGATCACCTCGTCCGGGCGGCGGGTCTCATGGAAGTGGCGCGGTGGCGTTCGGCCGGTAGTTGTCATTTCGTTGAAGCGGCTGGCACGTGTTGGGTAGATCGCCGCGTCGGCCCGAGCAGCGAGGCTCGTGGCGCGTGGCCTTGGTAGTTCGTAGAAATGGGTTGATATTCGTTTAGGCGTGGCTACGTGTTGATAGATCTGCCTGCGTCGGATGAGCAGCGGGGCTCATGCGCGGTGGCGCGGTGGCGTTCGGCCGAAGTAGGTTGTCGACCGTTTAGGCAGGCGTGGCTGTCGTCGGTAGATCACCTGTCCGGGTGAGCAGCGGGGCTCATGGCGTGGTGGCCTTGGTGGCGTTCGGCGAAATGGGTTGATAGGCTCGTTTAGTGGCGTGGCTGTCTTTAGGTGGATCATCTGCGTCAGTGGCGGTTGGGTGATTCGTCCGCGCAGCGATAGGAGATCTCGTCGTGACGGTTGCGACGAGCTAAATCGGTGTGGCTGGTGGGTGAAATAAGCCCATCGCGAGTTATTGAAATTTGGTTCATGTGAGAGGCAACCGTGACGTGGCTTTCTTTGTAGTCTTGATTTCGTGTGTCCTCGGTTATTCGAAAAGTGCGAAACTAGCTTTTATTCTGATCGATAGAGAATTTGGAGCGGTTGTGCTTCGGTTCTTTCTCCTCAGCGAGGGTTGCATTTGCTTCTATACATTCGCTTTTGAAGGTTACGCCTCCTCTTTTGGCCCGGATGAGTTGTAGAAGATGGATGCTTGATATTCAGTGCCTTAGTTGGGGTTCTTAAAAACCTCGGTGGCTTTTTTAGATTTTGTGTGGGAGTTATGTTTCCTGGTTCCCCCTTTGTAGGTTATGTTTCCTGGTTCCCCCTTTGTAGGTGTGTTTTCCTAGCTCAGTGAGGCCAGATCTGGTGGGGTTGGTGTAGTCCTTACATCCTTTGTTCTCTTTTCTTTTCTCCTCTCTCCTCTGCTATACCTCTCCTCTTTTCTTTTCTTTTTCTTCTTTTTGTCTCCCTGGCTTTCTCATTCTTCCTTCTTGTCTCTCATATATCTTTTTCTCTCTTCTCCTCCTTCTTGTCTTCTCATTATGTCTTTCTCCTTTGTCTCCTTTCCTTTTTGTTTTTTTTTTGAGATATAGCATCTTGAGTATCGAGAATTGCTTATGTATGCTTTTCAAGACACCCTGATTAGCAATTGAATATGATTCATTTGGAATAAAAGAGGGACTTTTTATTTTCATGAATTTTCTCGTTGTGTATGTTTCTTTACATATTCGGATACATTTGAGATACTAGATTGCCAGTATTGCTTGACTCGTCCACGTGATACTGCATGCGGTTTGTTCTGAATCAATGCCTATTGATAGAATCGCTTCAGGTGCTCCGCGTTCCATGTATGTTGCAGGAGTTTTCCCTCTTCCGTTTGGAGCTCATAGTTGCACAGTGCGTGACTCGGGTTATTATAAGGACCTTCCCGGTTAGGACCTAGTTTCCCATGCGTTGGATTCTTCCTTCTAGCGCGAAAGCTTTTTAAGACGAATCCACGGCATGTAACCGGGAGCTTGACTCTACGGTTGTAATCTTGAAACATTTTCCTTTGGTACCCTTCTATGCGCTGTTGAACATGTTCGCGTTTTTCATCCAAGAGTTCCAAATTCAGAAGCAGGGCCTCGTCATTTGCTCTCCTCCGATCTTAACTCGACTCAGGGGTTTTATTCCAACCCCCTCATTTGAAATTTGCGCCCCACGTTCCAGGCTAGGGCAAATGGGGTCTCAGAGTTCAGACACGTGTTGTCTGTAAGCCCATAGTACCTCGGGGTATTAGGCCCAACCCCCTTTGAGATCCTCAGCTTGGTTTTCAAGGCGGCGCCGGGAGTTCGTGGTGACCCGGCTGTCCATTTGATTGTGTTGGCTAGTGACGAATAGTAATTTTAATCGAGCTCGGCACAAAATCCTAATTCCTTCGTTATCAAAGCGTCTTCCGTTATACGGGACCGGGGCTCGGGATGCCGTCTGCATATAATTGCTTTCGCCATCTGAAGTTGCGTATCATACCTTTCTGTGATTGTGTTTGGGGCTGGCCTCGGCCCACTTGGTGAAATAATCTACGCGCTTGATTATAAATTTACATTGGCCTTTGCCAATGGCGAGAACCCGATATATCCAACCCCCACTGCTGGAAGGGCCAGGGGCTGGTGATTGATGTCAGAGGCTCTGCTGGGAGGCGTGATATTTTAGCGTGTTCCTGGCAAATTCTGCATCTTTTGACCAGGTTGGTAGCATCTTTGAGCATTGTGGGCCAATAATATCCCTGCCTCAAAACTTTCCCGGCCAATGTTCGAGCTCCGATATGGTTCCCATATGCCTTCATACTTCTCTTGTACATTCGATGTCTTCTCCGTGATGCATTTAGGAAGGGTGTGAAGAATCCTCGCATAGAGGCTTCCTTTTGTGATTAGTAAACACAGGCGGATCTCGCTCTTATCTTGCCGCTTCCTTTGGGTCGTTTGGTAAGGTTAAAGTCATTAATGTAACCCCAAATAGGGTCCATCCGGTTGATGGACCCCAGGGGCGTCTTGTGCCGCAGGAATTGATGGAGGCTGCAGGAGGTATTCGATGGGTGTTGATTTGATGTCTTCTGCAAGGCCGTGCGAGTTTTGCGAAGCGTTGGCACGGGCGTTTCTCCGGTCTAGGGACATGCGATCGAGCCCAGTACAAACTTTTAAATAAGTCACGGACTTTGCGGAGATATAGGATCATCTTCTCCCCTTTGGCCTCGTATGTGTCTTCGATCTGTCTCACCACCAGTTGGGAATCGCTATGGATCTCTAGCTGATCGACCTCTAACGAATGAGCGAGATTGAGGCCTGCTATTACGGCCTCGTATTCGGCCTCGTTGTTGGGCGTCGAACCCAAACCTAAGTGCGTACTCAAAATGTCTATATCCTCACGAGCGAAGTCGGATTAAAAGCTGCCGGCTTCCTTGCGCATTTGGGGGCTCGAATCCCGCAGCTTCCACATGTGAAGGTCGTCCCTTGATTAGGCGGGCTCGATAAGCTCTACTGGGGCGAATTCCATGATGAAATCGGCTAGGACACATCCTTTCATGGAACACATTTTTGGCTGTGTCTGGGATGTCGAATTAAGCTCGGTTCTATGTGCATTTCATGCTCCCGAGACCTGCGGGTTTATCTGATACACCTTCATGGGGTATTCGGTCGGGACTTCTATGGTGTGAGCACGAGAATAAGGGCCAAGTTTCAGCTGCGGTCACCAGAGCTAGTATTAATTTTCCATTTTCGGATACCTCTCCTCAGCTCCCCTCGGGGCTCGGTGCAACGATGTAGTAAGCCGAGATCTTGTATCGCTCTTTGTCTGCAGCCCAGGCACCGCTAGTTGAAAAATGCGATCTTGCGAATACAATGTGAGGAGTTCTCCTTATCGGAGCTCACTAGAATGGTGGCGAGCTCAAGTATGTTTCAAGGTTCAACTGCTCACATTTCTCATCCCATTGAAAGGCTTTCTTCAAAACTTGGAAGAAGGTCGGCATTGTCACTTGCCACTGGACACGAATCGAGCTTGATGCGTCCTCACATTGTCGTTGTACTTCCTTTATCCCAGATCGCGATGGCATGTCAATGATGCTTTTATTATTTTATCCGGTTACTTCAATTCCCCTGTGGTTGACTATGAAGCCCAGAAATTTTCCCGCTGACACGCCGAAGGCGCATTTCGCCGGATTCAGCTTCATGTTATAATCCCTTAGGATCTGGAATGTCTCGGAGAGGTGAGCGATGTGGATTCCGGCTGTAGCGGATTTTACCAGCATGTCGTCTATGTATACCTCCATCGTTGTACCTATACGTTTACGAAAACATCAGGTTCCGCTAACCTTTGGTAGGTTGCCCACCGCATTTTGAGCCCCGAATGGCATTGCAGATGCTTGATGGGTCCCCTGTGCAGTGATGAATGACGTCTTCTCCTGGTCACTAGGGTCCATGCTTATCTGGTTATAGCAGGAGAAAGAGAGGCGTCCATGGAAGGCTGGGAGCTCGTGGCTCAGCGTGGCATCTACGATAAGGTCGTCAGGGTAAGGGAAGCGTCCTTTGGGCATGCTTTGTTTATAGCCCGGTGAAATCAATGCCCAATTCGCCATTTGCCATTTGCTTTCTTGACGAGCACAACATTGGCCAACCACTCTGGATATTCCACCTCCCTGATTGCCCCTGCTTGGAGGAGCTTTCCGACTTCTTCGTTGATGGCCTTTTGTCTCTCTGGTGCGAAATTTAGCCTGTAGGCGAAGATGGGTCGGCGTTTAGTTTATGGCGATGAGCTCTTGAGGTGATGCCACCCATGTCGACCTGCTTCCATGCGAAGATGTCACAATTACGTCTTAAAAACTAGGTGAGGGAGGCCTTTGAGGCCTTACATTGTTGGAAGTAGATATAGGCGAGATATACGAATTCGTCATCAATGTTCGCGGTTCGACTCTTACGAATTTCGGGCGAGTGAACACTTCATCACGCATATCAAGCTCACCCGTACTTATTGTCGGCCAGTTTTGTTTCACTAGGCGATTGTAGCATTCTCGTGCCACTCGATCTCCTCGAGCGGGTGACACCGTTCTTTATCGGGAGATTTGATTACCCGGGTGATATGAGGGGATGGCTTTTATCGCGTTGAGAGGAACTGCCCGACAACATGTTATAAGGGTAGGCGTCCACTACTTGAAATCTTCTTGTCGTTGTTGCTTGGTAAGGGCTCCCCGAGTTAGCACCGAGTTGGATCGATCAGTGGTAACACCTTTTCTCTACGAAAACCCACGGAGATGGGTATTGTGAGTTCAGCTTTTCTCTCCCAATTCCCATTTTGTCGAGCCAGTGCAAAATGATGTCGGCCAGGCTCGTTGTCTACTAGGACCCGATGGACCGTTGTGTTTGCCCTGATTGCCGCGGTTACCGATTGGAGTCGTCATGGAAGTCTTGACACGCTTCGAAGTGCGAGTCGGAGAATGTGATGATGGTACCGACTCGCGGTATTTTTAGATGCGGCTGCGCCCCTCCCCCATGTCTGGCGATCTTATCTTTGCTTATGAAGTGGAGCGCTTCGAGCGAGACAGTTCTCCCCCTCAGTAAATCCCACGAGATCACGTGGATTTGAGGTTCTTGGCGATCTTTGGGTGCGTCGTCGGCAGCGGTGGTAATTTGGCCGGGGCACAGTTACGGTTCCTAGCTTTGAGATTGACTCCGGCGATATGGCTTAAGTAGATATCGCGTATTAGATACTCTATCTCTCTCCTCAATTGAATACAGTTGTCCGTGCGATGTCCATAGTCCCTGTGGAACTCGCAATACTTGGTGTTATCTCTGGCGTGAGTTGAAGCCTCTGCGTTAGCCATCAAGGCTATTTCATTTCGTACCTCATGTAGAACTTGCGACACTGAGGCTGGTAAGGGTGGCTGCGTGATAGCGTCGTCGTCTCGGGCGGTGGGCCCCGAGCTGATCCCTAAGGTTCCTTGTCTTTTAAGGATCGTTCTGCTATGCCTGGAGATTTCCTCCCAGTGCCACCGCCTCTTGGGGCTCGGAGTCCCCGTCGCTTCCTCCGTCGTCTTTTGTCCTTGCTGGCGGAAGAGCTCTCCTTCTTTGACGGGAGGGCCTCCTCTCCCGTTTATGTATTTTTTCGCTTTAAGCGAGACCTCGGCCATGTTAGCAGGGTTCTTTGAGATAGAAACATCGGGTCTTTAATTGCCCCGACCCATGATGAGGTAGTGACGACCAGAGTGCCGTCAAGTGCATCTATCTTGAGGACTCGACATTAAACCGTTATCGTATGACTTCAAATTTTCACGTGTTCCTGTTTTGATGGTTAACGGATGGTAGCTTCGGCTTCTATTATGTCCTAGCGAGATAGAGAAATGGGAGGCGAAGCGATTGATAACTCTCTGAATGAAGAAATCGTTGAAGAGGGATTACATTGAACAGACCATAGCGGGCCTTTTAAGAGTGGTGGCGAGCATGCACGGACCGGGGTTTGGGTCTATACAACTCCGTCGATTCTTATAGAGTATTGAGATGATCTTGGATCCTTGCCGCCATCGAATGCTTAAATGGCGTCTGAATTTGGCGGGGCGGGTAGCTCGACACCTCTCGGGGTGAAAGGTGATTAATTTTATTTGTACCAAGGTATCCATAGTGTAAGGTTGCGCCTTGCTACTTCCTTCCGGCTAAGCTCGTTGGAGGTCCCTAAACCTTTGCTCCCATGTCTGCTCTCCTGTGGTCGGGGAGGGATGTTGTGGTTCCGTGTCCTCGCCTCGTCCTCCTTGTACTGCTCGATCCTCTTCCCCTACAGGGGCTGGTTGTGGGCCCCGCCCCCGGGCTTGACTAGATTCCGCCTGCCTTGATGGCCCGGGATTACCATGGCTAGTGTTGTCCCTCGTGTGTGGAGGGAACATTGTGTCCTTCGAATGTCGCTCTCTTCGGGGTGTTGTATTTATGCAGTGAGTTGTTCTATTTCCTCCTATCAGCCCGGTTGACGGCGGAGTCACTTCCACCCACCGTTTGCATTGAAGCTGGATCGTTGCCTGGCGGCCGCACCGGTGGCTGTATGCCTTCTCTGGCGGGTCTGGCATCCTTGTAGGATTAGCGTTGCTCCTGCTTGTGTTCCGTGTCGATACCATCGATGGCGAGAAATCGGTTATATTTATGAAGAATTGTCGTTCCCACCAGGTGGCAGCCGTGATGATCGCTGGCTGGCGGGCCCGAAATTTGGAGGCGTGGATGGTCGTTAGGTTGAGCCAAAGGCTGGCGGGAGAATAAGCCGTGAATCTTCCGGATCGTTTGGGGTGGGGCGGAATGCTGCGATGCTAGTCGCGAATTAGAGTGCGGCTCGTTCTGAGAACAAAAGGAAGGGGCCGGCGGGGCTTCGCGGGTTCGCTCCGATGCCTAAGTCAGATCTTGTCTGAGAGAAGGGAGAAAGAGTGTTCCCTCTACTTATTTTTCGCGTACCTTTTAGTGCTGGAGCGGCCTTGTATTTGTAATGGGTCTTCATCCAATTCGGACGATGATTAGGGGTTCTTCCCTTTGGAAGATCGGTTTTCTCACGTAGTCATCCATGAATTTGGCGATGGATTAGTCAATGGAGTTTATTTGGGTAATCCTCCTTCCTTATTGAAATATTCAACTAACGGTTTTGATGCCTTTCCTTTCTTTTATAATAGGACTTGATAGGAGCGTCTGTAGGAATATTTATCGTAGTTATTCGTAGAGATATGGTTGAGCGGCCTTGTATGGGCTCTCTGACCCTTTGATTCCATGTTGGGCCTAGCAGTGCGGGCTTTGGTTTGACTTTATGGAAGGATACGGACATGTGACCCACCGCTCTTTTAATTTTATGATGTGTCTTAATATTTACATATCCTTATCAGATATATAATTTTTATTTATATTAGGTGGGGTGTGCATCACTTAAAAAAGTCTACGTCGCAAGTATGCATTCCGCCTTAAGGCCTCAAAAGGCTTTTGCGACTCCGTACGTCTTGCGCCTTTAATAACTATGAGTATATGGTACATTACGTTCCAATTTATAAAAAGCATTAAAATTAAAGATTTTAATGAAGAAAAAAACATATAATATTTTAGTTTTTATAATCTCTTTGATGCATATGAAACAAAATTGAAGAGAAGATCGAGTATGGTTCATTAGTTATTTTTTATATTAGAGATTACAAATGAATGATAAATCTTTTCGGTATTCTTTACTTTATTTTAATTTTTTATCATGATTTCATGATATATATATATATATATATTCCTTTAGTTCTTTAGTTTTTATTTTTTATTTTTTAAATATTATGGTTAGTGCTTATTTATCTAAACACTTTAATTTTATAAGTGTTTATAATAGTCTTTTCAATAATTTTAATTATTATAAATGCTTGAAATACCTTAAAATGATACATAAATGTTTTTTAAAACATGCATTCGAACACACACCTACCAAACCAAATGATTTAAAGAAAGTGAGTCTGGCTTCATTTGCTTGGGCCACACCAAAGTAAATGGTAAAGGTGTATAAGACCTTTGAGCTTATGAAATGGACAGGACAACTAGGCTACCATTGTATTTATGTAACTTTATAACAAAAAAATATATTTAGTTATCTTATTTCAAACATAAATGTAATATATCTTTCCATTTTAAATAAATTTTTATATTTCAAAATTATATATATTATGTTTCATAAAAATTAAAATATTAATATAAGTATGTAAAAATGAATAAATAATATTATAAATATTAAATTATGTGTTTTAAAATTTTATAAATCAATTTTAAATTTTTAAAAAATATAAATTATATTTTTATAATATCTTCAGTTCAATCGTGGTTTGACCTGGCCGTCGGTAGTGAACAATGAGCAGAGTAACTTTAGGTTGATGCAAAGTAGATTTTTTAAAGCATTCTTTAAAATGTATTCTTATAAATTGATCAAAATAAGATACTCGATTAAATACTCATTTATGGTATCGGAGATATTTCTTGTCATGATCTTAAACAAAAATTAAATCATGTGTTTGAAAATCAAAATTTGAAGCTACAGCATATTGGTGCATAAGTTGGTAGACCAATCTGGATGGTAAATGTAACTGCAAGTATTAGAGTCGATCGATTATGGAGTGAATAGATTTCTATGAGAGACAAATATTACTTTATGGTGAATATGAAAGGAAATCATAATCTTCTAGATGGCTTGTTGGGCAAGAATAGATAACATGGAGATCCATAATATCATGGATCTATTCCTTTAGAGCATCTCCAGTAGTGGAGTAAAACACTTGTAGATCTTCCGAACAAAAAACCCGTCTCAATGAAGAAATCGCTGAGCAAAAGATTGCTTGTGAACAGTTGACAACAATATTTAGGCAAATATTGTTTGTCAAGCGTTCTCCGGCAATATTAGACATAGTGGAAATTTCCATTTTGGGTATGGAGTTATATAGATGAATAAATGGTATATGATGTAATTATTAAGGAAGAGAAAGGGCAAAATTAGAATAGATTTAGGATAGCTAAAGTTTTAGATGCTCATTGTTAGAGCTCACACCCTTTTAGCTTTAAGCTAAATCTTAAAAAATTGCTTTTTGGAGCAAAATATAGCTTTAGATCTTCGTATTTTTGCTAATTCTTTGGAGATCTTTCTTGAGATGATAAATAGGGACCACTTGAAGCAAAAGTACACACGAGAAAAATGTAGAAGCACCTGCAAAGAATGTGATTGTAGGGGTTGAATACCTATAGTAGGTATTGTCAAATTCTTATTTTTATACATTTTGTTGAATGATGTTGTTGAGCTTATGGGAGTTTAGAGTTTAGATAATGCTTGGGGAATAAGGGAATCTCATTCTATGTTTCATTACGAGAGAATTAGGTGACAAAGACGTTAGAGAAAGGGGGAGTCTTGTCTTATAGTGAAATCCTAATTTAAAATAGTGAAATCCTTCTTATTTGAGCCCAGCCCCGTAGATATAAGCTTGATTGAACCGCATAACCAATTTCTTGTGTCCCTACATATATTATTGATTTATTCTCATGCTTTTATTTATGTCAAAATCGCACCGTTTCCACAAATAGTCCATAACACGGTCCAATATCTGGTGCGCCAAGAGACAAAACACATATGTTAAGGAAGCAGATTCTTGCTATTACGATGGATGAGCTTGTTTGGGGTGATTCTAAGTTATTCTTTAATGCTTTTTAAAAGTGTTTTAGTCTCAAAATAATTTCTAAGTGTTTTAAAATATAAATATACATTTGGTGATATTTTAAAAGTTGTTTTGAAATTAGGGAGAATTAGTATTAAAATCTTGAATTTTCATGATTTTTACATTCAAATCATGAACAAAAAGTTTTTTTTTTTAAATATATAAACTTTCATGAATTTTGTTTTTATATTCTCAACTTTCATTTTAATTATAGTTATCGTATTAAAATGACCTCGTTTCATCATCCCACTTTGAAAAAGTTAAAGGTTTGGAGTCTTATTGGGATATAAAATCAAAATTCATAAAAGTTAATATATTTAAAAAACCAGGATTTAAATGTAAAAGTTATGAAAGTTCAAGATTTTAATATTAATTTTTATTTTAAATTATTAAAACTTAAAGTATTTTTTAAAGAAGAACTTAGAAGATGTTTCTTAAAAATAAAATCAAATGTATAAAAAAATAAAATATTCTTAAATTACCCCTTATTATTTATAGGTACTTTCTTTTCCTTTATTCTTATTTATTTTTTTCTTAATATTTGGTTGATTTGAAATTTTAACTAAGGTTTGTGTTTTGCAATTTTAGAGTGTCATTACACGTTAGAAAAACAATAAGCATAATTGAACAGACAAATATAACAAATAACAAAGTAATAAAATTATGAATATAATAATAAACACAATTGCTAAACAAATGTCTGATATCTTTAGATTTGAGGCTTCATGTATTCCACGTAATCGCTAAGAGCGAATTCGAAACTCCTTTACGATGCTTATTTTGATTATAACGTTAAGCTCTGGGATACGATGAGATTATGAGATTAGAATAAAGCAGCGCCAATTTCCTCCCAACCTGACCTTAGAAACCCTTTTACTTTATAACCCACACTAACAAGTTTCTATATAATATTATACTTAAAACACAATTGAAAAAACTCATTTCACAAATGAAAACATACGGCTATATATAAGCTCTGAAAACAAAGGTTACAAAATAAAAATTAAAACCCATTTAATAACAATTTAAAGGCCATTTAAAATGCAAAAACAAAAGCTGAAAATTAAATATACAATTCATTGATTTAAAAACTGAAAATTAAATATATACAATTCATTCACACTTATTATAATTGATTTAAAAACCATCACAAAACGTTGTAAAAATCCAACATTATAGATGTTTATTTATTAATTCAATTTTTCGTAAATATTTAAAAAAATATATGTTAATCATGAAAATGATTATTTTATTTTTATTAATACAAACCTTTGTATATTATTGTAATTGTTTTTTATTTATCATATTTTTTTTTTTTGCTACTTAAATTGAATTTCCCTTTTGATAATTTAATAATATTAAACCATTTTTTTTCTTGGTAGTTTAGTTAGAGAAAGTAATTCAACAAACAAGAAAAAAAAATCTTTCACAAGAAGTAGTAACTACAAACAAACTTTAAGAGATATTTGTAACATCTCGTAAAATCACTACCGAGTGGACTCTTAGAACTTGTTTGATAACAAGCAAAACATTATTTAAGATGCAGGTAATAACTTTAAAAAATCGAAAAATCACTTATAATATTAAAATTAAAAATAATATTTTAAAGCATTTTGAATGATTTTCTAAAACCCTTTAAAGAGCTTCCTTAAAAATACTTCAAATAAAGCTTTCTTTATTTACAACCAACTCGTTTATAGTGTCCCTACCTAACGCTTTATTTTATCATATTTCATCCATATCTTAATACTCTTTATAGTATCCCTACGTAATGGTTTATTTTATTATATTTCATTCATATCTGTATCATCGTACTAACGTAGTTATAAGTGAATTAATAGAAAAAGATGAATGACTGAACGGTTTTTGGATCATGTTTTTAAGAACTGTTTTTGAAAATACAAAAATATCATTCTATTGTTTTCTGAATTTAAATTATGTTCTCCCAATTTAATATTTTTCATGTTATCCATTAGAGAAAAGGAGGAACAAATAAACAGTGGAATCAAGTAAAATTTAATTGTTATTAAGCCATTTAAATGGTTTATGCTTGATTTACCCCATTGGAATTAATCTAAGTTATGCTTGATTCAGAAAATACTAAAGAAAATACGAAAAGAATATATGGAAGAAAAGTGGGAGAAAAAAATGAAGGGAAATAAAAATAGAGTTAAATGCTATGTATTCTTTTACTTACTGGCTAAATAAAATTTATTATTTAGCTCATTAATATAAGGATTAAATAATGTAAGAATTCGTAAGTTTTTAAATAATTTTACTTATATTTGGCTTTTCCTTAGGGCTATCTTTGGTTTCCAAGAAATTTGAGGGAAAATAAAGAAAAAAAAATGAAAATAGAAAGAAAAAGTAGAAGGAACATAAAAATAGAATTAAATTCCATATAGTATTTTTATTTGGTACTTGGAAATCAATTTTATTTATTTTAAGCTCATCAATATAAAGATTAAATAATTTCAAAATAATTAATTTTAAGTAATTCTATTTATATTTGATTTTTTAAAATTTTTTTTATTAAACACTTAAACACAAGAAAATTATTTTTCTTTCCTTTGTATTTTTTAAGAACCATATACAACCTAATTTTTTTATTAAACAACTAAACATGGGAAAATAATTTTCTTTAATATTTTGCTTCTTTTCTTAATATTTTTTTTGAAACCAAACACAATCTTAGTATTTTTATCTCCCTCAACTTATTTTCTAGGTTCCTCATTACCTGTGAACAAACAAGATTTTGTGATGGCTCAAGTTCCTCATTCTTATAGACATTGCCACCAAGAAAGCAGGTTATACCTTATAGTTTTAAAATAATTCAATAATTTCAAAATAATAATATTTATTAAGATATATTACTTTCTAAATGATTTTGATTCTCGCATTTTCTATAATATCTATTGAAATATATTCTTTTAAAGAATAATTTAAATTTAAATATAAAAATATAATTTTTCTCTTAAAAATGCAATATATCTTATTGTACTTTAATAAATATCTTTTTGAATTTACCATTTTATTTTCCAAACCCTCCCCTATGAGCTTCATAAGTTATTCTAGGAACAATACTTAAAAAACAATTTACTATCCACAATATAATATAATTTTTCTTTTTTAAAATTCTTTTTTCACACTTTCCCTATTCATTATTTGCCATATGAATCAGTCTAATATGTTAATGTCCAATTATGAAAATCGTTAACAAAAAATCGAGAATATGTAAAATTTTATTTTTTTGAAGAAAAATAATTTTATTGATTCATTAGCAAATACGTATATATAAGCAGCGAATCGAAATTCTTAAGCGCGAAGAATAAAAAACGATATCAGGATTAATGGCACAAAAGATATACCTTTGAATCAAATATCAATCTCATTATGCTGGAAATCATGGACAAATAATTAGATAGAACGTGCATAATTAAATTTTAAAACGATCAAGAATAATAATCATTCAAAAAAGGCATTACTCTTCTCAATTGGAGTTAATTATTGGCATTGATTTTATCATTAAAACATTGTGGTCAACGATGAAACCTCCTTTTAGAAGCCTAATTGACTTTATATGTGAAATAGAAGATGGAAAATGAAAAGAATTAAAATTATATTATGTTGATAGAATATTGACATTAATTTTTTCCGTTGAAAATGTGTTGTCATGACTATAGAAACTTCTTTGAAAACCATTATAGCATTGAAAGCGAAAAGAAAAAATTTAAATTATATTATGATCAAAGTTAATTCGGGCGGTTTTTATGAAAATTAAAAAACAAAATCAAGTTAATTAGGGAATGAAATATGTAAACGTATAGATAATGAAAGTAACACGAAGACGTTTATTTTCGACAAATATAATAATAAATAATTACTTTAATTATTTAACAAAAGCTTTTACATTTGTTCGGTTAGTTTAATAAAATGTCAATGGCTTAATTAATATGAAAAAAAAAATGAAGGAAATTCTTCAAAAGTTTAAATATCCTTTAATGCTAACCCTAAATGAAAACATTAACCTAAAAGCTCACAAAAATCCAAACCTTTGTAGAGTTGGGGCTTTGACCATTCCATGCAATCTAGTAGTTGGATTGTGTGTGTTAGCTAGAAGCACGTGGTTTGAATAGAACCGAGAAAAAGAATATTACTTAAAAAGGAGATAGTATTATTTAAATAATATCAGCAAAATATTTTAAGGATCATTAATTATAGGAGTAGAAAGTGGCATGACTTAATTGTTTTATTCCACATAAATTAGGGGATGTTTGGTTACAGTTTTTAAAAACTTTTTTTTAAAAAAAATAAAACAAATAAAAGCAACAAAAAGAAACATTTAAATTTATAGGATAATAATAATTTTAGAAAGCGAAATTGTATTATCGTATTTTTAATTACCGAGAATAATTTACAGCAAAAATAATACCTTAATTCTTTTTTTTTTTGTTATAAAAGCAGGAAAGCATCCTAATGACATTAAATTTAGAGAGCTGTGAATAATTTTTAAAACCTTGAAAATATGGTCTTTATCATATTTTGAAAATGATTCTCGATATCAGTTTTTAAAAATAAGAATCAGAAACGGTCTGGGGATCGAAATTAAATCTCATAAAACTCAAACTCAATATCTGTTTTTTTTTAGTGTGTTCAATAGTGATTTTAAGGAAGTACTAAAAGATAAAAATTTAAAACTTATATATATTTTACATAAAAACATTTAAACAATACTTTGAATAAAAAACTATAGTATTGATTCTCAAATTCTTTAGAATACCAAACCTTAAGTCGGCTCATGTAATTCATTACACTTCAACCATATCCTACTTAGATTCATTTAGAATAAGTTTGGTGTCATTGGTACAAGTGAATTAAATTGAAAAATTAATGAATGATTGAAAATCTTGTTTCAAATCATTTACACAATGAACCAATACCACCCCCCATATTGTGCTTATTAAATATCAACATCCAAGGTTTTGTGAATGCTAAAGTTTCTCGTTGTGACCTACTTTTTGTCTACAAAATATATACATACATATATATATATATATATATATATATATATATATATATAAAATGAAGGGTCATTATAAAGAATGAATGACCACATGCATGTACATGGTCATATTCCAAGCTATAATGCTGAAGTATCTAAATCAGTGATTAAATAATTAAAAAATAATAATGGGTCTTTAAGAAAAAGGAAAAGAGGCAAACCGGAACAGATATACATTGAATCATATATCAATCTCATTATGCTAGAAATCATGGATAAATGATTGGAATATAGCAAAGGATCGAAAATATCGAGTGCAGCGGATGTCTGCTCCCGGTAATTGGATTTTACGGAAATATCGGTGATTATTTTACAAAAAGAAATATCGGTTATTAAAATTTTTCATATTTAATTATATAGATTATGAGAAATGATTCTTATCTTAATTAAAAAAGGTAGATTAAATCAAATGGATTAGCAATTATTAAATTAAAATATGTTATATTCCCAATATATTATTCGAATATTATTATGTTAAAAGTATTATTTATTTGTTTTTGTTATTATTATAAATATTATGTAGATAATGAGGAGATTGAAATATTATATATTATAATTTTAAATTTTTTAAATGATATTATTTATTTAACTATTTTTAATTAATATTTGATTTAAAAATATTATAAGTTATAATGTAAATAAAATAAATAAAATATTATAAAGGGATTATGAGCAAATAAACAATCAGCGAAGCAATTTTCGGGAAATATATCGGTTTTTCGAAAAATCGCGATTCTCAGGTCTTCTTAGATTTTCGTACAATCGTTTAAATGATAGAAAACCGATTTTTCGTGAAAAATCGACGGCACTTGATTTTTAGTCATGGATGGGAACATGCATAATTAAAATTTAAAACGATCAAGAATAATAATCATTCAAAAAAAGCATTACTCTTCTCAATTGAAGTTAATTATTGGCATTGATTTTGTCATTAGATCGACGATCGATGAATCCTCCTTTTAGAAGCCAAATTGACTTTATATGTAAAATAGAAGATGGAAAAGGAAAAGAATTAACATAATTAAATTATATTATGTTGATAGAATATTGACATTAATTTTTGCGTTGAAAATGTGTTGTCCTTGACTATATGAAACTTCTTTGAAGAAACCATTATAGCATTGAAGGCGAAAAAGAAAAAAAAATTTAAAATTACATTATGATCAAAGTTAATTAGGGCGGTTTTATGAAAATTAAAAACAAAATCAAAGTAAATTAGGGAATGAAATATGTAAAAGGTATAGATAATGGAAAGTAACACGAAGACATTTATTTTTCGACAAATATAATAATAAACAATTACTTTAATTATTTAACAAAAGCTTTTACATTTGTTTGGTTAGTTTAATAAAATGTCAATGGCTTAATTAATATGAAAAAAAAAAAAAGAAGGAAATTCTTCAAAAGTTTTAATATCCTTTAATGCTAACCCTAAATGAAAACATTAACCTAAAAGCTCACAAATATCCAAACCTTTGTAGAGTTGGGGCTTTGACCATTCCATGCAATCTGGTAGTTGGATTGTGTGTGTTAGGTAGAAGCACGTGGTTTGAATATAACCGAGAAAAAGAATATTACTTAAGAAGGAGCTAGTATTATTTAAATAATATAAAAAATATATATGTTAAGGATCATTAATTATATGAGTGGAAAGTGGCACGGTTTAATTGTTTTATCCCATAGAAATTAAGGGCATGTTAGGTTACAATTTTTGAAACTATTTTTTGTTCTAAAAAAAAAAAAAGACAAGAAAAATATAAAAAACATGTTTGATTTCTTTTTTCTTATTTTCTTAAAAAACGATGAAAATAAAGAAGAACATGATTGGGGGTATGTTTAGTTCTGAATTTTTTAAAGCGTTTTTGATACCAGCAAAAAAGGCAAGAGGAAAGCATGAAGAATACGTTTGATTCGTATTTTTTGATAGAAAAATCTTAAGCAGCCCAGAATTCGCCAGAGCAAGAAAATTTAAGTAAAATGGTGTTATCTGTGTTTTCAAAAATTGTTCTCAATAACAGTTTTCAAAAAGAAGAATCAAACATGCCATTGGTTTCTTTTTTTATTATTATTATTTTTTTCAAAAAAACATGTAGAACACATAAAATACTAAATTCAAAAAACAAAGCGTTTTCCAAAAATATAAAAATAGTGTTTTACATGTTTTGAAGCTTATTCTACGTTTGATTTAATTTTTGTTACGAAAAATACGAAAATACTAAATTCGTAGAAGAGTGATTTTAGGATAATGCAAAAATGATGTTACTCGATGGTTTATTATTATGAAAGACAATTTTCGAAAAACCAAACATGCCATTGGTTTTTTTTTTTTGAAAAACACAAGAACACATAAAATACTAAATTTAGATAATAAAAACTTTTTTTTTTAAACACTAAAATAATGTTCTCTATGTTTTCAAAAACTATTCTTAAAAACAATTTTCAAAAACAAAAACTAAACGGACTATAAGGGTCGAAATTAAATCTCATAAAACTCAAAATCAAGTATGTTTTCCTGGTGTGTTCAATAGTGATTTTAAGGAAGTACTAAAAGACACAAATTGAAAACATATATAATATTTTACATAAATAAAAACATTTAAAAAGTACTTTGAATAAAAAACAATACTTATTGATTCTCAAACTTCTTTAAAATACTGAACCTCAAAGTCGGCTCATGTAATTTAATATTGTTGGGTTTAAGATTGAACATATCTTCGTCTCAAGGGTTCTACAAGAAGATGTCTACCACAAAGCCCCAATTTGATGAAGGTTTGATGAAATATGTGTGCAGTCCCTGGTAGGACCAGGAAGTAGTCCGGGCTAAGGTTGTTCCACAATGTAGGGACGTGAGGGACTCGGACAGTCTGGACTAGGAGTGAAGTACCATGGGGCCTTGACACGGTCACGCTAGGCTTGGAGGGTAAGACTTGGGAGCAAGTAACGATGAGAACTGAGATGATTTTTGGTAAGTGGATAAAGGTCAAATAAAGAGGATCCGGACTTATAATTTATCAAACCATAATTAGAAACAAATTAGGATTCTATTCTGAAGAAGATACTTGATTAGCAAGTTTCCTATTTCTGTTGTGATAGCTTAAAGGCAAGTATAGAAAATAGAAAGTAGATTTGGAGTCATATTAGGATAATGATCCAGTCATATGAGAACTTAGCCCAGGTGCTCAAGGTATAAATTCGGGGATTGGAAGTTCTCAACACAAATTTCAAGATCAGGGCTTGAAAAAGAACAAGCGAAGTCCAGACGTGTTAAAGGAGTGTGGAGTGCAGATACTCGATTGAGGTATTGCACTTTAAAAGCCTTTTATCTTGTGTAAAAGATGATGTTCTTTATTTTCTTCATCTTATATTAACGTATTATGGGTTATGGGTGTGCAATGCTTTTGAAAGAGGAATAGAGGGAGTTCGTTTTGAATTATTTAAGTGATTAGGTTTGAGAATGATCGTTGAACAGAGGGGTCTTGTGCAGCATAAGACTAATTGTGAGCGAGATCATATAAAGTGGAGTCGCTATGTCACAGGTGCAGAGCCAGTGGACTTGGGTAGTTCTTGAAATAAAGTAAAAGATTAACGTGTGCCTTTACTTTATTGCATAAACTTCATATATGCTTTCAAATGCCTTTAATACCTGAGGAGTTAGAAAGTACTAACAAAATCGAATGAAGATGCGGGTCCAGAATCTGAGGATTTGTATTGGGCTACACACTTATATTTGTGATTGGTATTAAGAATTTTGGGCACTCTAAATTACTGAGTGAGATCCTATGTTACTCTACTCGTGTGTGTGTGTGTGTGTGTATCCGATGAAGGACGAAATGTCTAGAAGGTGCTTTATGCAGCATTGATCAAAACTCACGGGAATGGAAGGCTTTTGGTATTTTCGTGATCACTTGGGAATGGAAGTTTGGCATTACATAATGTGTGAGGGGTGGATTGTTCGACGAAGCTAGAAAATGGGATACTTGATAATCAAGCTTTGGATCAGAATGGAATAGTGAGGAAAAGAAAGCAGTGACTAGAAACTTTATTGCTCTATATGCTATCCAATGTGGGATGAATGACAGAATTTTCAGGCTTATTACCTCTTCGGAATGCAAAGAAAGAAGCGTGGACGTCCTCACGAAATTTTTGAGAATGTCGAGGTGGGAGATAGAAAGAAAGGAAGAACTGACGGAACCTTGAAAAGACTTTGATCTCAAGTCTTGAGCAAAGAAGATCATAGAGACCAAGGAAAAATCAGTCGTCTTAGAACTCTTACATAAATTGTCATAACAGAAGGAGCTACTCCACAAAAGACATAAGGGATGAAAACAAAATCGTTAGATTGATACGTCTAGACTTGTTAGCAACCTCACCATGATGTCTGATTTTCCCCATCATAATATAGGGAAAGGGTAAAGGTCGGAGACAGTGAACTCCCAGTCGAGAGTGCGGTCTTGAAGATCGTGCGGAGGCCCGAAGTCTTGGATTAAGAAGGCAGTCTACAGGTGCGAGGGCAGATTGTCTGTCGACAAAAGAGCTTTAGTGTCTTTCCTTCCACTAGAAATATGATCAAAGAAGAATGGTATTTCGATAGTGGGTGCTCACAACACATGATTGGAGACATTTGTTTCTTGATAGACCTTCAACCAACCAGTCTGGACTAGGTGATCTTTGGGGATGATGGAAAAGGAAGAGTTCTTAGGTTGTTCCTTGATATGCTAGTCCTGACTGTCCTTAGGCTATCTGATTATATGTGTTTGAGCATTTACATTAGTCTTAACATTCGTATACTCTTAGTTGATTCTTATGACTATATTTCCCTCATGCATACTGAAATTGTTCATGTCACATACGTTTTATTTAGTAATTAATAACATATCTTGTATACGTATCACGAATCGCTTTATTCGACTACTTAGGATCGTCAATTTATGATTTTATACTATCGGTATAAGATTTATTGAGTGAAGATCGGGGTGTAATCAAAGAAAATTTGAGAACAAAACAGGATAGTTTCTTTGCTGAAATAGGGACCATGTCTTCAAGACTAATGTGGACAGATTCTAGATATTCTTAGCTACACATAGAATCGAAGATCATCCCATTCGGAGTCTGAACAAAAGAGAGATGTCCTCTAGAAATAAAAGAAAGAGGATTTTTCTAAGACACCACATGCATCACCACTCAACGGTTATGCATTTTCAGTCTATCTAATGACTTCTAATGAATCCAGCATCACAACGTCACCCAAGCGTCGCGACTATGGAATATTAACTAACACATCCCAAGTTCATTTCCAACTATAATTGGACGAATTTCTAGGAATAATGGAGACATTATGTGACCCTACTTTCTTCATGAAAGTTACTCTCCTGGGTGTCTAGTTTCAATAGGATTTTGATTCACCTCATTTAGTCCGGTATGACCCAAATATATGGTCTGAAACTGACATGAGCTAACAAATTAGAGGACATATCCCAGTATCTTCTACTTATAAAACTCTTTTTAGGGGTTTTAGAGCGGAAATTGCAAATCTCGAGTCTCTTCTAGACATTTGTAGTTTCTGGTTCTTAGGTTGGCTCATTGAATCGTAATCAAGGTGGAGGTCCCATAAAGCCAAAGTTATGGCAGAAAACAAAAATCTGATTTTAGGGAAATTTGGATAGCGGTTCCCTAAAATAACATGTCTCTTTACATTTTGGTCCCTTATCATCAGAAAATTCAACCCAAACCAAAACAAAATCAAGCCCAACCTCAATTAACTTCGAAAAAAAAAAAAAAAAAAAAACACAAATAATGGGAGAGTTAGGATGTTTTCTAACCTTGATGTCTTGAAACTTCCAAGCAGGAGCTTTATTTCTCTTCCTTCTTCATTTCCCTTTCCTTTGCTCCTCTTTTCTTGAATTAAGAGCCAAAAACGATAGGATTGAAGCAAGCCGTTTGTCTCTCCCACTCAGAGGATACCTAGCTCCCAAAGCCAAAATGGAGAATAAATTCTAGAGACTAAGTTCTTGTCTCATTCCTCTTTGACTTGAGTTTTGGCCACACACTTTAGTGCATATAACCATTAAATTTGGCAATCAACTTATCGCAATTACACTGTGTTTATATAATCTTCTTGTTACATGTTTTTGGGTCACTTAATTGTGATTTATCAGTTACCACTTGAAGCTCTTTAATAATTACATACTTTTCACCTTAACTATTAAATTTCCAAAAAATACGATTGACTAGTTCTGTCACTCTGCGTATGCGTAAAATTACTTAAGGTATAATTTGGGATTATTCACGATTCTACTCTTATCTGAGTTCATTTTCCACTTGAAATCTTTATAAATGTAGAGAGCTTAGGAAACGAATGGTTTACTAATGAAGATACATGTTATGAAGGGGCTAAGGTTTCCCTTGCATGCCTTGGTTCATAAATTTCTTCATTATACACGAATTCATCCTGCACATGTTCACATGAATGTGATTCATATCCTGTTATCTTCGTCACAAGTTGAATTTGGTGTTGGAGGAGCTTTTGTTTGTCTATTCTTTGAAAAGACACCTTAGCAGGCGTTACTTCCTGATTGCCGATGCTAAACCTTTTCAAGTTGTCACAAATCTTCTCGACACGACTAAGCACAAGGCGAAACGATTCATTATCGTGAAGGGTGCATGGGATTGCTTGACAGACCCGCACCTTCACGAGTTTAGTGTTTGTTTTTCTCTCGACCAATCCAGTACAGGGTTCGAGTTCAGCGTTTCGTTTTCTTGTATTTCCGTTCGATTTTTATTATGTTTTACTTTCTCTCTAAAGCTTCCGTCTTTGGATTATGCAGGTCAGCGTCGGCGGGGAAAACTCTTGGATTGATTGACCCCTAGCCAATTCGATTGACTCCTTTCCATTTTGGAGTTATCTAAGGACTTAAGGGCAAGTGCGAATCTGCTTACGAAAGGGAACTTGGATATGTTGTTCGAAAATCCGATTCAATTTACTCGGCAAGTTATTCCCAAACTAAAATCTTTCAGCTGTGGGTACCAAGGTGGTGTGGATAAGTCAATCGGGGATTTGCCCAATTACGAAGAAATAAAGATAAAGGCTGTTGCAGCCTGGAAGAGTGAGAAGATAGCTTGAGAAAGGAAACGGGTTAAAGGAACTCTACATCAATCTCGTGTTTAGAAGAGACGGTTGAGTCATATTGTGGAAATGTCTGCCCACGGGGAGTCTTCTACCGCAAAGATAAGACGACGAATTTGCGAAGGCCGAATCCCAAGTCAGGTTAAGAAGGATTTGATCGCCCTGATAAAAGGAAGGCAGTGGAGGCGGGCATATCTGGAGACGGTCATGAAGGGCCTGGTGTCAATGAGTCTAGGGGCAGACAAGAGAGGCCTTCTACGCCCTCTTTTGGGGCTTGTGGATCGAGGGGTACTTGGGATGAGCCTACCCTGGCTGAGGATGATGCACCTTTTGTCCGTACAAAAAAGAGGGCTCGGCCTTTGGAGAATGACGAGACACAGTCTTGTCGAGGGACCAAGTCAACCAAAGTTGCAGGGTCCCCACGTTCATTGGAGGCCATGCTATCTGATGTAGGTGTTCGACGATAGGTTTGCTGAAGCTTAAGAAGGATGAACTTGAGCATATAAAAGAAGGTTTACAGGTCATTGGGATGTTAAGGGCCATTCAAGCCTTATCGGGGCTCAATTCGGCGACGGATCTCATTTCGACGGTGAGTTCAATCAATACATGAGAATTTGCTATCTTACTTTCGGCTTTGATGTTTATTAAATTTGTGATATTGTTTGCAGGGCGGCATAATATTTGGCAAGCTGAGTCGCCGATTTGGATTTATGGAGTCGAAATTCAAAGAGCAAATTGTTGTTAGGGATTTGTCCCTATCGATGTATATTAATCTTAAGAAGAGTTTGACTCAGGTTCTTAGTGACCGGAATGGAGCAGAGGCGAGTACCGTTGGTGGGTTGATCGTCAGGCAAAAGTTAAATGGCAGTGCGTGGTTTTGGCGGCAGCCGCTGCGAGAAGACTGCGGATCAAGCCCGGGGAGACCCAAGTATCCTTTTGAAGACACGGATGCGGGCCGGCTGAAGTGGAAGCATGGGCTATCCAGATCGACAAAGGCTTCAGGGGTTTGTGCCGGCGCCTCTTCTAGGCCCAGTTTTGCACGCTTTACCGTTGAGTTTGGGCTCCCTTCCTATGTAGAGTAAAAGCCCAACATTGAGACCCTTGTCTCACTTATTTAAGTGGAGAGAGAGTTAGATTAGGAGCCTGAGAAATTATTATCATTTTGTAGAAAATATAGCGTGAAAAGAGAGAAGAGGAAAAGAAAAGAACTTGTGATTTTTCGCTAGCGTGCTATTAGAAGTTGTTTTTCGGATTACAGCTGAAGATGCGTTCACCGCGTTGGATCGGGCTGTTTTTGGACAACAAGTTCGGAAAACGTGATACTTCGTGCATCTGGTTGGATCGCGTCGATCGATACTCGGCGAGGGGAGATAAGTCTTGCGATTTATATTACGCTTTTGGGGTCTTTATTTTTAACCTTTGTTTTGCGTTGTGACTTGTGGTGTTGAGATTACAGATTATTGGCTACTAGCGCGTTTTTGGTGCACCCAGGAAACTTCTGTATGCCTCTGTGTTCGTAGTGGAGCTATTTCTTTCTTTGGTCTGGACTGACAGTGATTTTTACCCTTACTTTAAGGGGTTTTCCGCGTTAAACAAAATTGTGTCTCTTGTATTGATTTACATTTTTGCGATATATTTTATTGATCTCCTCATAGGATTCTTTACAAGTAAGGGAATTTAATTGCGCTACCTTTTAACTACATTTATTAGTTGTTGTGTTGGCCGGTTTTCCTATCAGTGAGCATGACCAGAATTTATTTAGTGGTTGTTTCTGGCAGAAAGATGGAGGCATATGAAAATGAGTATGCACAGATGGAAGCGAGCTATCCTTTATTGGAAGGGTAAGATGAAGGACTTGCTATTTGTGAAGAATATGCATATTCTGTCTTTTAGGCGCTGAAGCTAAGTCGTGTCGATGAAGAGTGGGGTTTTGAGCATGTGGCGCGATATCTGCGGTTTTATGGGCACTTTGTAGATGAACCCATTTATAATCTTATTGCTCCTTATGAGACACATGCAAGAACTATATGGCAAAACACTTGAGTCATATGCGCTTCTAAATCGGGAGCGACAAAATTGTACTGTTGAAGAATTTTGTTGAATTGAAGTATAAGGATGGAACTCCATTTCTTTGACACTTGAGTGAATTTCAAGGCGTTGTGATCGGATTAATCGGTACAAAGGTATCAAGTTTTTGATGATGATGTGTTGGGACTATTTCTAGTAATAACTCTACGATTAAGTGGGGGACATTTCGAGTTCCATGATTAGTGTTACTTTGATAGCATTGTTTCCCTTGCAAATGGCAAAGACAGGTGCTCTTAATGAAGAGATGAGAAGGAAGGCGCAAGTATTTCTACTCATTCAAGGTGTTTATTTGCCCCGAAAGAAGGGAGAAGCCAAAGGAGTTGAAAGGTGAGGAGGTAGAGACAAAAGCGAGAGCAAGTCGAGATCTCGGTACAAGAATATTAGAGTGCCATTATTGTCACAAAATAGGAGGGCACATCAAAGGCTATTTTCTATGGAAGAAAGAGAGTAAAGACAAAGGGTAAGCGAAAGAGAAGGATCATGATGATGTGAATGTGTGAGAAACTCTTTGCTACCGAGTGATGATCTTGTTATTCTCCATTTTAATTCACTTAATTTTGTATCGATGAGAAGCGTGTAGTTAATTGATAGTGGTGCTACAACTGCATGTTACACCCGGAAGAGGAGTTCTTCACATCTTACACTCCAGGTGATTTTGGAGTTTTGAAGATGGGTAATGATGGCGTATCGAGGTTATTGGGGTTAGTGATGCATTTGCAAACGACATGGGAATACGATTGCTACTAAGAGGAGTCAAACATGCTCGGATAATAAAACTTTAATTTGATCTGCATGCGGTGCTTGCAGTGATGCTGGTTATGATAACCACTTTAGTTCTGGAAAGGGAAACTCACAAAGATAACTTAGTTGTGGCAAAGGGCAGAAGTTCAAAGTTGTATTGAATGACTTTGGTTGCTAGTGACCGAGTGTAGATGCTATGGATGAGAGGCACTTTGTGTACTTAGAAGACTTGAATCTCATGCTCCGCAGTGAGAAGGGGTTGAGATTGTCTAGCAAAGAAGGACATGCTTCGGTTTGAAAGATATGGGTGGAAATGATCTGCATTGCATGATTGGTAAGCAAACCCCGAGTATCAGCCGAAGCATCCTCCCTCAAAGAAAGTACGGCTTGCTTGAATTGGTGCATTAGGATGTTTATTGGCCCTTTGAGGTGAAATCCTTTAGTATTTGCACTTTATTTTGTTACATTTATTGATGATTATTCCAGAAAACTTTGGGTCTATGGCGAGTCAAAGACCGAGTGTTGGAAAAGTTCTTAAAAGAGTTTCATGCCTCGGTTGAAGAGCGATCGGCGAGAGAAAGCGAAGTGCATCCCGTCGCCGACAATGAGTAGGCGAGTATTGTGGACCTTTTGATATCTTGTAAGCGACATGGCATTGCACATGAAGACTCCTCTAAAACTCCTGGTGAATGGTTTGGCGGAGAGGATGAACGGGACATTGATTGAGAGAGTGAGGTGTATGCTCATTTGAGATTACCCAAAAGCATACGGGGTGAGGCATTGCCTGCAGATTTTGCGTGGGCGATCAATCTTAGTCTGGCTGTTGCTTCCCGGGCTAGTGAGTGCCAAACAAAATTTGGTTTGCAAAGAATGTGAAGTATGAGGGTAGCAAGGGTTTTTAGGTACTTGAAGAGTTTTGTGTGCATGTTCGAAGGATGAAGGAATCAGTTGGATCTGAGAAGTCAGAGGCAATGCGTATTCATTTAGCTATGGTGAGGAGATGAATTTGGTTATACAGGTTCTATATGGAATCCTATTAGGAAGAAGCTTGTTAGAAGCCGTGATGTGAAATTGCTGGAAGATCAAACCATTGAAGACATTGATAAGATGGGAGAGTCTACACCCACGAGGAAAACCGATGGTGGTGATTTTGAACACATTACCATTGCCTATTCGGAATCACGAATCTTGATGCTCGGAATGATGTTGTTGGTGATCGACAACACCGCATATGAAGTAAAGAATGTTCTGTTGATGATGATGAAGAGGAGCATGACATGTCACAAGATGAGGAATTGGGTGATACTCACCAAGACCACCTCAGGTTCATCGGGAGGTCGATAGGGAGAACTGACCTTTAAGGAGGTATTCTCACAGTGGTATGTGATTCACGGATGATGAAGAACTTTGAGTCTTTACGGAGGCCATAGACGGTAAGAAGAAAGAAAAAGTGGTTGGATGCAATGAAGGATGAGATAAATCCTTGCATGTCAATCACACTTTTGATTTAGTGAAGTTGCCTAAAGGTAAGAGGGCCTTGGATAACGGAGGTGGATCTATAGGGTGAAATGAAGGTAACACTATGTCTCAGGGTATAAGAAGAAGCCCGGATTAATTGGTGAAGGGCTTTAGTCAAAGGAAAGGGTGTTAATTTAATGAGATTTTCTCTCCTGTGGTAAAAATGTCATCCATTAGAGGCTATGTTGAGTTTGGCTGCTACTCCTCTTGATTTGGAGGTAGAGCAAATGGATGTAATAACTTTTCTTAATGATGATTTGGAAGAAAGAAGTCTACCAGTAAGAAGCAACTTTGATGGGTTTCATGTTGAAGGAAAGAAGACCGCATGCATGTAGGCTTAGAAAGAGTCTATATGGTTTGAAAGCGGGCTCCGAAGCGGAGTGGTACAAGAGTTTGGAGTCTATTATGTGTGAGCAAGGCTACATGAAGAAGACTACTTCTAACCATTGTGTCTTTATTCGGAAGAAAGTTTTCTAATGATGACTTTGTTATCCTGTTGTTATTATATGATGACATTGCTTATTGTTGGGGAAAAATGTTTCCATGATTGGCGGGTTAAAGGAGCAATTAGAAAGTCATTTGCTATGAAGGGCCAATAGGGCTCTGCAGTTCTTGGTATAGAATCATGTCAGTGAAAAGGAGAAAAAGTTAATGGTATCCGCAAGAACAACTACACATTAAAGAGATGTTGCGGAGATTCCACATGAAAAGGCGAGGTGAAGTAGCCTCCCCTCTTACTACTCATTTTAAGCTGAGTTCTAATAAAGTCCATCAAATGAAGATGAAAAATTATATGCAGCGGGTTCCTTATGCATCTGGGTGGGAAGTTTAGTGTATGCAATGGTGTGCACAAGACCGAGGATATAGTACATCTTTGTTACAAGGTATGGTCGATAGATTTTTATCAAACCCGGAGTAGGGAGCATTGGAATGCTGTAAAATGGATTTTAGGTATCTTAGAACCTTGTTAATATGATGCTTTGTTTTGGCGCGTGATAGCTGCTTATGGTGGGATACTCGGCTCGGATATGGTGGAGGCATTGGTCAGGAAGTCGAAACTTGTTTATATGATTAAATTTACGGGGCGTGGCAAGCGGAGTCTAGGTTGCCGGAGGTGTGTGGCTTTGTCTACACACGGAGGCGAATTTGTGCCATTACCAAGAGCATGCAAGGTTGCTATGGGTGAAGAAATTCTTACGAGGGCTTGGTGTGTTCAGAGATAAATATCTTATTTGTGGATCAGTCGGGAGTGCTGGTATCTTGTTTAGACTCAACCTTTCATTCAGGTCTAACACATTGACATGAGGTATCATTGAATCTGAGGATAACTGGATGCTAAGTTGTTGGAGCTGGCTAAAATTCATCGCATTGATAATGGTGTTGATATGATGACTAGAGCATTACCAAAGAGAGTTTTGAGTTTGTTGTGAGATCGCCAGGTTTGGCGGTCATCTCCCACATAGTTGTGAGGGAGATTTGTTGTTGGGTTTTGGGGCTCCCTTCCTATGTGAATCTAAAAGCCCAACATTGTGAGAGACCCACTTGTCTCATACTTATTTAAGTGGGAGAGGGGTCGGATTAGGAGCCTGAGAGTGTGCTCATTTGTGAGAAATATAGCGACCATGAAAAGGAAGAGGAAAGAAAGCTTTGTGATTTTCACTTTACATCCACCGGGGACTGTTTTCAGATTACAACTGCAGATTGATTCACCGTTGGATGTTGATTTTTGGACCTTGGGTTTGGAAAGTGATGCTTCCGACTCTGTACGGTTTGATCGTCGATA
This sequence comes from Tetrastigma voinierianum, assembly GCA_016808115.1. Taxonomy (NCBI): domain Eukaryota; kingdom Viridiplantae; phylum Streptophyta; class Magnoliopsida; order Vitales; family Vitaceae; genus Tetrastigma; species Tetrastigma voinierianum. The sequence goes on from JAEQBH010005356.1 coordinate 180,445, forward strand.
AGATATCTGAGCAGGGAGATAAGTGCTTCGCAATTTATATTCTGCTTTTAGGGTGCACTACTTTTAACGCTATTTGCATTAGGCATTGGTGTTTGATTCTAGATTATTGGCTATAACGCGTTTTTGGTGCACTTACCGGAAACTCTCTTGCCTCTATTGATCAGTGGAGCTATTTCTTTGGTTTGGACGACCCGTGGTTTTTACCCTTACTTTAAGGGGTTTTCCACGTTCAAAGCAGAGTATGTCTTATTATTACCCAGTTTATTTTTGCGATATATTTTTATTGGTCCCTCCTCATAAGTTCTTGCACAAGTAAAGAAATTTAATTAGTACTACCTTTTTGCTCACATTACATTCGATTTATTGTGTGTTGGCGGTTTCCCCTATCACTTTCTTCTAGTCGGCTGCCGTCTCTAGAAGATGGCCAGCCAATGGTTTCTTGACTGATCCCTTGCATCTCAAGAACATATCTTCCCATAAACCTTGTACGTAACTGCCCTCAGGATGATCAAATGATCCTTGAGGCGGAAGATTCAGACGACTTAGTTATCTAAAAGGAAAAGCAGTTGATCTTAGTGAGAAGCACTTCACAGCCCTTCCATTTTCGAGCAGTCCACCCACTTTCCATAGTGGATCATCCTCCTCCTTCATAATGAAAGAATGGCAACATAAGGCCTTAAAAACATACGCTGCCAAGGCAGCATTTTTGTATCTCCATCTCTCTGTCTAGCCAAATATCGGAGGCTAGGGTGGAGTACACCAGTCGATTACCTTGTTTATTTTACGAGGTTCTTGTTGCCGGGTGCACAATGCCGACTGATCCAGGAGACTCTACGAGAATCAGAGACAGCTTGTTGGTGCGTATGTGTAGGAGCGACCAAGGAAAATCTCATGGGCGCGTGAAAGGGAAGCTCGTCGTATCAAAATGGAATCCTCCACGCCGAGGATTAAGTAGTGGCTGTTCATCAGTTAAGGCTGGATCATTTGATATGGCGACCCAACCTAATCGGTCCCTTGAGGAGCCAATTCCTTAGGTGGTGCAGGATATAGAGCAGACGGGAAGAAGCGAGACGGGCAGGATGGTTGGAATTGCCAGAGTCGTCTTGACCATACGTGAACGATCTCTTGTGGAATGTCGTGCGGAAGGATCGGGATGAAAATGCACTAGGGAAGCGACCACCACACCCCCCTATTAAACAAAATAAAGGCAAGGAGCCTATCCCAGGCCCAGGCGACGGTGTAGCGACCTTGAGCAGCGGAAGGTTATCAGCTGGTGGCTCTGTCCGCTTCTGCTGATTTGCCACCCCCGAAGAGCGGCGTGGAAATTTGAATCAAGAAAGAATGCGTGGTTCCGCGATACGTTCTCGTCATTGGCATGCCTCACCGAAATCGGAAATCAGCGGAGAATGGCTGAGGAGGCAGCCACCGAAAATATGCCCACGTGGCATAAGGGTGTAGCACCATCATTTCCGTTCATGTATCCCAACTTCGGGGTTGCACCAGCCCCGTACATCCTTGCATCCATCAGCATTCGGGGGATTTGAAGGCATGTGCTATGCCCTCCCCATTGGGCTGATTACATCATAAGCTGCTGACGCGCGTGGCTTTGTCATAAATCATTTGCACCACATGTATGATGGCTCCTTTGACTGTATGGCACATCTGCGCCCTTGATGAGGCGATGATACCGATACGGGGAGGCAATCTATCTGAAAGTGTTCCCGGAGCCAGGAAGCAAAGAGTAGGCCACTGGCGTTCCATAAACTCCCACGGAGATCCATTCCATATCAGCTCGTTTAGTGAGTTGTAGAGTACGCATTGTTTCGATACCTGTGTGCTCAAGGTTGGAAGCGGAGGGAAACATCGACTCTCTGCGACCATCTTGAGTGGGGTGAGTATCAGTGATTTCACGGAAGATTTGGAGGGTCGTCAGCAGTTGATTCGTCTGATATGGATGCGGTCCTCTAGAATTTCCGAAGGAGTTTTGGGCCGACCACCCCATTCTTCCCTCACTTCTCTGGATCACCTAGTGATAGAAGAATTGTATGAAGGATAAATATTGACATTGGAGGGGATAATGCTCCAAGAGGCGTGACCTCCCAGGCAGAGTGATGATCACGGCCCAATGGCTTGGCCCACTAAAGGTCAGCACGAACAAAGGAGCTAGAGTAACAACGTGCGCTCCGAGACCAGCCTAAGAGAGAAAAAGGGAACCCCCACACTTTACCCCTCTGAACATCTCTTATGACAGGCTCCTTCTGCTCATCCGGGATCACCCCGACTTTAAATGGCCCACACTCATTCAATGCGGATCTGCCACAGGCGCAACTGGAGTCTTTTGAGGTGTGATTACCACGAGAGACCACGGAGCCTGAGACCACAACCCAGTAATCGAAACCCCTAAATTTATGGTGGAAAGATTCAATCGGGCCACGACCACCTGGGAATCTATTTGGGAGGCGGTCTACTTGGAGAAATTTGAATCTGGTCGAGAAAAATAGTGACGGTATGAGCTCTGCTCCGAACCTCGGCCCACCATAAACTACATATTAGGCGGCCCGATTGACGATCGATGTAGTCTAAGCGCGGAAAGAAGTTTGTGTGAGCAGCCATATCAGACCGTAATAAACACCGCCACACACCCCGGATGGCGATAGGGTAGATCCCGATGATTAATGACCCTATATCATTTCCCTTATTAGCCCATCCGAGTCATTTACTCCACACCATGATGCACTTGTACTCACTTTGTATCCGCGATGTTGATGTGCCGCAGTACCGGTTGACCTGGCAGCCAGCGATCGACTGTCTGAGTTGCTGACTTAGGGTAGATGAACATCTCTTTGGACAGGCCAAGTTTGGATGGCATAATCCTGTCCGGCTTCAACGGGGCAACCATCGTAACAATAGGCGACATTGCTCTCCCAGTCAAAGCAAGGCCGATGGTTCGTGGGTTTTTCGGTCAAGTCGGACTGGGCCCGTCTGATGCACCATTGTTGGTCGACGCATGGCTGCATCGCGATGAAGTCATTAATCATCGACCTACCGTAGTGACCCGACCCGGTCTTTGGCAAATTGACCTCCTAAAGCGCCAACTAGCAGCACACAGCGAGTGCTACAATTGTCGGTGTAGGAGCGTAAGGAAAAAGCGAAAGCTCTGTCGGCCCTGGGCCGGAGCCTTGAAATAGCAACCTCACTGAGATCACATGAGCACGGGTGGAAGACGAGGAAGCGGAATTGTGTATACCCCACCCCAGGAATCAATATCCTAGTGGTCCAGATGAATCATATCATGTTGATTCCTCATCTGGGGTCTGAAGGAACAATCGATGGGGCTCACTCCATTATATGGATGTGTTGCTGAACTCCACTCGGGCAGTGTTCGACATTAACCCAGCCTCTCACAAGGCCCGAATGTCATCTATTCGGCCAAGCAGGTTAGACAGAAAGTGAGGCATTTCCACCCGGACCGACATCAGGTTATTTAGACGGAAGTGGATAATATTTTGAAAGCGGGATTCATCATAGAGATAAAGTACCCGAAATGGCTGGCCAATGTAGTGGTAGTCTTGAAAAAAATGCGAAAAATGGAAGTATTGTGGACTACTAGGAATCTCATGAGGCATGCCCGAAAAGACAACCTCTACCGGGATATGCGGATCGTTGGCGTCGGCCAGGCATGGGATGTTATCGTTCTGGATATCTTGCGGGATATCATCAAATACCGCGCATCGGCTAGACGGAGAAAACAGCCTTCATGCACCCGCGTAAGGTGTGCTACGTAATGCCATGTAGCAGCCAAGAATCTTTACGGGAGCAATATCAAGGTTAGTGACCAAGATGTTGGTAGCTCTCGGAAAAACCATGGAGGTTTCGGCTGGTGATGACATCTTTGGTAAAATTGAAAAACGTCGGACCATCTTCCGGACACATACAGAAGCTTTGAACTCTGAGGCATACGATTATGAGTCAATCCCTCAAAGTGCACCTTGGTCGGTACGGGCGATTCTTGGGTTCATTATTCTTTCGAGGATAGAAGCCAACCACTCAGCAGTGTTTGGGATAGCAGACTCTTGCACCTCCCAGTCTGACTTGATTCATTGTTTGGTTGGCATCTTTAGGAGCTGTTCATCTCTTGGTTTTACGAGGGCAGGTCTAATCTGTTCTTTGTGCACTCAAAGGGGCCAAGCGTGCGGGTGAAATATAAGGAATGTGATGAAGCCCTCTCTTTGATTTATCAAGCGATTATCTTTTAAAACCTACAGTCGGCACTAGCCACACTGGCCGTGGCGCTCTTTGTATACTAAGGCGGGTTTCGGATATCTCTCGATTAATTTACCACCATGTTCCGGGAAGATGAAAATAGAAGCGAGAGAGGCCGGTATTTTCGTCAACAAGTCCTTGCTTCGATGTTGAGAGCCCGATACAGCACCTGAGTGGCGAAGCATTAGCCACTCGGGTAGCAACGAAGAAGCTTAGCGTGCTTTTAAGCACACCCATTGTAAATTGCTAGTGACCTTCCTCTTCAGAGCACCATTCACAAGCCTGACTTGTCCGGGAGGTTGGCTCGATGGGCAATTGAATTGAGCGAGTTCGGTATTCAGTACAAACCAAGATTGGCTAAAGGACCAGGTTGGCAATGGATTTCGCGAAATCCCCCAATCAGGAGTAAGTAGAACGACTGGCCAGTAGATCCTTAATGTAGACGGGGCATCTTGGCAAACCGGAGCCGACATCAATTTGAAACTTAAATCTCCGGACGGGGAGAAAATTGAGCAAGCTATCCGTTTGAAGGCACCGTGCCTCGGCAGTAGAGAAATGTCAGAATATGAAGGCCATCCCTGGCGAGGTGAACTAGCATTTATTGTCGTGACAAACACGATTAAGTGAGTTCTCGGAGTTGGTGGTAGGGCAAGTGAGCGAAGAATATGGTTGAGACCCCCCCGAATGGCAAGAAGTATGTATCCACAGTCAAGCGAGCGGCAGGCGACACTTTTCGCTTGGAAGCAGAGCATCACGATGGAATGAAAGCGGACGCATTGGCCACTGTAGCCGCTTCTTTTCCGATAACAGAAATAGTGTTCCTGCTCATCGATTATCAGACGGAATCGTCAATTATCACTACCTGGGTAAGTCAGGTGGACGAACTCTCCCCTTCTCGGATGGACCCCATAGTGTAGTATAACAACACAGAAGAACTCCCAGCAGCGAACAAGGCTGCAAGATCCAAATCAATCCGGTCGAGGCGGGTTCTCATTGGTTCTTGGGCAATTATTTACCCCAGCGACCCCTAGGCAGGCCCGTACTTAAAGTGTAAGCTGTAGAGCAGGGTAATATGTATTGGGTGCAGACTCGTGAAGGGATATGTGGTAATCATCTAGGTGGTAGAACACTGGCACACAGAGCCCACACTCAGGGGTATTATTGGCCAACCATGAGATCTGACGCTTCTGACTACGTACGAAAGTGTGATCGATCTGTGAATATTACATCTCTTGAGATCTTCTTTCGGATTAATTTCCATCACTTGAGCCATAGCCTTTAAGCAATGGAGATTGGCATAGTCGGGCCGCTCCCTATCGCCTTGGCTAAGAAAAAATTATTGCTGGTAGCCTCTGATTATTTCAGCCAGAGTGGATGAGGCAGGACTTCGCATCAATCAAAAGATAAGGATGTTACTTAGTTAAATACGGAAGAATATTATGCATCGGTTTTGGTATACCTCAATCAATTGTATCGAGGAGATGAGGCCTCGGTCGGTGTATCTGAACATACAGGGAATTGACAGTAAGAATCTATACTCCACCCACGGTATCCATAGACTGATGACGAGACGAGAAGCTTCAAAAGCTAAGACCATATTACGCGCCTTAAAGAAGCGATTGGGTCGGCTAAGGCAAGTGGGTGGACAGACTCCCCGGGGTACTTTGGGCCTATAGAACCTTAGCGGCCGCGGGCAGCCAACGGTATATCTCCTTCGCGCTCACCTATGGGATGGGCTATAGTCCTAACAAGGCTCGGTATGCCACGCTCCGAGTGTTCACACTGACGATTGTTGAGTGTAAAACTCATCTATGTTTGGGTTCATTTCACAGCTATTTTGAGAATTTTATATCCATATTCATGTAAAACTCATAACATTTCCTCTAAAAATTTGGTTTTGAAGGATTTTTTGATGGGCAAGTAGTTTAGTAAGATGCAAAATGTTTCCCAAAAGAGAGAAATTGTGGATGTCTCACTGATCGTCATTGAGAAGATCAATTTTTCTGTATCATATGGAGCATAAAATGGTTCAACTCTACTCATGGTTACATTCTACATTCAAAGAGATTTCCAACGACACCTCACATGCCCAAATCCGAGTTAAAACGAAGAAGTTATGACCCCGACAAGTTGGACAAATAAAGCTATGTCGTGACAGAAAAACTATATCGCGACAGAAAAAACTGTGGCCCGACATCGTTTTTCTAGTTTTTATGTAGCGATAGAAAAAATTGTGTCACTACAGAAAAACTATGTTAGATAGAAAAAATTTGCATGTGACATAGTTTTTCAGACTATCATGACAAAAAAAAAAACTATGTCATGATACGAAAAAAATTAATGTTCTGACAAAAAAAAGGCTAGAGAAAAAACCAAAGACGAAAATGGATATTTGTGGCTTGTTTCAAGCCATTTCACCCTGAATTTATAAATACTTGTTTTTTTTTAAGTTTTAGAAGACATGTGGAGAGGTGGGAGAACACCTCTCATGGGGTTTTCTCTCTCCCTAAATGCCATTTTTCTTAGTTTTTCTTTGCAAATTTTGATTTTTAATAGATCTTAGAGAGTAGTTTTTAGAGCATATATTTATTTCTATTGAAAGGAGATTTCGGTGATGTATAACGATTTCGGATTCATTGCGCCCCAGGCAGGTGGGAGACTAAAATCTGGATTTTTCTCTCACTCCTTGTCTCTTGATTTCTTTCTTCATATTCTTTCTTTTTGTTTGATTGGTGATGATTGGAATCCAGTAATGAAACATTAAATACCTATAAGTTAGAGTTAATTATTTGAACATTTAGATTTGCTAGATTCTCAGTTATTTTTGTAGGTTTGAGGACTGGATTTATAGGTGAGTACTTTGTTCGTATAATTAGCCCCATTGGGAATATTGGCTTATACCACCCAAGGCTGTATCTTGCTTTGATTTCAGGGGAGGCCTGAGAGTGAGACAAAGATGGAGATTCACGAAAGGAAGTAAAGAAGCGATGGCAGGTGTATGTTAGACTAATATTATGGAACTAATGAACTCTAAAAGATTACTTTGATAACTAATTTACTCATGGTGTGAGAATTAATTAAACGATGTATCAGTTTAATGTTTAGAGATCTTACCTCAAATTGATAGAATGATCTTGATCAGTGTTGCAATGATCATAATCAAGAGATAGAAAATTTTATTAGATTTAAGAAGGACGGGATACCAATTAGATTGGATAAGGCTTGCTTGCATAATCACATGCATTAGACGAAGTCTTCGATCTAGGAAATAGTTTGTGAAGTATTGGAAAGAAAAACATGTGCAAATCTTAAAGGTGGATTTTACAAGATTCTTAATAAGACTGTGTCTACGAAAGGAACATGGATTTCTAATTTAGTAGATGTATGGTGTATGGAGAAATCCAGCTACTCACTACGTTGCTATAGACAAATCAGACGTGGCCATCAAATGTGTTGTCAGCTTTGAAGGAAATCTGTTATTTTTATAAATAATTATCCCAATCCTAGTGCCTCTCTTTATACCTTTAGAATTAAGTAGGTTTTAGAGTTAGTTTTAAATGGGTTTTATTTTTAATTAAATTGATTTTATTCCACATCTATTTGAGCGAATTACCTAAATAGTGAAGAGCCCTTATGTCGGGGTGATCAAATTCCAATTAGAGAGAACCTCGATCTCGTGGGTAAATATTTGGAATTTTAGAGTCCACTTTATTATATATGACCTTAAGAAAGGGTTAATTATTTGAAAGTAATACTTTCATTTCAGTTTTGAGTACACTTGCTTTTGTTTCTAATCAGATTTGAGTATTTGCCCATTCTTTCGCTTAGCCATCTTTGATATCGTCGTTTAGTGCCAGCGAGTTTTTGGCGTTATTCTTCAGGGACTTTAGTTTAGTCAGCAGTAAGCGTAATACGAAAATTAGTCAACAATGGTCGAATCTTGAGATCTGTGATTAAGCCTGGACGCATAGCCAAATGGGGTGTGTCTGACGATGTTTGTCACGAATAGCATCATACCCTGATAGAATTTTGGCAAACTGTACGAACGGTGTGAAACCCGAATGTTTTGGCCGGGGGACACTGTCTGAGAAAGTTTTCGAGAACCACGACCGATTCGTTGGTCGGAAGGTTCCAATAGTGAGAGGGGCCGTATATTATACTTGTGAGCCGACAAATTCGTATCGTAGCCATTAGACAAACTAGGCAGGACGCTGTGCACAGAATGTGGAATGTTATGCCCCTTAAAGGTATTATCAATAAGAGATTATTCAATTCTAACCATATTGTCTCCATTTTCATTACTACGATCAGGAGTAAAGGTTTGATGTCCTATCGACCAAAGTATGGTTAATTACCTAGTGGTTCAATATAAAACAACACATGTACGTGCTGGTAACAGCATGCTTTATTTTGGTAACAACACATGCTTTATTATTGATAACAACACATGTTTTTTTTTTTATTGAGTTTGGTTTCAAAACAACTAAAACCGAGGTGGCAAAACATGGGTGAAGAAACAAGGCTCAACGAGCAATCACAAAATACAACCAAGAAACATCATGCTCCCCACTCTCCTTGGTTGCTCTAAGTGGAGAAAACAGGGCTCGTTACCCGGACCAACCTCAACTGCAGAGAGATGCTCACCTGCCTCATTATTATCCGTATTAAGAACTGTAGTGGGAGCCTCCCTCTTTAGCACATTTGTCACTTCACCAAGACGAGCATCGATGGATGCAGCTTCGGCAAGGACAACAACCGGGGGGCATCGAGGGTTAATAAAAAACTTTGAAGATAATGGCTTAGACTTGTCCGGCATCTCGTCCGGAACCTCGGGTTGACTTCCGCTAATATTATGTGCAAAAGCACAACAGCCATACCCATAGTTGAAGATTACGTCGAAGCCCTCCTTGTAAGCCTTCTCCATAGCTTTTTTTCTCTTTAAGGGCCTCTGCCTGGATAGGGACACTTCATCCTTAAAAGTCCCGAGTTCTAGTAGCGAAGGGCTTGTTAGTCTGCGAACCGATTGGCTTCCTCTTGCTTCGCTACGCGCCTCCTACGACCGCGGGATTTGGGCAGGAGCCAACTCGAACTCCACCTTTACCTGGCACTGCTGCCGCATCAGCTCCATCACTGCAGACCCTTCGAGGCATCATGGTGTGATATCTCTACCACCTCGGCTGGAGCCATCACTCCACGCACCTTTCTTCGACTTTCATTCTCCACGGCGCTGAGCTTGACTCTGCTTCAGCTAAGGAAGCTTGCCAGCGCCTATGGTCGGAGGCGGCCAGGTTAGGCATCTAGAATCGTAACCTCTCAGCATCTCAGTAGGATTGGAACTCGATGTTGGAAAGTCATATTACGGATAGCCTTGTAATAGCTTGCAAAAAACGCTAGATCAAACAATGGAGTGAAAGTGATAAAATGAGTGCGTACTTGATTATGAACACAAGCTCAGTAGATTGGATAAAATTATGCGATTTACTTATTAACATGCCGTCATCAACCACCTGCTTCAGATCTTCCTTACAAGCATAGGCAAGGCTGAGATGGCATACTCTTCACCCTTCCCCCCGGCCCACACAGCTAGTGGTATCCGAAGTAGTGCCGGATACCGTTGTTCCATATGGAAATTTGAGGATTCGCCAGTTAAGATAGCTTCGGTGATTGATAATCTCCTTGCTTTGCCGGACCCGAGGCCGATACTTTCTCCATAGAACTGGCCACATGGAGGAATGTAAAGGTCGATGCTTGATCGGTTGGGAAACAATGACTGTGCGGTTGGGGAAAGGCGTAGCCTTGTATGCGAGTCGGCTAGCAATGCTGCTCCGGGAATGCTCAGGACCTCAGCATGTCTTAGGGAGACCTCTCTAAATCGATCGAGAGCATAATTCAAAGTCGATTAGCTGAAAGCCCGTCTCGACGAGTCCATAATGGCCTCGCCCTACAGTCAGGAACTCGCGAGGTTGGGTGTTCGGTAGCCTTACCGACCATCTCGAGGTCAGCATCAGTCACACAGCAGAGCGCACCTCGCTTGCGCTTGGGTGTCTGAAGTTATGGACGAGATCAACCATCTCGTCCTCATTTTCTTCCTCTTCACTAATAGGGGGACAACTAGATATTGAGGCCACCTAAGGGACAAAATCTTCCACCCCCGCTCCAGGCGCTCTTCCTCGTTCAGGTACCCGCCTTCCTTTCTTAGATGCTTGGGGGGCAGGACGGGAGCCCTTTTTCGTAAAAGGAAGACGCTCAAGACGGCTACTCCTATCAACCTCCTTAATGCTTAGGGGGCAAGGCCGTAGTCCTCTCTAGCCAAAGAAGGTTGCTCGGGCCGAAGACTGATCACCAATTCTCGACCAACCACCCCATTCTAAGAAGTCTGGGCTGGAGACAAGCTACACGGGACCAGATTAAGAAGTTCGGCAATAACGTAGTGCTCGCCCTCACTATTTATATGGGAAGAGGGCGAGGAATAACTGGAAGAATATAGGGAGAGGTTTAGCGACTCAACTCACGAAGATTCTTTAAAGTTAAGAGAATATCGTGATGCCGTTCCCACTCAGAAATCTCAAGTAACTTCTGAATGTTCTTGAAGCCAGCTTTCTCCACCCAGCTTACCAATCTACCTCTCCGGATTTTCCCTGCACAAAAAAGTGTTTATTAAGAAAATACGTAGGATAAACGTATGACATACAAATCCCACAACTTGAACACACCTGGGAATGACATTGTTCAGTTCAAAGTAAACGGGAGGTCAGGGGAGCCCGGGGTCTCATACCACGGTCCTCTAACTAAGTTCAGGCCCTTCGCCTCGGTCTTAGGAGAGTCGGGGAGTCCTGTAACAACTTGTAGCCGGGAGCTCTAGGCCGACAGAGATAGTAGTCAACCTCCGTGCGCTAGCTTCAAGGTGTAAATAAAGAAGACCTCTACCAACGAAATATCCAATTGGTAAAGGAGGTTCAGTATGCTACACCCGGTCAGGATCCAAATAACATTCGAATGGATAAGAAGCGGCTTTCCGGAGAAGTGTAGAGCTACTTGATTAGAGGCGAACGAGAGCGAAGCGGTGTTATTTGTTCGGGTAAAATATCTTTTGCACCGTCTCCTTCCGCAGATGGTGGACTCACATTGGATCGTCAGGCAATCCAATATCGACATTGTTAGAATTCTGTGGCAAGACTCAACCTCCGCATGGGCGAGAAGAAACGATGTCGCTATGTATATGATCCCGACCAGCCCCTCTTCTACGCCCTACTCCGATTGTAGTCTCTTCGACCTCGCGATATTGCATGCAAACAAAACAAAAGGACAGAGGAAAAAGAAGTCAGTTCCATGACGCAATACCAAACTGGTAAAAGGGCGAGAACACACATGAACCCACTAGACCAGGGAAAAACCCTCCTACGTTCTTATTGTCGCAAACATTTCGGCAACTGGAATCTAACGTACCTAGAAATAAAAAAAGGCTTACCTAGAAGATAGACGCCTGAAAAGACTATCAGCAAAACACGCAACCCTATAGTGAAGTATTAGTTGCAGCTCTTGAATAGAAGGGAAACAAGAAAATGGTGCAGACACGATGGGAGCGGGTGAAATCCAATTATGACTTCCTAAGTATAAGGCGTTTAGCACCTACGAGTGCATTAAATGCGCCGCTGACTCATCACCCCTCCAAACAATTTGAGTCTTGATGACGCTTCACTTACTAGGGCATAGTGAACGAGCGTGGACCAAGTTCGTGGGCCCCCAAGCTAGTGCCCTTATGCCCCCCTAATGGACGGGCTTAGGCCGAACAACCAAGTTGGGTCCAGTTAGGAACCGTAAGGGCCGATCCATCCTCGAATCCATCAACATCAAACGCTATAACCCTTGTCCCAAGAAATTAGTCCACGATTGATCACCGGATAGCCAAGCACAATAAAAGTAAGGCGAGACAAAACACAAAAATTTCCAGAAACACAATTTCATTAATTACACCAAACGGCGTTCACAATTACATAACACATATGGGCTGAAAACTGAGCCTAAGACAATTACATAACCCATCTGGGCCGAAAACTGAGCCTAAGACAATTACATAACCCATCCGGGTTCAAAATTGAGCCAAAGAAAGAAGAACAAGTCGAAAAAAAGAAGAGGAAGTGGAAGAAAAAGAAGAGGAAGTTGAAGAAAAGGCTAAAAAAGAAGATATAAAATAAAACCGCTGCTGCAGAGGCTAAGAAAGAAGATATGAAAAATGAAAAAGCCTTGGCCGCCTCTGGCATTAGGATTGCAGCGCCAAAGGAAAGGGGCATACAAGGGGGCTTATCGCTGAACATGGAGATATAAAATTTCATCGATTCAGAGGGGGTGTTCTCCATCCGAGTTTTCGAACCACCCAAGGGGACATATAAGGCTCGAAAATACCCCTCCAAAAGTAAATTAGCATGCTCCATCACGTTCCTTGTAGCCACCGGGCCGACCTCAACATCACTTATTCAAATTTCAAGAGTAACTTAAAGCTGCATCGGCAAGATCCGCTAGTGTCTAGCCATGCACATCCACCGAAAACTCAAAACCAGCCAGTGAGATAAAAATCCATCACCCTACAGCCTTTTATAGGGGTTACAAACCCGTGGAAACCTCAAAAATCCATACTAAATGCGTTACCAAAAATAAAAGACTCCCCGAAAACGTGCATGTTGAAACACACAAGCATAACGGTCCCCCGTTCCCAATGACAAACAGGTCAAAAACACGGTATTTTTCCAACCGAGGAAGATCGAACTCCCTAGCCGAAAAAAGGGGGGCATTGTGGGTACCATGGCTTTTGGCCCAACATCCCCACTGAGAAGGCCTAGACGGATCAAAGCCCACAGGAGGCCCAAGTATCCCCACACGAACACGGATCTGGACCACGGCTCGTCCGACTCAGGCTATCCGATCACAAAGAAAGGCCCCAGGTCATTGCTCGTGCACACCCTCTTCTAGACAAACAGACGCTCTTTCTTCTACTCGACCGTCGGCCTCTAAGAAGATGGTCAACCAATGATTTCCTAGCTGATCCCTTGCAGCTCAAGAACATATCCTCCCTTAAACCTCGTACATAACCACCCTTAGGATGATCAAATGATCCTTGAGGCAAAAGATTCAGACAACTTAGTTATCCAAAAGGAAAAACGGTTAACGCGCAAATGATGCGCCTACCTCCCTTCCATTTCGGAAACCAATCACCCACTTTCCATAAAAAGTGGATCATCCTCCTCCTTCATAAATAAGGAAGGAATGGAAACAGAAAGGTATGTGAAAATATACGCCTGCAAGACTGACATTTTTTATGCTCTCCATCTCTCTGTCTAACTTAAACATCAAGAGCCGGGCCGACACCATCGCTGCGCCTTGCCTTGCTTTGCGTTCTGTTGCTAGGTTAATGCCCCGACGATCCGGAGACTCTGAGAATCAGAGAGACAACACAAAGGCAAAGTTAGTTGCTAAAATTGAAAAGATGCACTAGGAGTGCACTTCTCGTAAACAATATTTGCTCAAAATAATTGACCAATTGGTTGAGAAATCGGCCAGGCAGGAAATTGAGTTCAAGGAGGAGATGGCTAAATTTGAAAGGGACATAACCAAGAGTTACTCGAAACAAGCCAAAGATCATAACCAAAGGTCGTTCGAGAAGGGCCTTTCAAAGGGTGACGAGGAAGGCTATGAAATAGGTCATCATATCGGTTACAAGGATGGCTATGAAAAGGGTTATCGTGTTGGTCGAGCTAGTGACGACCCCCCTCAAAGGGAGGTTCCATCTAAGGTGGAGGGTTCTGTCTTGCCAGAGGTGGTGGTTGCTACGAATGGTGTTGTTGTTGGTGAAGAGGTTGAGATGACCCGACAAGACTTGGTTTAGTTGGGGATTCTTGTTTTGCCTCAACCTAGTTTATGAAACCTTCTTTCTATTTCGTTTTGGACAATTTGAACTCTTTAGCTTTGACTATAGTTCGTCCCCTTTGCGGGCACTTTTTATGTATGTGCTTCATTCCTTTCGCCTCGACTCAATTTATACCATGATTTTTGTGTGTTTTATCATTGATGTTCATCATGTAAGATGTTTTTGAAATCAAAGATACATGGTGCAGTTGTTGATGCTCTTTTTGCTAAGTTTGATGTATCATTATTTGTTTTTGATTTTTTGTTTTTGTTTTTTGTTTTTAGTATTCCGATAGAAGACGGGCAAATAAATTTATTCGAACCGAGCGTTTAGCCTTAACCAATTTTTAGGCTCAGGGCCTTGAAATGAATCGATAAATTTTGCTTTAACTAAATATTGGGGTTGAAAACTTGAAACGAACCGGGAAAGTTGCCTTAATGAAATATTGGGCTTATAGCCCTGAAATAAATCGGGCTGTTTGCCTTGATGAGATTTTTTGCTCATAGCCTTGAAGTAAATCGGGCATTTTACCTTTATGAAATTTTGGGCTCATAACTTTGAAGTAAATCGGGCATTTTGCCTTGATGAGATTTTAGGCTCGTACCTTGAAGTAAATTGGGCATTTTTCCATGTGGTCGTGGGTTCAAATCCCACAAATGGCGCCATTGGAAAGTGGTGAATTCCACAAGAATGATTAGTTAGTTAGGGTTTTTCATGGTGGCTTTCTTTTTATTAGCATTCCAATGCACATGTGTCACATTGTCATTTGTCTCCCATCCCAGACGTTAATGGGATTGTAGAGCAGTTGTTCCCTGTGTCCTCAACACGTGTCCAAATTAGTTTGTGTGAGCAATGATTCATACTTTAAACTAATCATCCACGCCTCACACTTTGCTTGGTGGCATGTGATCCACCATGGTACTCACAATCTGATTCGAGCAAGGACGTCTATGTCAATTAGGGAGAAGTAGGTATCGGGAAAGCGTTCAGTCTAGTTCAACGTTTGGAGACGAAAGACTTCATTTTGAGGAGAGTCGTGCACTGTAATCAACTTTTGCATAAGGGAATCAGGCGATGCCTGTCTGGTCAATTCCACATGTCTTAGCCAAAGTTCGAACTACATCTATAACTAACCATGAAATCACAAAAGGTGCCTAGCCTATTGAAGAAATACATCCGAATATGGACAATCAAGACACTAAGCTTGAAGTTCTATGATAGGCTCAAAATGTGCTATATAAAATGTGTGTGCCTATATGTGCAAGTGCACACATCACCTCAAGTAATATAATGAAAGTATGAGTATCATCCCATGCGGATTAGGTTACTAATTACCGAAATTAGAATAGTCTTAGCTTTATTTGGATAAACACAAAGGTGAGAACTTGAAATAGAAAACAAACTAAACCAAAGTCTCTAATAATCAAATAGAAAATGTAATTACAAGAAAGCCTAGGGTTTTGATTTCATCTAACAAATTCTTGTGGTGAGATTCAAAATGGTCCCAATGATGCCTACATCATATATTAATGGAAAATTTCTCCTAAAACCATAGAAGGAAATCACGTAGGCGAAAGGATCACATGTTTTCTGCGACAACATGGTGACTTTGCCTATTTTTCTTCGATTTCGCTCATCTCTGCTCAATTGTTGGCCTAATCACAAAATTGAGAAAAGAGAGCATTAGGACACTTATTTATCTCATAAAAATACTAAAACTTAAGCAAAATATGGGGATAAAATGAGTATTTAAGATACTCATCACAATCCCAAACTTAAATCTTTGATTGTCCTCAAGCAAAGGAAAAACACACATATATAGAAAACAGTACTAAACTAGTTATGAGTAGAGAATGATGCTACCAACAAGTTTGGACAAACACTAAACTAGATATGAGTAGAACATGATGCTACCAACAAGTTCGGAGAATACCATGACAAAGTTCTATGGAAACAATATAGCCTACATGGGATCCTAACACATTTAAGATCTTTAAAGACAAGGCATCTATGGGCATGGTGATCAAGGAAACCTTTGCCTTCAATTTCTCAATGAATCCTTCCTAAAGAAACTTGATGAAAATGGTATGTTATATCTCAAATGAAGACGGAGGTTCTAAGACACTTTTCAACCATACTCAACTCACTCATTTGAAAGACAACAACAAAAACAGGCTAAGAAAGCACCTTTCATTCAATACTGAAACCAGAAAGTAGGATGCAATGATAAGGCGCTCTAGAAAAGTAAGTTCATGTGAAGTGGGATCCACTGGACGTGTTCTCACCGCTGTTAAGGGCACAGGCATTAAGTCTCTCGAACTTCACCTAACACTTAACTAAAAACCAGCACCTACTTGTGAGATTAAAACCATCCTTATCCCATGTAACGGGCGTAAAGGAAATCAATGCATTCCACTGTACGCTTAGCTAAAGACATCAGGCTTTGAAAGGCCCCTTAATCTATGCCCGAGATTCCGACTGGAACAACTCACTTATTTATCTATTTTTCTTTCTTTTTCATATTTTTACTTTTATATTTCTTTTTCTTTATTTTTCACTTTTTCTTTTGTTTTTGTTAATGTGGGACTCATTGGCCCTCTTTATTGAGGTGGCTCAACACTATGGAAGTTAAGGTCTCTCAATGTAAGTTTAGTTTTAGAAGAAGAGGCCGAAACCTCGGTGTACAAATAAGATCTAGTGTGTGTGTGTGCACAAGTTCCATTAAGAAGTGGTTCCTTGAAAAACATGAGGGCTCTACAACCAAGCCTCCCACAACCACTAGATACACTCAATATTAGATCACATAAATGTGATGGTATCTCAAGTTTTGGCTAAATAAAACAAACTTTTGAAGAACAAATATCAAAGCACTCTCCAAACAGTTGTTAAGCACCAAACCAACTCATATGAGACACAAAACACAAACACAAACATGTATAACACAAGATACTAAAGATATCAAAAGCTGATTCTACCACAATTTGTCCCCTCAAACTTGAACAAAACATTTCTCTCAATGAAAAACAAGGGAAATAGAGGACTCCCTTGAAGTGATCTTCTCATTTCTCTTGCTTTAGAAAAAACTTTAGGACTTCCAAAAAAGAAACCTGAAAAGAACGACTAAAAATAAAACAAAACAAGATCAAACACAGCACACTAAAACTGCATACAAAAGGAAACATCATTGCTGAATGATCTTCAATGCCCATCAAAGTCCATCTTGACTCATTGAAATACGAAAAGAATGATGATTCCCTCTTCCATCAATTCCTAAGAACCGATAGTTGTGCTTAATTAGCAACTTGAGTACATAGTCTTCCATGATCATTTTTTTGAATTTTTTTCTTCACAATGTTATCTTCCAATTCCTTATCCAATTGAACAATGTACACATCCACCTTGGACATAGGGGTCATTTTTTCATTTTTCAATTCCTTGTACACCTCACCCCATAGAGTCATCTCCGGAAAAGTCTCTACAACTTCTTATCTCTTCTCATTTAGTTCCAGAGAAGCTGACTCATCTTCTTTAGCAACTAGCTCTTAATTTTAACTCATTGACATCAGCATTTATTCTTCTAAGATTCTCAAGTTCTCCACCATTTCTTAGGGTGACATCCTCATAATATTCCATTTCTTCTTTTTTTGGATTCACCTTAAGAATGCTAGGCGAACTCTTTTATTGTCCCTCAAAGGACATTTCGACGATTTTTCCCATTTGTACCTCCAAGCTCTTGAGGTGGGCTGATTGAGTTTGCAAAATGACACTTGTCTCATCCATGAATTTAGCTTGAGACTTTTGCAATTCAGCTTGACACCTTGCCATTTCAGCCATTGAATTGGCTAGTTCATCCCCTTCATATTCAAGGTTCGACTCCTCTAGTGGAGGTTGGTTCATCTCCTTCATAGATTGAGCTTGAGAGATTGTCGATTCGGCTTGAGCTCTTTTCAATTCACCCATGGTCTCTTCTAGACTTGATTTGTGCTCTTGTGGAGGTTGTGGAGTACTTTGTCTTGTCTCCCATGAGAGGTCTAAATAATGTTGCCAACCCGAATTGTATGTGTTCAAGTATGGGTTACCCCCAAACTGAACTTGATCCATAGAAATGTATGGGTTCCAAACTTGACTTCTCGCCTTTTGATGCCGACTATACGCTAGTTGTTGAGTGAGGAGAGCCACTTCAGTTGATAGTTCCATGAAAGGATCCATTGTGGTTTAACTCTTACAAAAAAAACACAAAACACAAAGTAAAATAGACAAAGAGAAAAAGGATATGCACAACTAAAATGAAACAAAATAAACAAAAGAAATATCCAAAGTAAAGAAGGACTACTTGGTATCAATATTAGTAAAACGCCTAATCCCCGGCAACGGCGCCAAAAACTTGATAGGCTCGACATGTGCTATATAAAATGCGTATGCCTATATGCGCAAAAGAACACGTCGCCTCAAGTAATATAATGAAAGTATGAGTATCGTCCCACGAGGATTAGGTTACTAATTACCAAAATTAGAATAGTCCTAGCTTTATTTGGATAAACACAAATGTGAGAAGTTGAAATAGAAAACAAACTAAACCAAAGTCTCTAATATTCAAAGAGAAAATGTAATTACAAGAAAGCCTAGGGTTTTTATTTCATCTAACAAATTCCTATGGTGAGATTTAAAATGGTCCCAATGATGCCTAAATCATATATTAATGGCAAATTTCCCCTAAGCACATGCTATTTTTTCTCAAGCAATAACAATCTACCCTTGGAAAAGGTTCTAATGTCTCTTTATCTCAAACCATCATAACCAAGGATGCAGTAAGCATTAGAAACTCAATAAGCCATATGTAACCCACAAATATCTCTATTCTATGGTGAAACATGACATTCCATTCATGGTCTAACCTAATTATTGTTTCTCGACCTTAAATTAGGTCACAAATCATGTTAATGGCGATTAATCATCAACAAGCATTATGAATTGAATAGAACTTTCAATATATAAGAAAATCCAAACATCAAAGATTACAAATCAAAGCTAAACACCATAGTTCATTGTTTAGACTACATCAAAACCCTAGAAAATGATATTAGCTGATGGAGAGGAGAAATACCACCATAGAAAATGAGAAAAAGTAAGAAAATAGGAGAAGAGTGTAAATGAAACCCATTTCTCCTCTTCAAATCTCCTTCTTCTTCTTCTTCTTCAAGGCCAAGAACCAATCTCCCTAAGAGGGATTTGCCTTTGGGTGTTTCCACCCAAAGGATCTTCTCCTTTGCCCCCAAGAGCACCTCTAGAACTTCCCCCTCCTTTTAAAGCCCTAATTTCCTTCTTTTATCAAGCCAAAACCAAGAGAGGAGAGGAGATGTGCTTAGCAACTTTTTGGGCCCCGACATCCATGTTGTAGCATGGTGGATCTACGTTGTGGGGTGGAGGATTTGCGTTGCGACTTGGAGAAATGGGGAACTATTGGAAGAGAAGCAGCCAAACCACGCTGAAGCGTGAGCATCCACACTACAACGTGAGTGCTCACACTGTAGCGTGAGTGGACTCACGCTAAAGCGTGTTAGCGTGAGTCCACTCACGTTTCGAAATTCATCATTTTACTTCTCTTTCACTTCCCCGATGTCGTATCTTGCTCATCCGGACTTCGAATCGTGTGATTTTGATGTCTTCAAAAAGCCCTTGGAGTTTAGAATTCGCCCATACCAATTAATAAACCATAGAAGGACATCACGTAGGTGAAAGGATCACATGTTTGCTGCGACAACATGATGGCTTTGCCGATTTTTCTTTGATTTCGCTCATCTCCGCTCAATGGTTGACCTAATCACAAAATTGAGAAAATAGAGCATTATGACACTTATTTATCTCATAAAACTACTAAAACCTAAGCAAAACATGGGGATAAAATAAGTATTTAAGATACTCATCTTTCTCCTAGGTGTCATAATCGCCAAGTATGGAACATATGAGTTAGGAAGAAACTCTGAAGAAGAGAGGTACACGATTAGGAACTGTAAAAAGGATTGTCAGACATGGTTTGACAAGAAATGGAACTACATGCCAAACTCCATAACCATAGGAAGACACATAGCAGCAACTAGTGGGTGGACAAATCCTGTGTGGATGAAGAATATGGGAAAGACCTATATCGTTCCAAAGGAAGTCCCAACTCCCAACTGTGACAAACTTGAGGAAATCGGTATCCGCACCAAAGGAGTGGATGTAACCAGGTATGAGTCTCTCAAACCACCCCTAAGATAATGCATCATATTTTTAAAAAAATGAGGAAAAATCATGTGGAAAGGTGGCATCCCTCCTTGTTCGACAATTGAAATAGCTAGGGCATGAAAGGAGTTACTACAATTGAAAAGACAACCTAAAACGTGCATGTTCTAAGAGGAGTCCTAACGCCCCCATTTAATAAGAGACCATTAGGGACATATTTTAAGGTTTCTCAAAGAGGTAGCGGGACCTCTATATAAAGAGTTTCACTAGAAGACAAAAGCTCACAACTTTTTCTACATATTCGCTTAAGAATTCTCCAAAGGTCCGAACTTTCTCTCCAATCTTCAATCCTTGTCAGTCCTTGAAGATAGTAATGACTAGCTTTGGTGGGTTCAATAGAAGAACATTTGTAAAAGGAAGTTCCAGTTCCAAAGGCAAAACCTTTTATCAAGAAGGGTTGGCTATGGACCTTATTGGCGTGGAACCGTTGAGTTTAGCATCACCAACAGCACTTGTGCCCTATGGCACATTTGAGGAAGATGCTTCTACACTAATCACTTCGGAGAAATAGCCTCCTAGTCCTATCGAGGTGAGTCCCAGCGACTAGGGTCCGAACCTTGAGAGAAATCTTGTTCAAACATCGACAATGTCCAATGGGTTTGATACTAAGCTTGAGGGAACAAAAGAAGATAAGCCAAACTCCTACCAGTTAGTAAGACAGACCTGTGTAGTAGAGATACCAAAATCCTAGTCAAAGCATCCTCAATAACTGATTGATAAAAGTTCGGAATTCGATTGGAAAGAACCAGAGAAAAATGATCTCTCATCATCCTCTGAGTCTCTACCGCCGCCACCACTCTCCACAAGAAAGTCCTCCCGTCTCTTGGCCCAATAGAAGAAAGCTTTGCCAAAGAAACCACCGACCAAGAAACAAAAGGTTCGGACGTTTCCAAAAGTAAGTGCTTCTCCATCCATCTTTTTCAAATCCTTGTCCCATGTAAAGTTGTGAGCCTTTGGTTCAAAGAGGACCCTTGTGAGTGAACGACCATTGCATGCCAAGGACTTTGAGGACTTCGAGGTAATGAAATTGCTTATTTAAACAAATCTGCTGGACACCGTGTCAAAACTGCTCCCTAGAGTTCTATGTTAACTTATCAAAGGACATGGGGAAACCTACCAGTCCAAATTTCTGGTGAACAATTGTCCGGGGACACACATTTGAATTCTCCCCTAGTATCATCAATCAGTATTAGAGCTGCCCTAACATTCCAGATAATAAGGTAGAGGTACCCGAGACCAATCAAATGGTCTTTGTCATCACTAGAGGAAAGGTCATAATGTGGCCGAATAAGTACATCCTTCACTCCTCCCATCTCACCACCAAATACTCTATCTTGCACAAGATTTCAATGTGCAACTAGTTTCCGATGACTTATCCCATGTGGCTTATAAAGAGTTTTGCTACCCTACTCTTCTAGATCGACATGAAGAGAAAATTTCATTTGGGTAAGCTGGTGTTCGAACACATTCTAGAACATGCCGGGAACGTGGCCTATAAGAAAGTGCTTAGGTATCCATCACTAATATATGGGATACAAACAACCCAAAAACCAGATCTTATGACCCCCACGAACATCCTAAGGCCTCCAGCAGTCGAGATGCACATTAGTCATAAGTTGTACGACGGAATCACCTATGAGATGTCCCTTCATGGAAAAATGTGTCATCACAAGCGGCAAAGATGAAAGGGAAAGTCTCCAAGACCATTCCAAAGTCCGGACCAACCGCCGCCTCATCAGGCCAATCTTCCACCTCTATGCCGAAGAAGTCCAAACTTCTGGACAAGACCATCAGGTCCAATGAGAACATGTCAGCTCAACAGGAGGCGCAGTGAGCAGAATGGCATCGTCGGCAGAACGCGCGGAGGTGCCGAAGGAAAGGCAGGTGGCGTCGGCAAAGGCATGAAAGAGAGTCTCAGGAGGTGCCCGCGCCCCGTCCTCACTACCGCCGACTCGATTTGAAGATCGGCAAAACTCTCATCCGCAATAAAGACCGACTGGCTAACAGGCAATAGGAACCTACTTTTGGGACCAAGATCAACCAGCCTATTTTCACGCCTTCACCGTCACCAAAAGAGGTTGCCTCAAATGCCCAACTAGAGTCCTAATGAAGCGATGAGCAAAGTGGAGATACAGTGCTTTTGGACTTGCCATCTCCTCGGTTCCCTACATTCTAAGTCCTTAAGAAAATTGTATGGTTGGACATGTAAAAAGGGCAAACAAATAATGAAATGAAAATCCTCATCTTAAAAGTGTCAAGTGACTCTTGTATCCCTTCTTCATTGCATCTTCTTATCCCATTCTTTACGAGATGTTTTTGTCAAAAATAGAGACAAAGGGGGAGAATTTGGGGTTTAAGATTGTCCATATCTTCATCTCAAGTGTTCTACAAGAAGATGTCTACCTCAAAGCCACAGTTTGATAAAGCTTTGATGAAATATGTGTGAAGTCTCTAGTAAGACCAAAAAGTAGTCCGGACTAAGTCTGTTCCACAATGCAGGGACATACGAGACTTGAACAATCCGGACTAGGAGTAGAGCTAAAGTGGGAAGCAAGGCAATCTACTAGCTTGGAGGCTAAGGAACTTGGGGAGCAAGTAACTGATGGGCCTAAGATAATTTTTGGTAAGTGGATAAATATCAAATCAAGAGGATCCGGACTTCTAAGCTATCAAACCAGAAATATAAACAAATTAGGATTCTATTCTAAAGAGGATAGTTGATCAGCAAGTTTCCTATCCTCGTTGTGATAACTTAAAGGCAAATACAAAAAAATAGATGGTAGGATTTGGATTCATATTAGGAAAATGATCCAGCCTTATCAAGACGTCCAAGAACAAATCTCGTAGGCTATAAATTTGGGGGTTTAGAAGTTCTCAACGCGGATTTCATTATCAAAGCTTGAAAAAGAATAAGCAAAGTTCGAACGTGTTGAAGGAGTACGAAGTGCAGATACTCAGTTGAGGTATTGCACATTAAAATCCTTTCACCTTGTGTGAAAGATGATGTTATTTATTTTCATCTTATATTAATGTATTGTGGGTTATGGGTGTGCGATGCTTTTGAGAGGGGAATGGAGGGAGTTCAATCTGAATTCCACTAGGAGTGATTAGGTTTCAAGAAGGGTCGTGGGTAGAAAGGGAGTCTCGTACCACATAAGACTAAGTGTAAACCTTGAATCAAAGTAGTGGAAATCTTTGCATTTGAGCACAACACCATTGACGTAGGCAATTGCCAAACCACAAAAAAAGATTGTGTTTGCCTTTACTTTATTGCATAAACTTCATATCTACTTTGCACACACTAAGACCCACAAGGGGACTTTAGACGCACTGCACTAAAGTTTGAACAAAGATCACAATCCGAACACTAAGGATTGTGACAAGGAACGCACACTTATATCTGGAAAATACAAATTTCAAAAATTGTTCTCGATATTAGTTTTTAAAAACAGGAACTAAACAGGCCCTAAGGAACCAGAACTAAATCTCATAAAACTCAAATTCAATGGGCATGTTTGGTTCCTGTTTTTGAAAATTGTTCTTTAGAACAGTTTTTGAAAACACAAAGAACACCATTTTGATGTTCTCTGAAAACTCTTCTTATTATCTAAATTTAATGTTTTCTGTGGTTTTTTGTGTTTTTAGAACAACAAAAAGGGGAACCAGATGTGTTCATATTGTTTTTCTTATTCTTCTTGTTTTTTTAAACAAAAAATAGTTTTTAAAAACTATAACCAAGTAGGCTCAATATATGTTTTTTTAGACCGTTGGATAGTGATTTTAAGGAAGTGTTAAACGATAAAAATTTAAATCATATATAATATTTTACATAAAAATATTTAAGAAATACTTAAAATACAAAACATTACTTATTGATTCTCAAACTTCTTAATAATACCAAACCTGAAAGTCGGCTCATGTAATTCATTACACTTCAACCATATCCTACTTTGATTCATTTAGTACAACTGTACAAGTTTGGCGTCATTGATTCCAGTAGATTAAATTGAAAAATTAATGAATGATTGAATCTTGTTTCAAGTCATTTATACAATGAACTACTACACCTGCCCCAATATTGTACTTATCAAATATCAAATCCAAGGTTTTGTGATTACTCTACCACACGACCTATTATTTTTATTATATTTTTGTTTCTCATGTTTTGTTAGAAAATAAAATATAATCAAAATTTCTCAAACTTTTATATATTTTTTAATTTCTTAGTCTTTAGATAATAGAAATTTCTTAGTCCTTAAATAATAGGAAAAAACAAATAAAATGAGTTTGAATAAACATATAGACTTAATTTGTTGAATTTAAACCTATTTTCTATTTTCCTCCAAATTTTCTTTCCTTTCATTTTTCCTCTATATGTTCTTTCCTTAGCATGACTCCGTTTGAAACACATAAATTACTAGGGAAAGAAAAAAAAAAATTAAGAAAAATGATTTTCTTATGTTTTGTTTTATATGAAAAATATAAAAAAAAAATCAAATATGATCAGAATTCCTCGAAATTTTACATATTTTTAAATTGTTTTTTTACATCTATATTTTTAAATTTCTTAGTTCTTATATAATGGAGAGAAACAAATAAAATGAGTTTGAATAAACATATATAATTAATTTATTAAGTTTAAACCTATTTTTTATTTTTGTTTGTAATTTTTTTCTTCGGGTTTTTTCACTCTATTTTCTTTCTTTTGTACTTTTGGAATAAAAAAAAAAATGGAGCCTTAAAGTTTACCCCTTGATTTTTAATCCTAACTCCGCCACTGCATAATGGGCTACTAATGTTTATTTATTAATTCAAATTGTCGTATTTTTTTTTTAAATTTTATTATAACCATAAAAAGAATTATTTTGTTTTTATATTATATTCATACATTATTGCAATCATTTTATTTACTATAAATTTTTATTTTTATAGTAAAAATGAATTTATTTTTTGATAATTTAAGAATATTAAAAGCATTTTTCACATAGTTAATTGATTTAATTTGCTCTTTTTGGAAACCCTAGTTGTCTCTCTCTCAATTATCTCTTTCAAGCCCTTGTTCGTTAGAGAAAAAATGATTTTTTTTTTCTCATTATTTGCTTGAAATCATCCATTCCATCGTTTTCTTCCCTAAATATGAGTTTTTTTTTTTTCCAATTAAGTGGTTTTTTCAACAGTGATCTAGGTTTGCCTTTGTTCTTTTTTTCATGTTTATGTTATCGACCTGTTGCAATGTGTTTTGTCACTGACTTGATGCGGCGGATAGTTATGTCGTCAATAGTTAGCTTCTTTATGGGTTTTCGTGTTGACAGTTCAAATAGAAAAATTTGATCCGACGGAGTCATTAAATCAAATCTTATTCGTTAGTATGTTGTAAATCTAGAATCTTAGGTATTCTGGGTATTTTTGGATTATCAAATATGTAGGTATTGAGCTAATCATTTTTTATATTAGTCTGAATGTTGCGTCATCCTTTAAAGTTTTTAGTAATTTGGATTATATATTTTTTATCAATTTTATTGATATCCTAAATCAATAAATTTATCTTTTTTAAAAAAGAAAAACATTTTTTTTCACATAATTTCAACGAAACAAAGTAACTGAGTTAAAAGAATAATTCAACAAGTAGTGGTGTCAAATCAATGGGAACAAGCTTTAAGGAATATTCTTGACTATTTTTTCTTCTTTTTTTTAAAAGCTAAACATTTTAGTTACTGTTGGATTTATGCTCTAAAAATAATTTGAGCCTCAAGAGTCAAATTAATAATGGGTTGTTGGACCCCTAGGCTATGTGACGTTCTTATACCTCAATGACTATGACCTAAGCCCAAGTCCCTCAAGCCCTAGGTTATACCTAACTTATTGATACTAAGCTCTAGGTATTTATAAACCTAGGCTCTGATACCAAGCTGTGACGTCCCAATACCCGGGGGTCCATTGACAATCCGTCAACCTGCGGAAAATCCATACGTCCCGTATCACGAGACACACACATGAGTAAAATGGCCACATTGGCCTACACGTCATACTCTTCAAAACATATCCAACCAATTATATTACATGGTTAAAGAGTTGATTACACTCTTAATACAAACATATACTAAAATTTAAAGTTCTAATACATGTTTTACAAAAAGATAACAAAGCCACACTGCTTTCTTCAAACTACTTAACGAGTCACGGGCTCCCGACGCCCTCCACCGTAATATTCCTCGACAGTGCATGAGCTATCGCCCCAATAGTGGAATTACCTTAAATGGGTTACTCCCCACCTAAATGCACATGCAATGATTCAATATAAACACACATTCAAGCAAATACGTGATCTTACTTGAATGTCTACATGCCCAAACCCATGTCTCGAGTCCTCACCGACTCCCTCACACTTGCTTAAGCCATGTATGAGAAAATAGCGTTTTCAAAACAAAATCTTTTTGTTCTCGAGAACACACTACCGAGTTTCGGTAAAAATATTGGACTACCCTCCGAGTGGAATTGCTGGATAACACTCCGAAATAGTCATGGTCCTCATCCGAAGTGATCTGTTGGACGACTCTCCAAGGCAATTCTTTGGAAAATCTTCCGTCGAAATTCCTTTCACAATCATGTTCCATTTTTCATTTCTTTCATATCATGCACCACACCTACTTCCTAGGGTGCCCGATGTATGGAATGCATTATGCCATTTCCAAACTACTCATGCTAATATATTTACATGCATATATTAACATAAATTAAATCACCACATCATGTTAACACATCAAATTCCATGCATTAAAGTATTAAATTCCACACAATTCAAGCCATTCATCATAGCAATATTTCATGCAATTAACACATGAACGTTTTGGTCCAATCAATGCAAACCGGACTGCTTTTAATCTTTAACAAGCAATGGGTCAGTCTGTAGGCAAATTTCACTCATTCAAGCATCGGCTCCACTTTGTGGAACTCCAAAACCATGGCCATTTCTCGCCTCATATTCAAATCATAACAATTTATTGCATAAATTATCACACAAGTCACCCAAATAGTCCGTGGACTGTCCAAAACGAGCTCCAAAAATTTCCACACTTCGGTCCCAAGATTTGGAACCGATCAAACGGCCACTAATGGCCTCAAATCAACCTAACCATTAACAAAATACTTAAATCAAGAGTAAATGCAGGAGAAAACCCTACTTCCTCGGAAGGTTTGTCAAAACTCCCTAAACCGGGTACCCATGTGTACGTCGTGGGGGAGCAACTTTGCTTTGTCTCGCCGGAACCGACGGCCCGATCGCCGGAATTCCTGCAGGCGCAGAGCCTCTCTTTCTAAATCCCACTCTTTCTCTCTCCTATCCAACTATTGTCTTCTCTCACCCAAATCGGGTCGTTAACTTCCGTCAAGAGAATCGCCCTCTTGCCACATGTCAATCATCCATTTGCTCTTAGGATTACCCCCTATCCACTTATCCATCTAACTTGGGATTTCCTTCCACTCACATGCACAGCCATTTTGTCACTCATAGCCCCACTCGCCTCACAAGCCAATCTCTTCTTCCTAGACATGTGGCACTCGGGGCTACTCATGTGCGCCGGCGTCCCGCACCCTCCACGCCAGCTTCGAAAAACGCAATTCCGACCGCCTTTAATTCAACCAAATTCCTCGACATGATAGCTAGATTTCGCGAGACGATTCCAACAATGGTCCGTTTCATCATCTGAGATCTAGAAAAATTCCGGATTTTGACCGAAATTACCATTTTGCCATTTTTCAAAAAATTGGAATTTTCTCGGGTCTTACAGGCTTACTAATTAGTAACAGAGGTCATTAAGAGGCAAGAAACCCAATAAGACAGGAGTTTTGTTACTTTACAAGTAAGAAACCTTGTAAGGCATGAATTGATTACTTGTCAAACAAGTAACCGTATAAGCTTAGGATTTTGAGTCTATAAATAGACCCTTCTCCCTATGACCTTTATACATTCTCCCGAGGCCCTTTACACACATACGGAGGTGTTCTCCTTTGATCTCTAGCAATTAGGCACACTCACACACAAATCTATCGTGACTAGAATAACTTGGAAGGTCCTACGCTAAGAGGTTAGTAAACCCTAAGAATCATGACATTAATTTATCACACATCTTATTCAATCATAATCCAAACTTCTATTGTACATTGATCCCTTTAGTTACAATGTAGTAAATTGTCCCCACAAGACTCGAATCCGGGACCTCCCCTTTCATATGTCCTTATCTTCTGAAACATTGAGCGTTCTATTACATGAGATAAACATGATGGACATTCCTAACTTTTTTTTTTTATAGCTAAACACTTTTATTTATATTATTTGTAAATTATTCTCACTAAGACTCGAACTCTGAACCCCTCTCCTTCTTTACCTATTTAAACATTGGACGTTTTATCACTTGAGGTATACGTGACTTTTTTTTAGTACTGGAAAGATAAAAATTTTCAAAGTGCTGAAAAGATGAAAAACATTTTCAAATGGGCTCTTATGTAGCGAGCGAAATATTATTTTTGAAAAAAGAATTAAATATTTTATAAGAAGTAAAAGCAATTTAAAAAAATCTAAAAAACATCACTTATAACATTAGAAAAGGAAACGCGTTCAACGTTTTAAAAAGTTAATAGGTAAGGAAAGGAAGTGTCTTGGGTTCAAGTTCCATTAGGAATAATTTACTATATTATGATTAACATGTTTAGTTATAAATAAAACATTAAAAAATACAAATAGTATTTTCTAGAAAAACATTTCATCCTTCATTTTCCTGAAACCCCTTCTAAAAATCGGTTTCGCCCAAAAAAAAAACTTAAAATAAAAGCTTTCTTTATTTCCTCCAAACTCGTTTGTAGTGTGTCTACCTAATTAGAGATGGAAATGGGTACCTATCCTGACTCAATACGGTTTTAAGCTAAATAGTTCCTCCTGATTGTATGGTGATACCATTATGTCAAATACTATTTTCAAAATTAGAAAATTTTTAAAGATAAATTTGAAAAATATAAAAATTAAAATGACATAAATACCCATTATCTATTTTCTTCCATCATTATAATAAAATGATAAAAATCACTACCTTTATAAAATTATAGTGACTTTTTTTTAACACCCGTGCATATAGCAACACCCTTATTTTATTATATTTCATTATTGGTGACAATGGAATAAGCCAATAAAACTGAAAAATGAATGATTGAGAATCCTGTTTATATTTATTACAATATGTTACTTTGTAAATGAATTTCGGAGTCATGTGTTAAAGTAACATGTTTTCTGAAAAAAAAAAAAAAAGTATTTAGTGAGCAAAATGCCAAGCAATGGGATTCGGAGCTCTGGATTTTGGTGGGCGAATTCACCACTTAGCTACAACGACTTGTACAAAGGAAAGCGTTTTAACATATAACAACATATATAATAATATTCAAATTTCAAAATAATATTGTCAGCATTACTCCATTGAGTCCACAATGTAACACAGTGAATTATGATTTAAAAAATATATTCCTCGTTATTATTGGCATAAAAATGATACCAAGAATAACTTAATATTTGAGTTTAAGCATTTTAACATAATACCTGGAATTAAAAAAATATAAATCTAATATTAAATTATTTCATGAGCAATATTTTATTAAATTAATAACCTTTTTATAGGGTTATTTATGCTTTATCTTTTTCTTAACTTGATTTAAAGTAAATCTAGATACAATTTAATAATATAAAATACTAATTTCTTTATTATTATAGTTTTGGGAAGTATAAAGATCGTGTTTCGACCAAGAAATATGTTGAAATTTAAATGTTAATTGAAAACTTGAACTATGAAATAACAACAGAGCGAGACCGAGACCAATTACAGGTCACTCTATCTATAGACACAATGAGAAAG
Organism: Tetrastigma voinierianum; assembly: GCA_016808115.1. NCBI lineage: Eukaryota > Viridiplantae > Streptophyta > Magnoliopsida > Vitales > Vitaceae > Tetrastigma > Tetrastigma voinierianum. The sequence goes on from JAEQBH010005356.1 coordinate 210,787, forward strand.
ATCCCCCTATTTTGTAACACTTGATTAAATCAAGGTTTCACATATCCATCTCATCGAGGGGTGGACCTAGAGATTAATGTGATTTGAACTCAAGTCGTATCTTATACCCTTAGTGAAATTTGTAAGAATTAAATTATTGAGTTAAGATCTCTAATAATAATTAAGTCTGTCTTCAATGATCTTGAATCCTAGGTCCGCAATTGCATCTCATTTTCGTCTTCTATTTCTTCTATGTTCACTACTTAAGCAGCATCGTTTTCTTGGCCTGATTGAGATTCAAATTAACATAAGTCTGTCCAATTTCTCTATTCACCAACTCTCATTCTTATCTACTTAATACTTAATTAAAGTGGTTTAAGAAAATAACTTTTAATACTCTTGAGATCTAATTCAAATGGTAAAAGGGTTATGAAATATAAAATCTTAAGAATAGAGTATTATAATACAATGTAATATGGAAATTGAATAGAAGTAAAAAAAAACTTTCAATTAAATTCCTTAAAAGTATTATATAAGTATGAAAAGCTCACTCATCATGTAATAAATATCACACCAAAATCGGAGGATAAATGAAGAATTAGCTTAAAAATCTTTAGTTGGGACAATCATGCTAACTAAATGACCTCCTCTTAAATGATTATCATCACTACCCCAAAAGATAAGGGATAGATATTTTTAAAACTACTAAAGACATTGTGACAGAGAATGTAAAGCAATGTGTAAAGAACAAGTATTTATGTGTGACTCACAGTCCTCCATTACGACAAACGAAGAAAAAAATGTTTCAAATGGAAATATGTTTTTCCCATCTCCTTATGTACTAGAAGAGAATATGCAAGAAAGAAATATGAGGAGAAGTCTTTAAAATTATTTATCTGATACGGCAAAAGTATCATGAGTTTATAGAATATAATTATAATATATATCTTGTTAAACAAATCTTAAGCTAAGTAAAGAAACAAGGCTTTATTTGGAACCTGAAAAATACTAAGGAAAGAAAATAGAGAGAAAAATTAATAAATTAATTCTATATGTTTAAATTTAATAAATTAATTCTATACGTTTATTCAAACTCATTTTATTTGTTTATATTTATATAACGGCTAAGAAATTTAAAAATATGTAAAATTTTGAGAAATTTGATTATATTTGATTATATTTTATATTTTTCACAATAATCATTTTCCTTAGGCTCCGTTTGGAACATAGAAAATACCACAAAGAAAAAATAAGAGCAAAAAACATTTCTACGTTTCTGGGCTTTACCATTAAAAAATATAAGAAAATCAAATATAATCAAAATTCCTCAAAAATTTACATGTTTTTAAATTTTATAATACTAATTGTATAATAGAGAAAAACAAATAAAATGAGTTTGAATAAACATATAAAATTAATTTATTAATTTTAAACATATTTGTCATTTTCCTCCAATTTTTTTTCCTTTATTTTTTTTCCTAATACTTTTGGAAGCCCAAACTAACCTTAGTATTTTTTAGGTTCCAAACAGAGAAAAGTGTATTCCAATAAATTATATAGTTGATCAAATAGCATTAACTAGAGAAGTACTAAAATATAATTAGGGGACGTTTGGGAGAGCTTATTTGAGTGTGGACCTGCATTTTTCACATGTGTCCCCACTCGATGGTGAAACTCGTTTTTTTTTTCTTTGGAAAAAACCATTTAAAAAAAATGGTTTTTGGAGTCGCCGCTTATTTTTGTTATTTTTTTTTAAAAGGAAAACAAAATAAGAAATAAAACCTTATAAGTGTGACTCCTTATTTAGGAAGACATGTCCACAAAAAACCAAGTCCGAATTCGGAGGTCATGTTAACTATCGGGAAGGTACGGTAGTAAGCCATAGCACCCTCTAAGCCCATATAAAAACAGTCTCTACTAAACAAGTTTAGGGAACTATTATAATCAATCAATTAATTACAGATACCAATAAATCATATAGATGACAAATAAAGAGCAAAACTAAAGAGAATAAATGTGTGCTTTGGCGACAAATTGAGAGCACTATCAATAGAAAATCATGTTAGTTCGACACAACAGTATAGAATATTCACATTCAATTAAAAAACGGTTATAGATCAGAAGTCGAATTATTTGTTAAAATGATACATGAGATGTCGAGCCCCACCCAAGCTCATTTATATGTTACACAAATTAACTCCACAAGATTCCATTTGATATGAACTATAGAATTAATCATGTGTTTGAAATTTTGAAATCCAATTTGAAATGGAAGTTTGAAAATTGAAAGCTGAAATTTTGAAATTAGAAAATTTTGAAGTGAATTTGAAGTTTGAGAATTTTGAATTGAGATTTTGAAATGGAATTTAAATACAAAACTTGAATTTTTATAAATTTGAGATTTTGAATTTTGAAATTTGAAATTAAAAATTAAAATATTTGAATTTTTAAATTATGAAACTTTGAATTTTGGGATTAAGAAATTGTAAATTTGAAATTGGAAACTTTAAAACTTAAAATTGGAAATTAGGAGACTTCGTATTCTTAGATTATGACACTGAAAATTGAAAAAATAAAATAAAAACTTGGAAAAAAAATGAAATTGAAAATTAAGGGAATTGAATTTTAGAGTTGAAAAATTGAATTTAGAAGATGAGAAAATGTGAATTTGAATATTGAGAATTGGATATTGGAAATAAAAAAATGAGAAATGAAAATTTATACTGAATTTTTGAAGACTTAATTTTAAGATTAAATTGAAAAAAATTAATTTTAGAAAAATTCCAGAAATTAAATAAATTAAGTAATAAATTTGACTTTAAAGAGTCGATCAGAAGACGTGGCCAAAGGCTTGGTCGAATGACCTAAGGGGTCGATAAACTAACCTAAGGGGTTGAGTCTGGGAGCAAGCAAACCTAATTCGGGTCATTCCGCGAAGAAGTCATCAGACGCTTGCGACGTGATAGGTTAACGAAGTCGCCTAACATGCTGTTCTAAGTAAATTGGGCTTAAACTAATGGAATGAGCATAATTTGATGGACCTAGACTAATGGGCTTAAACTAATAGGATGTGCCTTAGTATATTGAGCCTATATTAATGGGTTTAAACTAATGGGTTGAGCCGGCGATTGCCGGTCGTAAGTGTAATCAGCTTCTAAAGTAATTGATTGAGTCTAAGTACGCCGGCCTGGGACCAATGAAAGCCAACCAATGATTTGGCCCAAGATGTCGAGCTTAGATAAATTGGCCAAACCAATTGATTGGCCCATATTTTAAGCTTAAAACTAATGGGTTTAAACTAATGGATTGCGCTTAAGTATGTTGAGTCTATACTAATGAGTTTAAACTAATGAGTTGGGCATAGACTTATGGGCTTAAACTAATGAGTTTGACCTAATTTAAATATTTAATAATAATTTAACCCTAATTCAAAATAAAATTATAACATTCAATCATACTAAATTAAATAAAAATTATGCCAATTAACAATTCCAAAAATGATAACTTAAGGTAAATTCAAATATTATAAAATTTAATTTTTATTATTCAAGACTAATTTCACATATTAAAATCTAAATTACATCTAAAAAAAACTTCCAATTTAATATTTGACAACCTAAAGTCCATGCAAAATTTTCAAGTTAACTATTAACATACAAAAATATAATTACACAAATAACAGCTGTAATTAACCAAATACAATAAAGTAAAAGAAAAATGTAAGATTCAAGCTAATTACATAAGTTTCACTAACAACAATTTTTAACATAAGTTTCACCAACAATTTTTCACATAAGTTTCATCAATAACAATTTTTCATATCCACATACATAAATATCATAATAGCCCATAAAAGAAAATCCAATCCCACAAATACATACATGTGTGAATTTTATGCTAAAGAAAATGTGTAGTGGGTGTTGACAAAAATGAGAAAAAAAATAAAAAAAATAAAAAATAAAAAAGTTATGAGTCTTTTACCTTTGTGATCTTTGTCTTTGATTTCTTTGAATATGAGCAAAAAAAAAAAAAAAGGAAACTAGGATGGAAGAAAATAAGAGAGGAAGGAAAGAGAGGAAGAAGAGAAGGGGAGAGGGAGGGGAGAGCCAAAAAAAAAGAAAAGAAAATAGGAAGAGCCCTAAAGAAGAGAGGATTGAGAGAAGAAGAAGCAGAAGAGAGGAGGAGGAGAGGAGAAGAAAAAAGGAGCAAACTGGCTGGGGAGGGAATAGGAAGGGGGTTAATTGCAGGGTACGCACATAGGGATGGGTTAAAGAGAAATATAGGAGTGGGGAATGAGGGGATTTGAAAAAGAAAAGATAAAAAAATCAAAAAGTAAAATTTAATAATAATAATAATAAACATAATGTGTGAGTAAATTTTGGGGTCTACAAATATGCCCATCTTCGATAAAGTTCATAAGTATAGCGACTGAATAGTGGAATTCAGTGAAAGTGTGAAAACTAAGTAAAACGAAATGAACTCTATCGAAGAATAAAGGAGACCCGAAAAGTGTTTACAAAGAACACTAACTCTCTCAAACTCAAGTAGCTAAAAGGAGTTCTAAAAACACATCAAAAGCAAACAACAAAATGACAAAACAACCTGAAGGCCAGCAAAGTCATGACATAGATCCAAGCTCTCTATAAGAAGGTCCTACCAAAGGTGAAACCTATATCGAAACCTGAAACAAGCGAAAATCGATCGGCCCATGGGTGATAGAATAATCATGTACACTGTATAGCGATTGACACCCATCATGGACAAACTCAAGAGCTAGCAAGTGGAGAGTACGACAACTGAAATAAACCTTGTGATCAAAATGTGCGATGATGATGACTCAATATCAGCGATATTCTAATAAAGATAAAATCTCGAGAGTCCTAACTATGGGAAGGCACCAACAACCGGGTTTGAAACGAGGAAACATAAATGAGAAGCCTGAATGCCTTTATTCAAGATGTGGAAGGTAAAGGCGAAGTCTGAATGCCTGATGTGCAGAAGACGAAGTCTGAACGTCTAACTGCGATGCTAGAAAATGTGATACAAATGAAGTCTGAACATCTGATCCATATGAAGCGGTTTAAACGCCCGACCAGAAGACGAAGTTTAAAATGTCCACCATTGCGTTAGCACATGTGATGCGTGATGAAGTCCAACATCTGATCCATATGAAGCGTTTCAAATACTGATCTATAAGACGGTCCGAACGTCAATCAAGCAGCAAGACATGTGATATAGATGAAGTCTCGAACATCTGATCCATATGGAAGGGAGTCCGAACGCTTTATATACGTAAGACGGTCTCGAATCGCCCGATTCACTGCGGTTAGGCAAATGATGCGTATGAAGGTCAACATCTCGATCCATATGAAGACGGTCTCAATCGCCTCGATCTGCCAGGGCACAAATGTGACACAAATGAAGTCCGAATATTTGATCCATATGAAGGCGGCGTTCCACACTCATATGCGTAAGACAAAGTTTGAACGCTCTAATTCCATCGTTCTAGCTAATGTGATGCGTATGAAGTCCAACATCTCGATCCATATAAAGCGTAAGTTTGAACGCCCTGGATTCATTGCGGTTAGCAAATGTGATATAGATGAAGTCCGAATATCCGATCCATATAAAGGTGAAGTCTCGAACGCCCGATATGCGTACACCTAAGTTTAAATCGCTAAACTGGCGGGTATAGCACATGTGATGCAGATGAAGTCCGAACATCTGATCCATATGAAGGTGAAGCCTGAAAGCCTGATATGTAGAAGACGGCTCAACATCTAAACTCGAAGATAGTAAAGTGGCGGTTGAGGTATCCCCAGTACGACATCCAATGTAAAATACGATAGTCCAAAAAATGTCATAACAATGACTCATATCCTCACTAAGAACCGCTTCTCGGCTAAACCGACCACCTCCAAATGATCCCGAAAGATAAGGGATATGCCCTAGTGTGGCATCTATAAAAAACATGTTGAAATCCCAAAAATGTCATAACAAGATTCATCCTCTCGATAACGACTGTATGCACAAACAAACAAATTCCTGATGATCCTGGTGGATAAGGGATGTGCCCAAGTATGACATGTATGTCATCCAATAGAGATGTGATGAAACCCCTAAATATCAAAATATGGCTCGACATCTCAACAAGAAGCTGTCTACACAAACAAGCACATCCAGATGAACCCAACAGATTGGGGGTATGCCCCAGTATGGCATGTCGAGGAATCAGTCTAAATCCCTGCATCCCCCAATAACAAAAGGCAACCTCGCGTCATCCAGAACCACAACTTGAAATGGATCCAAACGAGTAGTAAGGCATCTCCTGTGGAAAAGCCACATAATAATGTCCATATCGACTCAAGTCTCAAATACCTATCAAAGTATGCTGTCAAAGAAAACATTAAATCCCATGGTCTCAAGTGCGGTCTTACGACACGGACCGTAATGTAGGCTTAAGGTGATAAGGTAAAAGAAATGAATAGAAACTAGGCTCAAACACCCAATGATCAACCCCATGCCCTTGTGTGGAATGCCACTTGCATAAGAAGTCCCATGAGCTACACACAAGAACATCCAATGGAAGTGTTAATAATAATGATGTGATGCAAAAAGTGTAACATGTGGTGAGATAGGTAAGAGGAAAAGGATGTAGAGTGAAACATTAAACTCGAAATCAATAAACATATGTGGGTGATAAATGTGAAAATGAGAGGTATGAAGTCAAGAAAATAAATAACAGTATGGAAAAACTAATGATGATATGATGAATCACCCAAACTCACATGGGGAAGACATGTCGCCGACCAATCGGGATGATGAATACGACCGACCAAAGCCCTTAGGAGAGGATCGGTCATCTCATATACCACTAATAAAATCTCAAAGTAAGCACATGATACTGGGATCTCGGGAGGCTATCATACACACTCCCATAAGTAATACATACACTCAAAACAATGATCCTCATAAATCCATATAATGCATTCTCAAGGAATAATGGAGCACGAATACATATCATGCAGACATTTATATATATATATATATATATATATATATATATATATATATATATATATATATATATTTTTTTCTTATTATTTTTATGCATAGACTTAATAAAACAATGAGAGACATACCAATGGTGGGCAATAAATGGAATATATCTCTGCCGCCAGCGTACAATAAAACAACCTAATTTAAATGACATAAGCCTCTCAAACTAAAAGTCTCTAAATAAATGTCGATGGAATGAGGGGAAGTGGATGACATGACAAACCCTTCATGCATTGAAATGAATAGATAACCAATCTAAGGGAAAGAATGAGATAGAACGAGAAGTCGAGAAAGAAAGTGGTGGAAAAATAGAAACTATGAAATGGAGTGGATACAATGAAGTGAATTTGGTAAGGCGATGTAAAGAATATGTCAATGTGTCTATAATTCAAAAGATCCCTAAACTTAAGCATCCATACACCAGAGGGCCCTTATCCCAGGTATGAAAAGGTAAGCAGGGCTGTAAGAGAAATGATGGCCACCCATTCTGTGACCAAAGTCTCAAACGTAAAAATTTTTCGGCTTGATCCACGCCGTCGGGCTCGAGAATCGCTTCCATTTAAGTCCATCAACTATGCAGCCTCCCTGTGGTCAACTTCTAATAATGTGCGTCTTCTAGTTTGGTCTAAACTTCCCTCTAGGGTCGGTGATTAATCCTTTGAGGACTCTAAACCAAATCGCCGCTATAGTGAAGCCCAGCTTGGCCCGCTGAAAGCTGGCCATCTTCCTCGTGTTTCAAATGTGGCCGCCAGCCTCTCAATCTCCTCTCATCTAATAGGCTAAGCTGATCAAACCGTGACTGAACCCACTTCGCCTTTGAAATCTGCTGCTCTAAGGCTACTCTCAAGGATCCCATCTTTATCTCAACGGGCAAAACTGCCTCCATGCCATAAACTAGAGAGTAAGGTGTGGCTCTTAGAAGTGCGAAAGGAGGTGCGATACGCCCATAATGCGAAAGGAAGCTTCTTAGACCAGTCTCGAGAAGTCTCAATCATCTTACGCAGAATCCTCTTAATATTTTTATTCACGGCCTCTACTCGCTCTATTTGTCTACTACTTTATAATGTAGACGATCTGCGTATTTGACATGCCATATCTATGTGCATTGTCAACTCACCTTGGAAATGCACACCTCTGTCCGATATCAACTCATGAGGAACCCTATATCTGTAGATAATTTGTGATCTGATAAAGGTGGCCACCTTGGCCACATTTATCTTTGCATAAGAAGTGGCCTCTACCCACTTCATGAAATAATCAATAGCGACTAGAATGAAATCATGACCAATAGAAGACTTCGGCGAAATCTTCCTAATAATATCTATGCCTCAGACTAAAAACGACCAAGGTGAGGTTAATGCATGCAACTCTGATGGTGGAATGTGTATAAGATCTCCATGCATCTGACACTTTGTACATCTCTGAACAAACTGACAACAATCTATCTCAATGGTCAACTAAAAATAGCCAGTCCTCATAATCTTACGAGCCAACATATGTCCTCCCATGTGGGGCCCACAAACTCCAGCATGGACCTCTCTCATTACCTGGTTAGCCGAATCTTGATCTAAGCACAACAATAACACACCATTAGTTGTACGTCTATATAGTGTCCCTCCATGTATCACAAAGCTAAAATAACTGTCTAAAGTTTCACAATCTCGCCATCATGGCCTCAGGGTATGTGTCATATCTAAGAAACTGATAAATATAATGATACCATATCAAACCTTGACTCGTCAATTAAGCAACAATAAGCGAGAAAACTTCTAGTCTCAACTAGGAGGTTGCGAACTACCACACCTTCAGGAATGTCAATCATGGAAGCCAAAGTAGCCAGAGCACGCCTAACTCGATTCGCGCCTGTAGGCGAAAGTAGCTCAAGTCGCCGAATCTCCACTAGTAATCCTAACAAGCATGATATGGCCTAAGCTTCACATCTATGGTCTTCCAATCATCCTGGATATGTCTAATCACTAGATTAGAATCACCGAATATCTTCATCCTTCTAATCTCGAGCTCAAGTGTAGTCTTTAACCTATGGATACATGCCTCATACTCAACAATGTTGTTCGTGGCCGGATAACGATTTGAAAAGGCCAAATGAACTGATCTCAGGATATGATCACCATGCGAAGAAATCAATAGAACACCTATCCCATATCCAGAATGGTTAGCTGCACCATCAAAGTATATGCGCCAACCAGACAAACTAGTCACCCTTGCAATCTCCTCATCCGAAAAATCATCATCAATCACTCTATTGTTGGTAATCGGAAGTGAGGCCAAGTGATCTGCTAACACACTCCGTTTTATAGACTTTTGAGTGACATATTGAATATCAAACTCTGTCAAAAGTACAAGCCATCTCATAAGTCTGCTTGTCAAAACTAGTCTGTCAAACACATATCTCAAAGGATCTAAACGAGAAACAAGCTACACGGAATACTCTATCATGTAATGTCTCAATCTTCGAGTTGCCCAAACCAAAGCTAAGAAGAAGCACTCAATCATAATGTACCTCGTCTCATACTCCAACATTCTCTTACTCAAATAATAAATAGCTCGCTCCCTGCCGGAATCATCAAGCTGGGCTAACATGCACCCCAAAGGGATATCTGAAACCGACAAATATAACAAGAGAGGTTGTCCAGGCATGGGAGGTACCAAAATAGGAGGGGAAAGAAAATACTCTCTAATCCGCTCAAACACCTGCTGGCATTGATCATCCCAAACCTTAGGCTGTTTCTTCATCAAAAGTCGGAAGATAGGCTCACAAGTATCTGCCAGTCTAACAATAAACCTACTAATATATTGCAACCTACCCAAGAAACCCCATATCTCAGTCTCGGTCTATGGTGGAGACATGTCAAGGATAGCTTTGATCTTATCAGGATCTGCCTCAATACCTCTCTCACTAATCATGTAGCCTAAGAGCTTCCTAGAAGTCACTCCAAAAGTGCACTTCTTGGGATTCAGTCTTAATCTAAAGCATCTGATCCTCTGGAAGAAGCGCTCTAGAGCTGCCTAGTGATCTGCCCTATCACGGGACTTCACAATCATATCATCCACATAGACCTCAACATCCCTATGCATCATGTCATGAAACAGTTGTAGTAGGTCGCTTTCCACAGGGCACTGTTCTTTCCAACCTAAACGGCATGACTCTATAACAGTAGGTGCCCCACTCAGTGATAAAAGATGTCTTCTCCCTGTCCTCAGGAGCCATCATAATTTGATTATAACTAGAGAATCCATCCATAAAAGACAACATTGCATGCCCTACAAGCATTATAAACCAAAGATAACAATATGGAGAGGAAAATCATCCTTTGGGCTGCCTTGTTAAAGATTTCTAAAGTTCACACAAACTCTAACCTTACCGTCCCGGGGAACAGTGGACTATTACTAGCCAACCACCTCGTGATACTGAACCACTCGGGAGCATGAATCCAACACTAAGTTGCTTTTGAATCTCCTCCTTCACCTGTAAACTCCATCAAGGGTGTAATCAGCTCAATTTTTCTTAACCGGTCTAGATGTGGCACAAGCGGTAGATGATGCTAAACTATAGAAGGGTCGAGGCCTAGCATGTCCTCATATGACCACGCAAAAACATCCAAGTATGATCTGAGTAACTTGAGCAAACTATCCCTCTCATCTATAGATAAAGTGGTATTGATCCTCAACTCTTTAAATTGGTCCGCTGTACCAAGGTCAACTGTCTCAAGGTCATCAAAATGAGGTGAAACTCGCTCATTAGTAAAGTTATGATCAGAGTTAAACCAGTAGCTGTCATCAAAATCAGGCTCTAAAGGCTCATCATCAATATCATGAATCTGTGATGTGGGTGAATGAGGTGCACATGCATCAATATCATCAATAAAAGAGACAGGCGAATACTTGAAAATGCTCAAATCCATAGATGAAAAGGCAAGTACATCATCCGAACGAGAGACAAATCTCGACAAAATATCAAAAGAAAGTGGTGGGCCCACAGAATCGGACTCTCCCACAACATGTCCTAAAATATCAAGAGATGGCCATCAACACAATATCATCCGTAATCGACATCATCCGGGTAGGAGGAGAATCATCATCTCTTCACAGCAACACGGTTTAAAGCAGAATCGGTTCGAAAATTCCGGTTTCATTGAAGCAATCGAACCGATTATCCCGGGAATGGCGAATCATCCGATTACATAACCACCAACACCTTCAGAACGCGATTCATCCGAAAGCGGCGAGTAAAGATGCACCGGACCGCCGCGGCGAGAGTTTATCGGCGCGGCAGCGGGCGGTCGAGGAATTCGGTAATGGCAACCGGTTGTGGAAAGACACGCCATCGCGCCGATGACGCGAGGTCACCAATTCAACCATCAGATAATGACGTTCCAGTCTCACAAAAGAATACAACCCAAACCGTTAATAAAAGAGATGAATGGAATAACGATAGTCAGGATCCGTCCTCCAGTATCGCCGCAACAACTGATCTGATATATAAACCGGTCGCAGGTCAACCAATCGATAATCAATACAGACGTTACACGCCTTAACCCAACCCGGCGGCATCGTTATCTTCGATCGGCAATCAAAGAACCGTCGCGGCGGCAATTCAACGGCAGCGGCAATCGAATTTCGGAAATCCTCGATTCACCGCCCGACTTCATCCGTGTTAATTCCGGCATTACAAACATCGCCCACATAACTCCACACCGTTTGGTCGTGCTCCTCCCCGATGAACGTGATCATTCCACCATCATGGAATAATCTCGATCTTTAAACGGCGGAAGATGGCACGCCAACATCAAGAACCAACAGCGCCAATAGCGGCGTTTGTACGATGCCAGTGATCCCCAATCCAAACATAACTCCAAAACAACGATTCATCCATCAACCGAGATCAGCGCGTCATCACCTCAATATATTTTCAAGCCTCAACTATTCAGATGGTTCAACAGGCTCATATCCATAGCGCCAAGAGCGCGGCAACGATACGCATTGGTGGCGATCATCAATAATGGAGGATGATATGAACACGGCCAACCAACAACCAACTGATATATGCACGGCAGATCCGAACTCCGATATGTACGCCACCCGAATGAACAACTGTCTCACGCAGAAAGTTACAGACGTTCTCTGAAGATGGAACGGTCGATCCGATCCGCCGCTCCCACCAATTCCTTTTCGCGTGGTAGAGAAGTTAACAATCCGGGCGAGAGCAAGTCATCGGCTTCGAGACCATCGTCTTCGTCCGCTTTGGCAAAGATGGCGACCGGCGGTCGATGAACCCGAGGCCGCCGCCCAACATCACCTCCATATTATTAACGTATCAATTATCCTCGACGAACAATAAAAGAGTTCGAACGGTCATAATAATAAAAGTCACCGTCTTGAAAGGGTGATCCAATCCAACAAAGCCAATACTATGATGAACTTGTCAACACGATCATGAACGCCGATTTGAAGGTATTCATCATTACAACGAGAACGCCTCGAATCATCCCAAGATATGTTATAAAGATGTTAATTCAACTGAAGAAATTGAAGAATGATTACTTCCCACCGAGATGAACCACGCGCGGTGGAGGTCAAAGGGATCGTGAATCGAAGCGGCGTCCGATCCACACCGGTCATCGGTCCAACGGTCTCAAATAGCGCACGATCCAGGCGTCCGGCGTCCATGACGGCGAACGATCGTAATCCATCGAAACGAGGCGATCAACCGGTGGTTAACCGCAACGATTCAGCACCACGGTCATCGACAACGCGCGATCTGACACCAAAGGCGTCGGGGCAAATCCGAGTCGTCGAAGCTACCAGAGAACCGCGGTGTTTCCCGGGTCAAGAGCGCAGCGGTTCCTCCGCCAACCGGCAGCAACGGTAATCCGGCAGATACGGCGATCGGCAACCGGCTACCAGTGGTGGCAGCGTCGGCACCGAACCGAACTGGTACAGGTTCCGCGCCGCGATGAAACGGCGCCTTCCGCACCCCACCCATGAACGATCGTTCACCCCGGTTCGGTAAGATCAGATACTTTTCCACGTCAGCGAGGCGCGCGAACCCAACGAACCCTTACAACATACTATCGACGTCACAATGTTAACAGCCAGAATTCATAATCGCGCACCACAGAAGATAACGAGCGTGTTCAACAATCCCGCGATCGCGCGACCGTTTTCCATGGATGTCAATTATCCAGCGATCCTTTCTCCACGGATGAATGATAAGCATCCGCGAGAGGTCATCACCTATATCTCGGAAGTCTTCCCGGAGATCAAGACGGCGTCAAAGAACGCCGATAACTGTCGGTAAGGATCTCTCCCAAACCGCCCCACATATTCCGGTGTGGTAAACAGCCTCCAAGTTAAGCGTTGATGATGTGCATGGGCAATAATATAATCAATCTGAACTCATCCAAACCGTTTCCATCAATCTTATCATATATCCGAATGAGCACACGATGATCTTCCAGAAACGCCCACGTCGCATCCAAATTTAGTACGCGAAGGTTGCCAAAAACGGATTTGAACCAATCCACACGATCCATGCCCTTCCATCTTAATCGTCAAGACCGCTCATTTCAGCGGTCACCAACAGCAGGCAAGAACAATACCCATGGCGGACCACCCGTAGTCCCGGACACAAGAGCACCGGCGAGTAATTGAGGTCGGTCGCCATCACGAGCGGTGCAAGCCCCGGCCAAACCAAACATCCCTCCCCGTCGAAACCGCAGCCTCCACGCCTATCAACTTCTCCCACGCTGGCCTACGCCGAAAGCACCGGGCTTCAATAGTCGCCGTACGTGGATCCACCGTCTCCGACCGATGCACGCACGTTTAATCTACCTCAACTCTAACCCACGAAGATGGTCCCAGTTTGTGTTAGTGAATCCTTAAAGTGTAACCGAAACAAATAAGATGGAGTCCATGTCAAACCAAAAAGAATGTTGCTATAATGAAACTGAAATAAGCAATCCATCACTATGCACAAAACTGCCCCATTAAAACTCAATACTTTAATCAATCTTTGTATACCCTCAAGAGGAAACCAAAATAGAGGAATCTCGATCCATATCATGACTAAATCGCCTTGAAGGCTCACGATGCACTCCACGTAGGATGGGAGTCCTAATCGGGCCGATCTAAACTCAACCTAGAAGGTCAATGGTGGCTTTAAAAGACAAGGTCAGTGTGTCTTTAAAAGGGTCCCTTTAACAGAGCTGACAGGACCTCCAATGGTACACAACCTCCTACACGTCTCCGAAGAGATGGGGCGCTTCTATGCAAGGTGGTCATCAACTACACACATGCACTTCCTTGACATCTCAGGGGGCAACTTATGGTAAAGGCTCTCACTACTCTCAGCACTAAGGATTAAACTAAGTGTACAGTGAATGTGTGGGTGCATACGAAAAAAACCTTAATAAATCTAACACAAAGAAAAGCACACTGGCTATACAAATATCCTGAAATCTAGCTCTAGGCTATACAAGACTTCAAAGATCGGACTCAGCATCAATATGTCGACCATCTCTAGAATGCTCCCAAACATAGATATAACCCATCGATGGACCTTACTCCTAATCATTAGCTCGGTTGAAGATCAAACAAGGAGCAACAAGTCTCCAATCAAACATCAAACACAACAACAAAAGGGACAAAGTCGACCGAGACTAAGGAGTCGGAGATCGTGGATAACAAAGGCCCCACATAGACAAGCAAACTTTGCAAACTAAGCAAGAGAGGGGTAGTCATACAACAAGCAATCATGCGAAACACAAGTATCTATACACAATCAATATATAAAAATACAGAAAATATACAATTAGAATACATCATGATGAAACAAATTAATTGATAAAAATAAAAAAAACAAACAAACACTCAATGTGTTATTAGCACAAAGAGTAGATATCAAACAATCAATCAATCAATTGCCACATTTTCCTCAAATTATATTCAAGCTTGACCCATTAAAATCCCCAGTGGAGTCGCCATTTTGTGAACCCGCATTTTTAACGTGCATCCCTACTCAATGGTGAGACTCGTTTTTTTTTTCTTTGAAAAAAACCATTAAAAAAATGGTTTTTGGAGTCGCCACTTATTTTTGTTATTTTTTTAAAAGGGAAAACAAAATAAGAAATAAACCCTGTAGCGAGAACTCCTTATTTGTGAAAAGACGCATTCACGAAACCAAGTCAATTCGAGGTCATGTTACTCATCGAGAAGGTACGGTGAAGAAGTCAGAAGACCCTCTGCTCTCGTATAAAACCGTCTCTCGCTAAAATGTTTAGGAACTGTGACAATCAATCAATTAATTACAGATACCAATAAATCATGTAGATGACAAATAAAGAGAAAAATCAAAGAGAAGAAATGTGTACCTTGGCGGAGAATTGAGAGTGCTATTAATAGAAATCATGTTAGTTCGACACAACAGTATAGAATATTCACATTCAATTAAAAAACAGTTATAAATCAGAAGTCGAATTATTTGTTAAAAAGATACATGAGATGTTGGGCCCCACCCGAGCTCATTTATATGTTACACAAATTAACTCCACAAGATTCCATTTTATAGGAACTATAAAATTAATCATGTGTTTGAAATTTTTGAAAATTGATTTGAAATTGAAGTTTTGAAAATTGAAAGTTTGAAATTTTGAAAATTGAAAATTTTTGAAGAGAATTTGAAGTTTGAGAATTTTGAATTGGGATTTTGGAAATTGAATTTTTAAATTAAGAACTTAAATTTTATAAATTGAGAGATTTGAATTTAGAAAATTAGAAATTAAAAATTGAAATATTTGAATTTTTAAATTATGAAACTTTGAATTTTGGGATTGAGAAATTGTAAATTTGAAATTGGAGACTTTAAAACTTGAAATTGGAATTAAGAGACTTCGTATTCTTAGATTATGAAACTGAAATTTTTGAAATTGAGAATTTTGTAAATTGAAAAAAAAAAAAAGAAAACTTGGAAAAAAAATGAAAATGAAAATTAAGGGAATTGAATTTTAGAGTTGAAAATTTGAATTTTTGAAGATGAGAAAATGTGAATTTGAATTTTTAAAAATTGAATATTTAAATTTAAAAAAAATGAGAAATAAAAATTTAGTATTTGAATTTTTTGGAAGACTTGAATTTTAAGATTAAATTGAAAAAAAAAATGATTTTAGAAAATGAGAAATTGAATAAATTATGGGTGGAATTTTGACGGACTAAAGAGCCGATCTATATACATGGCCAAAGGCTTGGTCGAATTACCTGGCTGTGGCTCAGAACTAACCTACGTACAAATTTACAAGTTAAATCTAATGCTGTATTTCCAAGAAATGGTCAGAATGATTCATTTAAGATATCGCAAATAAAGCAATGGGTCAATCTAATATGTTGCCTTAAGAAATCGTTTTAAATTAATTGATTGGGCCTAAGTATTCGCTTTAATTAACGGAAATTAAACTAAATTTTTCGATCGGAATTCTAATTACGCTCAGACTAACGGGTTTAAACTAATAAGTGACGCGCCTAAGATATCGCTTAAACTAATCGCATAAACTAATAGGTCGGGCCTATATAAGGAATGCCTAAAGTAAATTGGGCATAAACTAATTGATGGAGCCTAAGTATGTTGGGCCTTGGTAAATTAGGCTTAAACTAATTGATTAGACCTAAGTATGTTGGACTTAGATTAATGGACTTAAACTAATAGATTGGTCCTAAGTGTGTTGGGCCTAGACTAATGAGCTTAAACTAATAGGTTGGACCTAGACTTATGGGTTTAAACTAATGGGTTGGACCTAATTTAAATATTTAATAATTTAACCTTAATTCAAAATAAAATTATAACATTCAATCATACTAAATTAAATAAAAATTATGTCAATTAACAATTCCAAAAATGATAACTTAGGGTAAATTCAAATATTATAAAATTTAATTTCTCATTACTCAAGACTAATTTCACATATTAAAATCTAAATTACATCTAAAAAAAACTTCCAATTTAATATTTGACAACCTAAAGTCCATGCAAAATTTTCAAGTTAACTATTAACATACAAAAATATAATTACACAAATAACACAAAATTAAACCCAAATACAATAAAGTAAAAGAAAAATGTAAGATTCAAGCTAATTACATAAGTTTCACTAACAACAATTTTTAACATAAGTTTCACCAATAACAATTTTTCATATCCATATACATAAATCTCATAATAGCCCATAAAAGAAAAATCTAATCCCATAAATACATACATGTGTGAATTTTATGCTAAAGAAAATGTGTAGTAGGTGTTGACAAAAATGAGAAGAAAAAAAGAAAAAAGAAAAAAATAAAGAAGGTATGAGTCTTTTACCTTTATGATCTTTGTCTTTGATTTTTTTGAGTATGAGCAAAAAAAAAAAATAAAAAAAAATAAATAAAAAAGAGAGAGGAAACTAGGATTGAAGAAAATAAGAGAGGAAGGAAGGAGAGGAAGAAGTGAAGAGGAGGAGGAGGAGGTTTCAAAAAAAAAAAAAAAAAAAAAGAGCAGTGCTAGTAGAGGAAGGGAGAGAAGAATGAGCAGAAGAGAGGAGGAGGAGAGGAGAATAAAAAATGAGCAAATCCGTTGGGGGAGGGGGAAGAGAGAGGTTAGTTGGGTGCACACATAGGGGATGGGTGGAGAGAGAAATATGGAGTAGGGAAACTGAGATTTGAAAATAAAATAAAATAAATAAATTAAAAACAAAATCAAAAAGTAAAATTTAATAATAATAATAAACATAATGTGTGAGAAAATTTTGGGGTCTACAAATATTTCCCTCTTCGATAGAGTTTATGAGTGTAGCGAATGTGAATAGTGGAATTCAATGAAAGTTTGAAATCGAGTGAGTCAATGGATTTATGAGTCACACACACCTCAGTAAGCTCTTCACACCGACTTTCACCCCCAAAGAACAATGTGGAGGCTGAATCAACAAAGAGGCCCCCTCGTGACTGCTCCAACCGCCCGCCAAAGGGCATGCATCGCCGAGTACGGCGAGAAATCGCCAAAGAGCCGGCGATACCAAGCAAGCCCCAAAAATGTCCATGTGGCACGTGGGCGTAAAGACCATCACTTCCGCTCATGGCCCACTTCGGGTTGTACCCGCCTGCCATGCTTACATCTACCACTGTCCGGGGACTTGAAGACATGCCATCCTCCCCGGCCGGGCTAACATCTTGGAAGCATGAATCGTGTTGTGTGGCTTTGTCATACCGTCCTTTACCATGTATGATGGCTCTTCCGACCAGATGATCACATGCCGTATTTCAATCGGCTAACATACTTAATGCAAGAAACTGACGCTTATTATGCAAAGTGTTCCTGTACTGCCTTGAAGGGGCCCGTAGCACCCTTTCTGGGCCCAACCCGACAAGGAGTCCGAATCGATCCATGATGTCAGTGGATACCACTAAAGTGTAGTGACCCCCGAGCCTGGTCCGACTCGGTTGGCGGATCCGAACCGTAACCTAGGGATGCCCGATCGAAGCCATTAATCAAATCCATTTCATTAATATAAGCCGCTGTTCTAAATCTTGCTAAGCGATTTCACTCGAAGCAAGCCCATAAACATTTACAAATTCAATGCAATTCCTTTACAAAATATGAATTTAACCAAAAATGGTATTTTATGCCATTTACAACATAATATCCAAAATCGTATTCATATATAAGTACAAAAATAATTTCGGAGTTGAACTCCTTTTGTTTACAAAACAATGTCATGCTCAAAAATGGTGAGGATGCATGTGACGGAGCATACTCCGTGAACTTTTTGAATGACTCTGAGCTCCTTAACCTTGGGTCCGCTTTCAATCACTAGCTATCACTCGGTACCTACGCATAGATAACACTACACGCTAAGCATTTTCATGCTTAGTGGTTCTATACTATTCCATTCTTCTGTTTCAGTTTAAGTCAAATCATGCAATTTTACTAAACAAACTTTCTCAAATCTTTTGATGAATTAATGTTAGTACAATACATATACTTATTTCTTCATATACAATCATTTATGGTTCATTGATCATTCCAAATATACACTTTCTATATGCAATAAATCATTTATATCTAAATCATGCATTTACAATGCTCTTTTCATTTCAATTTGCAATCATGTTCAATCTAATATGTCAACAATCTCAAAATCCAATTTAGTATGCCCTTTAACGAATTTAACCTATGTTTTGGTATTAATGTATCATCGGAATCACCGACACGGTTTCATTGGTCGCAGCCTAAGATAAAACATTTGTTTATAATCACAGCCTGGGGCCCCGGCCACGGACAAGTTATATTGAAAATCAATTCATGAACACTATCGATGATCGTCCGCTGTCGATCGGAGTGACACATCATCACGCTTGTTCGCAAGATCGCTAATTGACCCTTATCGGGTGTACCAATCTATCCCACGCGAATTAAATCCGGGCACATTCTATTAAGGGCGCTCAAACTCTATAGCAACATGACAATATGTAAATTTGTATAAACAAGCCATTTTCAATACTCATGCAATTTTCATATGCAAATTACTTCTCACAATCAATTGCCTCAAATCAATTAAAACAAATCAATATGCTTTTCTTATACATTTAGAACAAACATTTCAAATCTTAAATGAGAATCAGAGAAGATAGAACAAACCAATCTATCTCTTCTTTTGCCTTTGCCTTCAATCTAGTCCTAGGTCAGTGATCCCTGACTCACTCTAACAAATCACACACATCACATTTAGTAAACTAGCACTACTCACACATAACAAATATCGCCGAGGCGAGGTACGGTGCATTTTTCACTTAGTTTCATTCTTATTTGAACCCCCATTAGTCATTTATTAGTGTTCCTAAACAATCAAACAGACGAATATGAGGAGTTCTAAGAACAAATCCAAAAATTTCTCTCTATCATGGAATATAGTTACGCCGCAGGCGTAGCTTTGCTACGCCTCAACAAAGAGCCGAGGGGGTTTCATTTTGGCACCTCGGCCTCTCCGTGGTGAGGGTATCCCATGCCTTAACAGAGGTCTACGCCGCGGCGCTGGTTCGCACCGCTACAGAAGCCCGATAATGCCTAGATTTTCCAAAATTTTCACTTTTGCGATTTTTCTCCAAAATCCCAAAACAAAACATTGGAATCTCTCATAATAACATCCTAATATCATCCTAAACCAACCATGAGCAAAACCCACGGATGGATTAGGGTTTTTCTAACCTAAACATCAAATACAACTTTCTAGGGTTTAGGTTCATACCTTGAATCTCTTGGAAACTTTATGCCCTAGCCTTCTTCCTCCCCTGATCACTTGGAAAACCAGAAAATGGGATGATTGATCTGCAGCCGCAGGGGTTTGCCGGAATCAACAAAATTTATAACCTACTTCTCCTACCGCTGCGAAGAGGCTACCGCAGATAAGGGCTCTAGGTCAAGCACTCCGGGATGGGTTTTCTTCATGTAAATGATTTGTAGTTAAGGCTAAAATGGTGAATTCAATTTGGATTTTGGGTTCTGATAAAAACAGGGGGGTTTGATGGTTGGAAACTGAAAATAAGGTGAAATAATATATAAAAAGAACTCCTCAGCTTAATGGGCCACTGCTCAGGTCTTAGGTAACTAAGAGGTCCCCGGTCCTTTCCTCTCATTGTGTGGAGGATGACCTTATAGTCATTTCCCGAACTGGCCTCATTTGCCATAAAAGCGAACCCTAATAATTTTCCTTTTGAAATATAGCATTTATTGGACATTAATGCTCCATGACAATGAGAACATATCCCTTAAACCTACCCTACAGTAATTAATAGAAGGCAACTAATGAATCTCAGTGGATCTAGCAATAAGCATCTACTGAACCTTAAAAGCTTGCCAAATACCGGTTAATCAAGGTACATTTAAGAGATTTAAACCTAGAATGAGAGGTGGAAATATAAATGCCAATAAAAACTTGCGTTAAAAACAGAGAGCCAATAGTTACCTCAAACCCTAGTCCAACAACCCTCCTCTTCAAGGAGAAAAGTGGTCTAGTCAACTATCCTCTGAGTTGTCATCCTCAGAGGTGTGTTTGGTAGTCGAGAAAATGAGAGAAAGGAAAATAAAATGAGAGGAGAGGAAAGCAGCGGGAAAACTCCCGCCCAGTCTCTGTATTCCAGCAAAGAGAAAAATCAAGATTGTTCTACAAGATTACATTTGAGCTTATATAATGCTCAAATAAGCAAAAATACAAAGATACCCTCAATACCCATAATACATGAAGGGCAAAATGGGAAAATCACAAAAAGAAAGTCAAACGGGAGGTCAACGGAGCAAAAAAGCAAGAAAATGCAGAGGCACTGTGTGAAAATTCGCAGTGCGAATTTTCAAGACCCTTCCGCGAAGGTCTCGATTTCCAAATTCTTTATGCTCTTTCTTCCTTTGGCCGATCCAGAATAGCTGAGTTTGACTCACTCTACGTGCTTGGATCGACCGACAAGCTCGCATTAATAGCTTGCAAAACTATAAAATTAGCCACAAAATGCGATTAGTAGAATACCGGACCTTAATGCGCAAATCGCAGCATTTCCAAGTTGATTAGTACACAAAAAGTGCTCAAACCTACAATAAACAGTGGCTCAAAGGCACTTTCGGGGCACTCAATCACGACTCCCACCAAAACCTTAATTTCTCTCAACCCTGGGCCTTCTCTTCTCACTCTCCCTCTCAAATACGTTTTTGCCTAAATGCACAAATGTGCTCTTCTAAGCACCACATTCGCCTTATTTCTCTCTATTTAAGTGTGGGCCACAAGCCAGTTTCTACACACATTTGGTCTTCATTTCACTTTCATTTATCATTTAATTCACTTTTGCATTTAAGCTTATTCTATTCTTGATCCTTAAGTCCTTAATTTATTAATTCCAAATTTGCCCTTTTTCCACTTAGGTTTATTTCCGAGTTCAATCAATTTCTCATTTTAGCATATAACATTTAATCATATGCTCACATATTCATTTCACATTTCACAATTTGTCAGTTTTCCCGAAAAAACCCAAGTTTGGCTCAAGTCATACCCGGAATATATAATAAAATTATTATAAAAATTCTATGGTATTTTTGGGGCGTTATAACCTGCCTTGGCTTGGTTCCACAAACTCCCACGAAGATCTATGAACTAGTTCACGAAGCCATGGCCGTGTGATTGCTTCCAAGACCTATGCTCACCGACGGCTGGAACATCGCCTCTACAAACCATCTTCAAGCCGGGAGGACGAGTCCATCCCGCAATTTCACTAGAAGATTCGAGGCCGCCCCGACGCATTGATTCGCATGCATGGATGCCATCCCCGGCACTTCGGCTGAGCTTTCAGTCGAAGCACCCCATTCTTCTACTCGTTATCTCTAGATCCGCCAGCGACAATGGAAGAATTGTATAGACGAGAGGATAAATATTCAACGTACCGAGTGACGAATATCTAGGCAAAATTTCCTCAACCGTGGATGATCATGCCCCCAAAGCAAAGAAGCCGCCAACGACGTACAATATGAACAAAAGGGGAGTCAGAGTAAGAACTAGAACGCTCCCGGACCAATCAAAGAGAAAGAGAGAACCCCCACAATTTACCCCTCTGAACATCTCTTACGATAGACTCTTCCTCTTATCCGGGATCACCTCGACTTCAAATGGCCCACAACCATTCAGTCAGATTCCGCACAACGCAACCAGTCTCTGAGATATGATTACCACAGGGACCATGGGCATGAGACCAACCGACGTCCAAGCCTGAAATTTTTGGTGGAAAGATTAATCGAGTCACACCCGAAGATATGTTCTGTAGGACGACCAAGGAGCCGAGGCCACCCCGCGGATGAAAGACACGAGCGCAGCCTTATCGGGAACCCGCCCACCATAAACTACACCTGGGGTGGCCCGCTTGGTGATCAATATCGCCATACTAAAAGAGAAGGCTTCGCAGCCGCCACACCGAGCCTGGGGTGAACACCATCCACATCCCATACTACGTAGCGATCTCAAAACTTAATCACGACCTATATCATTTCCCTCGTTAACCCGGCCCAAGGTCATTACATTCCACCATGATGTACCTGCATTTGCACTATGTATTAACGATTGGCAAAAGTACAAAGAGTACTAGCTGACTCCCAATGGAATACGGCCGACCCAAGGTGTACTTTACCCGCATTCAGCGTGATGAAATATCTCTTTAACAGCCGAAATTCGGGCCGGCGTAATCTGTCCGACTTTAATGGGGCAACCATAGTAACGATGGGCGACACTGCTCTCCCCGTCAAGGCAGGGCTGATAGTTCAATAGGTCTTATTTTCAATTGTCGAGCACCTAGGCCCATACAATGCCATTGTTGGTTGAGCCTGGCTGCATGCGATGAAAGTCGTGCCCTCGACCTACCATCAAATGATTAGCTACTTAACTAGTGTCGTGAAAATTGACCTCCTGAGCAGCTAACCAACAGCTCCGCATTACTACCAATTGTCAGTATAGGATCATCAGAAAAAAGAAAACTCCTATAACCCGGCACTCGACACCCAAACCTCATAATAGAAATTACAGCTTGCGACCAAGCAAGGGCTGAGACAGGGAGCAATCGACTGTAGACCCTCTAGAATCAATATTCCTAGACGAGCCGGATAAATCCACATATGTTAGTTCCCTCCTATCTAGTGGGGAGAATGAACAAATTCAACAGGTTCTTCTTCGTAATATGGATATATTCACCTGGACTCACTTAGACATGGCTGGCATTAACCCTGAACTTGCCTCTCACAAACTGAATATCATCCCTTTAACTAGGCCAGTTAGGTAGAAAGTGAGGCGTTTCCACCTAGACTGTCATAAGGTTATTCAAGCATAAGTGGATAATCTTTTAAAAGCAGGATTCATCAGGGAGATAAAGTACCCAGAATGGTTGGCCAATGGGGTGGTAGTCCCCAAAAAAGGCGGTAAATGGAGAGTGTGCGTGGATTACATAGATCTCAATGAGGCATGCCCAAAAGATAGCTTCTCTTTACCTCGAATAGACCAGATTGTTGACGCGTCAACTGGGCATGGGATGGTGTCATTCCTAGATGCCTTCTCAAGATATCATCAAATACCCATGCATCCGTCACACGCGGAAAAAATGACATTCATCACCCCGCACGGGTTGTACTGCTACAATGTAATGTCATTTGGCTTAAAGAAAGTTGGGGTAACATATCAGAGGTTAGCGACCAAGGTGTTTAAGCCGCTACTAGGAAAAACCATAGAGGTTTACATTGATGATATGTTAGTAAAATCCAAGGAATGCCCGGACCATGCCGAACATCTGCAAGAGGCTTTTAAACTCCTAAGGCGCACGCAGAGAAGCTTAATCCTCAAAGTGTGCCTTCTGAGTCGTCGCTGGTCAGTTCCCGGGTTTCACAGGACTCGCAGGGGATAGAGGCCAACCCCACCCGCCTGTGCCATTTTGGAGTCCCCGACTCCCATTTCTAAAAAAAGGGTACAACATTTGATCAAGTCTAGCCACCTCGAGGTGGCTCATCTCTCTATTTACGTATCGCCTAAAAGTCGCTCGTCACCTCAAGGGGGCCAACCGTACGGTGGAATGAGAATGTGATGAAACCCTCACAACGATCAAACAATATCTCGCGGTAACCCGCCCCCAGCAATTGCCGAAACACTCTTCGTATACTGGGCATTTTCATGTCTCTGGAGGTCACTGCTCAAGGAAGATGAGAATAGAAAGCAAAGGCCAAGATTTTCATCAAAGAAGTCCTTAGTCGACGCCGGTCTCGACATACAACCACTCGAAAGAAGTGCATTAGTTCCCAAGAACTAAGAAGCCCGCCCATACTTCCAAGCACAACTCTATCATGAAGCACTGACCTTCCTCTTCAAGCACCATTCACAAGCCTCTCGTCTCATCCGGAGGAATGACTACCGGGTAATCGAATCGAGCAAATTTAGATTCGCATAAGCCAAGATTGGCTAAAAAGGATAGGTTCCTCGCATATTTCACAGATCCCCCAATCCCGAATGAGCCTAGATACCAACTAGTGTATCCCTTAATGTGACGACGCATCCTCAAGAACCGAGTCATTAGCTCGCAACTTAAATCTCCAGTAGGGAGAAGATTGAGTAGGCAATTCGTTTAGGCTTCAGCGCCTCCAATAATGAATCAGAGTATGAGGCCATCCTGGCCGTAATTGAACTAAGAGTTTCATGTTGTTAGCCGACAAGCCCGATCCAAAGTGATTCTTAGTCAGGTAGGCAATTAAACGTAGAATATGAGTCGCGAGACCCTTGAATGGCAAAGTATGTATCCCTGGCTAAGCAATGCTTGGGAAACTTTTCATCTTGGAATATCGAACACATCCCCAAGGACTGCAATGAGAAAGTAGACACCTTGGTCGCCGTGGCCGCTTCTCTTTCGATAACAGAAACAGTGTTCTTGCCCATCTATTATCATCCGGATTCTTCAATTATCACTACCCAGGTAAGTCAGGTGGACGAGGTCTCCCCTTCCTGAATGGACCCAATAGCACAATAATCTCTGCGACTCGGGAACCCAAACGAAAAGGGACAAAGCTCACAAGATCCAAATCTAGGGGCTTCCACAGATTATTTTTGGTTAATAGGTAATGCTTAAACTCCGATCCTGACTCGCCGCACCTAAAATGCTTAACTACCAAACAGGGACAATATGTATTAGCCGAGTTTCATGAAGGGATATGTGGTAATCATCTAAGTGATGTAACAAAGCACACAAAGCCCACACTCAAAGGATATTATCGCCAACTCGAGATCCGACGCCGACATGCGGCAGTGGCGACTGGTGCCAACTAGCCCTCATTTTAAGATCACCATCTTGGGACTTAATTTACATCACGAGCCCTTGGCCCTTCGCTCAATGGGGAATTGACATAGTCAGGCCGCTCCCTACCGCCTTGGCTCAGAAAAAATTATTGCTGGTAGCCACTGATTATTTCAACAAGTGGATAGAGGCCGAGGCTTTAGCATCAATTAAATATAAGGATGTCACTCAGTTCATCTGGAAGAATATTGTCTACCGATTCGGTATACCTCGATCAATTATATCAAGCAACGGGCCCTAATTTGATAGTCGGGCATGCAAGAACTTCTATAAAGAGTTGAAAATAAAGAATCTATACTCCACCCTACGATATCCAAGAAAGCAATGACCAAGCGTGTTTAATAAAACCCCCTGGGCTGACTTCCTTAAAGAAACGATTAGATTTAGCTAAAGGCAAATGTGATGGACTCTGTGGTACTTTTGGGCTTATAGAACCACAAATTTCTGCACTAATTGGTATATCCCCCATTCGTGCTTACTTATGGGATGGAAGCCATAAATTCCAACAAAACTCCAGATGCTCCACGCTCTCGAACCGATACATACCCTGAAAGCAAATAATACTAAGCTCAGGATTAAAGACTTAGACTTGGTAGACTAATCGCGCTACAAATGGTCGTGGCAACAGCATCAGACCACCGCAGCTAAACCTATACAACAGACGCTGAAACCCAAATGTTCCGCAAACAGGACCCGGTCTCGGAGCAAAGCCGAGAACACAAACCGATCCGGTCAATGGGGTGCAAGTTCCGCCCAACCGGGAGGGACAAGATATCAGAGCATGGGTTGGCGACCGATCATATGCATTAGATAAATCCGTAATAAACACCTGTACCTAGAATGTGGAATGTTATGCAACTCAAAAGGTACTATCAATAAAGATTGATTTAATCTCTAACCATGTTACCGTCTCAATTTTTCATTACAAGGCCCGGGTAAGGTTGATGTCCTACCGGCCCAGTATGGTTGATGCCTAGCTAGTTCATTACAAAGCCCGGGAAAGGTTGATGTCTTACCGGCCTAGTATGGTTGATGCCCAGCTGGTTCATTACAAAGCCCGGTATGTCCATCGCCCAAGATGGGCCGATGCCCAACCTGTCTTCATTACAAAGCTCGGGAAATGTTGATGTCTTACCGGCCCAATATGGTTGATGCTAAGCTGGTTCATTAAAAAGCCCGGGTAAGGAGGGGCTAGAAGAGGGGCAAGTGAACCTTGTTTACCGAAGTGTTCATCCGGACCTGATCTATGTTCTACTTAAGGTGCATCTTTGCTTACCCAGCTAAATGAACTTAATTACATGATTCGCAAAGAGAAAGCAACAACATCAAATTTGCAAACAACACATGCTTTATTATTGAGCTTGGTTTCAGAATAACAAAATCCGGGGATATAGAACATGGGTGTAGGAACAGGGCTCAACGAACAATGAAAAATACAACCCTTAGTTCCCGTCAAAGTTCCCCACTCCCGCTACTAAGAATTAGGCTCATTACTCCAGCCTCCCAACCCATATAGGAGATGCTCGCCTGCCTCGCTAATATCCGCCTCAAGGACTACAGCAGGGACCTCCCTCTCTGACGCAATCATCGCTTCACCTAAGCGAACATCAATGGTCGCGGCTTCGGCAGGGACAACACCCAAGGGGCATCAAGGGTTGATAAAGAACTCAGGCTAACGACCAGACGTGTCCGACATCCCGTCCTGGAACCACGGTTGACTTCCACAGCCATTATGTGCAAAAGCACAGCTACAACCATAGTCAAGATCACAAGCTCTCCTCATAAGCCTCCAGTGGCCTTTTTCTCTTTGGCGGGCCTCGTTCGAGAGCGGACACTTCATCTTTACTAGTCCCGAGCTCTAGAAGTAGAGAGACTCGCTCAATGGCCGACGGGCATTCTCTCTTCCGCCCTTCCGCCTAAATTTCCTTCCTCGCAACCGCCGTGGCATTCGACTCTAGCTAACTCGAACTCCACTTTTTCCCTGGCATTCCCTACCGTATCGGCATCCATGTGGGCCATCGAGGCTCATGATGAGCATAACTTCGCCCGCTCGAGCCACCTTCTCACGCTTTTCGCCTCCTTCTCCCAACACTCAGATCTCGACTCAAGCAGACTGAGTAAAAACGGCCGATCGAGCTAGGCCGCAACTCCGCTAATCTTCGCACCTGGATCGAATTTTTGATGCCGGTAACATATTCTACAGCCGAAGGCTCGCGCAATGCATTACAGAATGGCAATAATCCAAAGCAATTTCAATAATGCGCGGCGCGCGATAAATGATGTCAGCTTCATCGATCACGCCGCGGTTACGTATTAGCATTCCGTCTTCAACCACCTGCTTGAGCTCATCCTTACAAGTATAAGTAGGGACTGAGAAAGCATATTCTTCGGGCTTCTCCTCGGTTCCGGGCAAGACAGCAAGCATCCGGCGTAATGCCGATATACCGTTGTGATATGGGCGCACCGGATCTTCGCCAAGCTTAAACGGGCTCAACTGCTAATCTTGGCACCCGCCCAGAACCGATACATCCTCCATAGGGGGAGCTTGGCCCTGTGGAAGAATGTAAGAATTCAATAGCAGTCGGTCGGGAAGCAACGACCTACTGTGCCCAACCCGGGTAGATTTGGCCTTATCTAACTGGCTAGCAATTTGCTCAGAGGGAATGTCCTCCTTAACCTCCGTATGAGTTAGGGAGACCTTTTCTAAATCCATCGAGATAGTAGTCTCCGAAGCCGACTGGCCATGAAAGCCCATCTCGTGGCAAGTTCGAAACGACTATTGCTTGCACATCCGAACTCTCGCCGGTTGGTTGTTGACTAGCCTTACCGGTCACCTCGGGGGTAGTATCAGTCGCCCGCTTTGGGTGCCGGCACCTCGTTTACGCCCGTGCGCCGGTTATGAACGATCAGCCATCTTGTCCTCCTCTTCTTCCTCTTCCCTAGTAGGCAAACTAGATATCAGGGGAAACCTAAGGGACAAAATCTCCACCCCTCGCTCTAGGCGTTTATCGCCGCACCCGCCGCCCTTCTTAGATGCTCGGGGGGCGTGGACGAGAACCCTTTTTTCTCGCAAAAAAGTGAGACGCCAACTGCCACCCCATCTTCCTCTAGATGCCTGGGGGACGAGGCCGGAATCCTCCCTAGGCAAAGAAGGTTGCCCTGGTTGGGTACTAATCACCAGTTCTCGACCAACCGCCTCGGTCTTAGAATTCTTGGATGGAGATGAGCTGCCCGGGGCTAAATTTAAGAGATCAACAATATCGTATTGCTCTCCCTCCACTATTTCTGTTGGAAGAGGGAGTGGAATAACTGGAATGATGCTTAACTCACGAAGATTCTTCGCAGTTAAGAGAATTTCGTGGTGTCGTTCCCTCTTAGAAATCTCTAGCAACCTCTGAATCTTCTTAAAGCTAGCTTTCTCCACCCGCTTTACCAAGCCTAATTCTCCAAATTTTTTCCTCGTACAAAAAATATCTATAATAATAAAATACGTGAACGTAAAGGATAGACGTGTAAAAATGCATTGACATACTGATCCTACAACTTGAACACACTTGAGAATGACATTGATTGGTTAAAAGAAAACGGGAGGTCAGGGGAGCCCGAGGTCTCATACCAAGGTCCTCTAACCAAGATCACACCCTTTGCCTCGGTCATAGTCGAGTCGGAAGTCCCGTAAAAAATTGCAACCAGGGGCTCTAGGCCGACATGGATAGCCGACCTTCGTGTCCTAGCTTCAATGTATAAATAAAGTAAACCTCTACCAACGAAATGTCCAGTTGGTAAAGGAGGTTCAACACGCTGCACCTAGTCAGGATCCAAATGACATTCGGATGGATAAGAGCAGGAGGCGCTCTAGAGAAGTGTAGGAACTGCTTTACTAGAGATGAAATGGGAAGCCGGAGCCCGCCACGAGTCCTCCCCCACGCAAAATATACTCATCATGCCTTCTCCTCGTCGATAGTGGATTCGATCGGACCTCCGACAACTCAAAATCGACATTGTTAGGAATTTGACAATAAGACCTCAACTCCTCCATGGACAAAGAGGAGATGATGTTGCTCTAGGCGATCCCTGCTTAGGCCCCTCTCACGCCTCAACCTAATCTGGAAGTCTCTTCTTGACCTCTCGTCATACTGCAAGCATACAATAACAAAAGGAGAAGGAAAAGGGGAATCAACTCCATGCCATAATACCAAACTTGTAAATGGGCGAGAACGTACATGAACCTACCAAACCCGGGAAAAACCCCCCCAGTTCTAGCGTGTCCTAAAAACACCCTCCTATGATCCTGTCATTTAAACATACCTGTAACTAGAATCTAACGTACCCAGAACAAAAATAAGGCTTACTTGGAAGATAAGGGAAAAAAAATGCCAGGAAAGACAAATCGCAAAACACTCAACGCTACGTCAGAGTATCAGCATAAGCCCTTGAGTGGAAATGAAACAAGAAAGTGGAGTAAACGCGATGAGAACTGATGGGATCCAATTGTGACTCCCTAAGTATCAAGCGTCTAACACCTACATGTGCATTAAATGTGCTGTTGACTCATCACCCCTCTAAAAGATTTGAATCTTGGCGACACTTCACTTACTAAGGCACAGTAAACAAGTGTGGGCCAGGCTCGTGAGCCCCCAACCTAAGGCCCTAGAGCCTCCCTAATGGACGGGCTTGGGCCGAACAACCAAGCTAAGTCCAATTAGGAATCATAAGGGCTAATCCATTCTAGAATTCATCAAACGCCATAACCCTTGTCCCAAGGAGTTAGTCTACGTTGCTAACCGGATAGCCGAGCATGATAAAAATAAGGTGAGCAAAAACACAAGAATTTCAAGAAACACAGCTTCATTAATTACACCAAAAGGCGTTCATAATTACACAGCAAAGCTCACAACCAAGCGAACATGCTTCAACAATTGCATAACCCAGCAGGGCTGAAAATAGAGCCTAAGAAAGAGGAGAAAGTGGAAGAAAAAGCCTAAGAAAGAAGAGGAAGTGGAAGAAAAAGCCTAAAAAAGAAGAAAAGGTTGAAGAAAAGGCTAAGAAAGAATATATGAATAAAGAAAAGCCCCGACCACGGATAGCCCTTTCTATGGCAATATGATCACAGCGCCTTTCAACAATGCCAAAGCAAAGAGACATATAAGGGGGGCATATAAGGGCTCGGTGTGTCCCCTCCAAAAACCAATTAGCACGCTCAATCACGTTCCTGGTAGCCTCCGGCCGACCCTTGTCATCATCACATTCAACCAGGAGCAATCGGAAAAGCACGGTATTGGCAACATCTAGCCATACATACCCACCGAAAACTCAAAACCAGTTAGTAGCATAAAAGAATCCATCACCCTATAGCCTTTTATAGGGATTTTGAACCTATGGGAAACCTAATTCGTGGTGCACGGAGGTTGTCCGAAATCAACAAAATTTATAAACCTAATTCCTCCTACTGCCGTAGCATGCTACCGCCGTATAGGGCTCTAAATAGTCAACACGTGGATAGGTTTTCTTGTACAAATAATCGTGATGTTCGAATTAGTGAATTGGTTTTGGATTTTAAGGCTTTGTAAGAACAGTGGATTTTGGTGGTAGAAAACTGAAAATAAAGTGAAGTAAAATATATAAAGAAAACTCCTGAAGTGTCGTGCCACTGAGTCAGGTCCTAAAGGCTGACCGAGGGGTTCTCGTGTCCCTTTTCCTCACTATTGGGGAGGTGCATGACCTATAACACCTTAACTCGACCTCTATTTGGCCATAAACGAACCTTAGTAATTTTCCTTTAGCATTTATTACATTAATGCTCTTAGACAGTGAAAACCTACTTCCTTGATCCATCTACAGCGACTAATAAATGGCAATTCAACTTAATCTCGGGATTCAGCAATAAGCATCCACTGAACCTTAAAAGATTGCCAAATACTAGTCATTTAAGATGCATCAAAGAGGTTTGAGCCTAGTGTGAAAGATGTAGACGTAGATGTCAATAAATGCACGCGTTGTAACACGAGAAATCTCGCCACTTACATCCGTAGCTCAAGAGCCCTCCTCTCCAAGGATAAAGGGGTTTAGCCACTTCATCCTCCGAGTCATTATCCTGCAGGGTGCTCTGCATGCGAGAATATGAGAGAAAATGAGAGTAGTAATGAGAGAAGCGGGAAAATCTCGCCTCAAAAATGTGTTAATTCCCAAAATGTTCATCCCTGACACAATGTCTCTGTCTGGGGGGTTTATATACCTGCACGTTTAAATTACAAAAATATATGAACTACCACTATTACATGAAGGGTAATTTAGGAAAAATACAAAAATTGGTAAAAAATGAGTCAAAAAGGGTGAATCAACTTCGTAGTGTTATGAAATTTTGCAGGTTGCGAAAGTTTCGCAGCCCCGCTCCCTTTCTTCTGCCTTGCTTTTTGCTTATCTTTTCTTCTAGCTTCTGACCTGCAACTCTGAGTTCGACTTGGATCCTTCATGATCGAGCTAACTCAACAATTTTAGGGCGATTAGCTTACACAAACTACAAAATTTGCCACAAAATGCGATCGGTAGTATAACTAGGACCTAAATGTGCCAATCGGGTTAATTAAGTTGATTAGTATACAAAAAGTGCTCAAAACTTGCGATAAACAAGGCTCAAAATAGCACTATTTGGGTACTAATCAAAACCCCAAAAGGCCGCATTAAATGTGTTACCAAAAATAGAAAACTCCCCGATAACGCGCGCATTGGAACACATAAGCATTAACGGTCCCCCTTTCCCAATGACAAGCAGGTAAAGAATACGGTATTTTTCCAATCGGGGAAAACTGACCTCCCCAGTCGGAAAAAGAGGGGTATTGTGGGTACCATGGCTTTTGACCTAGCACCCCTATTCAGAAGGCCCAGGCATATCAAAGCCCACAGGCCAAGCCCAAATATCCTCACACGAACACAAATTCTAACCACGGCCTAAATCCCGGCTCGTGGACTATCCAATCACAGCGAAGGCCTACGGGATTTATTGCACGAGTACATCCTCTCCTAGCCGGCTGCCGTCTCTAAGAAGATGGCCAGCCAATAATTTCCCAGTTGATCCCTCGCAGCTTGAAAACACATCCTCCCATGAATCACGTAAGTAACCGTCTTTAAGATGATCGGACAATTCTTGATGTAGAAGATTCGGATGACTTAGCTATCCAAAAGGAAAAATGGCTAACATGCAAATGAAGCGCCTCCCCCCTTCCATTTCGGAAACCAATCACCCACTTTCCATAAAAAGTGGACCATCCTCCTCCTTCATAAATAAGGAAGGAATGACAACAAAAAGGTAGGTGGAGCTACTCTACTAAAAAAGACGGGTATATTGACTCTCCCTATTTCTCTGTCTGACTTAAGCATTGGATAGGCGACCGGCACACCACCATCGGTGCATTGTTTGTTTTACAGATCCTTGCATCTAGGTTAATGCCACGATGATCCGGAGACTCTGAAAATCTAAGAGACAACAACTCTGAGAATCCAAGAGACAACACTCACAAAAATCCAAACCTTGTAGAGTTGCTTCGACCATTCCACGACAATCTAGTAGTTGGATTGTGTGAGTTAGCTAGAAGCACGTGGTTTGAATATAACCGAGAAAAATAATATTACTTAAAAAGGAGCTAATATTATTCAAATAATATCAACACAAATATTCTAAGGATCATTAATTATATGAGTAGAAAGTAGCAAGGTTTAATTGTTTTATTCCATATAAATTAGGGGATGTTTGGTTACCATTTTTGAAAAAAAATTATTTAAAAAAAAAAATGTGAACAATGAAAACACAAAGAACACTAAATTCATAGAACAATAATAATTTTTAGAAAATACCAAAATTGTGTTATTTGTGTTTTTAAAAACTGTTCTCAAAAACAGTTTTTAAAAATAAGAACAAAATAGGCCCTTAATTCTTTCTTTTTTTTTGTTCTGAAAAAACAAGAAGAACATTAAAAATACAAAATTTAGAGAACATGAATAATTTTTAAAGAACACCAAATATTGTGCTATCTATGTTTTCAAAAGTAGTTCTCAAAATCAGTTTTTAAAAATAAGAACCAAATAGGTCCTAAAAGGATCGGAATTAAATCTCATAAAACTCAAACTCAATATATGTTTTTTTAGTGTGTTCAAAAGTGATTTTCAGGAAGTACTAAAAGATAAAAATTTAAAACTCATATATATTTTACGTAAAAACATTTAAAAACAATACTATTGATTCTCAAACTTCTTTAGAATACCAAACCTTACGTCGGCTCATGTAATTAATTACACTTCAACCATATCCTACTTTGATTCATTTAGTATAAGTTTGGCGTCATTGGTACAAGTGAATTAAATTGAAAATTTAATGAATGATTGAAAATCTTGTTTCAAATCATTTACACCATGAACCAATACCACCCCCAACATTGTACTAATCAAATATCAACATCCAAGGTTTTGTGAATGCTATATATAGCTATATAAATATATGAAGGGTCATTATAAAGAATGAATGACCACATGCATGTACATGGTCACATTCCTAGCACCACTTTATTATTCTTCATTACTCTCTCCATTAAGGGGAGTAATGGGAGGTCATTTGAAAGCCTATAAGAAAAAAGCACCCTCTAATATTAGTAAAGGTATACCGAGAAGAACAAGTTCTTCTATGTATTTCTCTCTCCCTTTCTTTTTCTCTCTCTCGTTCTCTTCTCTCATTTCTCAATTCTCTTATTTTCCTTCTCTCTTCTCATATGCAAGCAAGAAATATATTCTTCTCAGTTTGCATCTTATAATACTTTTATAACACATTATTAGCACGAGTTTGCTCTGAAGGTAATTCCCTAACCCTACCTTGAAGTTATTTCGATTTTGCATATCTATAATTATACTTGGTTTTACCTATAAGCCAAAATCTATATTGCTATTTGTTGAAATCAATTCTAATACTTCAAATAATGTTATCGTTTGACAATGTCAATCTTATATCTGAGTTTGTACATCCTTGGACATTACCTGTTAACTATTTTATCTATCCCCAAGAGATAAGATCTTAAGCACATTAATCTAGAATGCCATCAAAAGAAGGAAAATCAATATCCCAGACCACAAAAAGCGTTGATTTTCCTTCGATACCATCTCCATGAGGATTTAAAAAGTGAATACCTTATAAATTAGGGGATGTTTGGTTACCATTTTTGAAAAATTTTTATTTAAAAAAAAATGTGAACAATGAAAACACAAAGAACACTAAATTCATAGAACAATAATAATTTTTAGAAAATACCAAAATTGTGTTATTTGTGTTTTTAAAAATTGTTCTCAAAAACAGTTTTTAAAAATAGGATCGCACAAAAGCGTTGATTTTCCTTTGATACCATCTCCATGAGGATTTAAAAAGTGAATACCTTATAGTAAAGGACTCTCTCATCCGATGGAATGAGTTAAAAAAGATATATAACCATCAGAAAACTGTGATTCTCCCAAAAGCCCGATATGACTGGATGCACCTAAGGTTATAAGATTTTAAAATTGTCAATGAATATAACTCCGCATTATTTAAAATCAACTTCTAGTTAAAGTTGTGTGGAGAGAAAGTCATAGAAGAAGACATGCTAGAAAAAACGTTCACCACATTTCATGCCTCGAATGTGCTCCTGCAACAACAGTATTAAGAGCGTATATTTTCAAAATACTCTGAATTGATATCATGTCTTCTTATGGCTTAGCAAAATAATGAGCTTTTGATGAAAAATCACAAGTCTCTTCCAACTTGATCTAAACCATTCCCGGAAGTGAATGTGATATCATCCCTAACACGCATACGTGGATGAGGACGTAGTCGTGTTTATGGTCGTGGAAGGAATTTCTGATACCATGGTACTCATGGTAATAATCATTCAAATTTCCAAAAAGGAAAACTTCATGAAAACCCCAAAAGTTGAATAATACCGAGGTGAAACAAGAAAATAAGAAGTATATACAAAATACACCTTCCAAGGTCTATGAGAATAATTGTCATAGATGTGGTATGAAAAGGTATTGGTCGCGTACCTGTCATACCCCCAAACATTTGGTCGACCTCTACCAAATATCAATTAAAGAAAAAGGAAAAGAGATAGAAATGAAATTTACTGGTGGAAATGGACTAGACTTAACTTAATATGATACTGATTTCTTTGGAAACAAACTATTTGATGAATGATGAAAATATTGCTACTAAACTATGCTTCTTATATCAAAATAAAATAAAATATCATTTTGTTATTACATCTATTACATTGTTATTTATAGTTTTTATTAGTTTTATCTGAAATCCATGTGTTATTGGTCTCCAGATGAATAAGGGTAATGTATGTTTGGCTGACTATTGATGAGTCTAAAAACTCATTAGATTTTTAATCCATTTTTCTGAGTTTATTATGAGATAAATGTTGATTTGTTTGAAGAAAAGTGGATAATTATTTCGAATTTCATTTTGCGGAAAATACAGCGAGAAACTGAATTTTAGCAAAAATGAGAAGAAATCAGCCTACGAATTGAGGTGCGACTGGAAATTTAAATTATGACGGGAATGCTCGGTGCCAGCCATTCAGTCACGACATCAACAAATTTGGCTTTGAAGAAAGCGAAAACTTAGAACAAGTGAAGTACGTGACTTGAAGGAAGTTCTTTGACAAGAAAGCGTGGTCGAGACTAAAGAAACAATCAAATGAAGAAATTCATGTCGCGACATCACTTTGATGTCATGACACCAAGATATGAATGATGTCGAGACACCACTGCGAGTGCTTGACAAAGTCAGTCTAAACCCACGAGGTCTTTGCAAAAGAGTTCTGTGGTTTTTAAATACAAGGTTCCATGTCATGTCGGCACGACATCCACTCGCATGTCACGACATAAAAGCAGGGAAGATTCAAAGTGCAGCCAAAGATAGAATTTGAAAGGAGTCGCCTTTTTGTGCCAAGAATGAGAAGCACTTGCGAGGCGAACTTGCGACCTTTACAAGTCAAGGATCGAATGATGTCGCGACCACTAATTTGGGTCGCGACACGAGAAAAAACTAAGCGAGGAAGAAATTGATGCATGAGCATGCGGCGAGGTGTGACACGGAAAAATAAGTGGGAAGAAGGAAATTGGTTACAGCATTAGGCGAGGTTGCAAATGAAGAAATGGGAAGCTGAAAGAGGTCGCGACATCATGATGTCGCGACATAGAAAATGAAAGATATGAAGGCGAAGACCGCCCGAAACCACGGTGCGACCAAAGGGAATCGAGGAGTCACAACGCCGTCATCATCTGAAGCAATGAAATTGGTCATGACAGCGCGCCTTAGAAGTTTGGGAGAAAAGGAAGACAATGATGTCGGGAGCATGTAGCGAGGTGCGACACAGCGAACATTGAAGCCCGAATGAAGTGTGACCACAGCGATGTCGCGACCCAGATGTTGTTACCGATAAACGGTTGCAACTTAAAGAAGAATTCGCGATGTGACAATCAAGACAAGTCCATGTCGCGACATCAACTCGAGGTCGCGACATAGGACAGTGAGTTGGGCTTTTTCTTTGGATTTCCACCTGGAGCATTTTGGGGATCGGCCGATTCTTTTCTGAGTATAAATAGATGGCTTTAGAATAATTAGCGACTTAGTCTTCTTTATGACAAAGGGAAAGAAGAGACTTCGGTGTATATTTTGAGTAGAATTTTATTTTTATTTTGTTTATTTTTCCGGTTTTGAATCTGCGAGCGTGAAGGCAGTGAAATTTGGATTTTTAGTTATGTTATTTTTCTTAAGTATTCTTGAAAAATTTATGAAATCTAGGCAATTTACGAATTCATTTCTTCTTAGTTTGTGCAATTATAGTGGTTGTGCGTGATCGGTGCTCCATTTCTTAGTCGCAATGCATTAATTAGAATACGGCTCTGTAGTTGATTCCATTTAGTTCTGATCTTTCTGCACAATTTACAGGAGAATTAATTTGGGTTCGGTTTTACTTAATCGGTGTCGTTTTTAATGGATAAGTTCCCAATAGTAGTACCTAGTACGATTGAGGAATGTATCTTACTACGATATCGGGATGCCTGCGCGTGACTACGACGGATTCATGAGAGTTGAGAGCATTCTTTTAGGTATGTTCGGCTACCATTGTGGCTAGCGAGCTACGAGTTCATTTTGATAAATCCCCATTAAGCTCATAATTGAAGTTGGAGGGTGTATTTAACAATATAAATAATCGGAAGAGTTCACCTTAATCTACGGGTAAGTTCCAATCCTGAGTGTTAGCTTAAGTTAATCGAGAAAGGATGAACCCATAGATTTGAAGGTTGAGCCACCGATTGAGTAGTAGAAATTTTGCGAAAATCCTTAGAAGGTAAAGCAAAAGTTCTGTTGTCAACAGGAAATGGGTGTGAAGTATTGAGAAAGAAAAACACCTAGATCTTGCAAGAAAATTTGGAATACAGGTAGCTGGTTAGATCTTGTCTTCGAGAGAAGCAAGGATATCTAATCAATGAATATAAAAAATCAATTCCAATAATTGAAATCTTGGACAAATCGAGATCCATACATAAAAGACGATAGTTTAGTCTTTGGGAATTAGTATTCCATTGTATTTCATTGATGGTTTCGTTTCTCACAGGCTTGATTCAATCCATTCTTTTATAGACAATTTATTTTTATTCATTTACTTTTGTTTTTAGCTTAATTTGAATATATTCAATAGCATAGGGATTTTTAATTTGTCTTTGTTTTAGATAAAACCTTCATTATGAGTTTGAGTCCAAATAGTATGAGAAATTTTAGTAGTTGGGAGTAGTTGATGCATAATTAGCTATCAATCTACGTAGAATGATGGACTTACATTCGAATTTTACTACTTGCCTTGACCTGTGCATTTCGCATTAATCGACTTGACCCTTATTTTTAAATCATGAGCAATTAAGAAAACCTTTATCAAGCAAAATTATCCAAAGTAACATGTATGCAAGAGAAGTGTAAGGCTCTTGTAATTATGTTAATTTGAGGGGTTTTAGTCTATATAGAAAAAGGCAAACAACTATGCAACAACACACACAATTATTCGAGATAAAAGATACTTTCTAGATTTGACATTAACAAATGTCAACGTAAGTACCATATCTTGTACTGGAAACTTAATTGAAGGCTCCGGAAGAGCAAACATATTGCTACCAAATGGAACTATGTTTCATATCAATGATGCATTATATTCTGACAAATCCAAAGGGAATTTGCTCAACTTTAACAATATCCACATAAACAGATATCACATTGAAACCACAAATGAAGGTAATACAGAATGTCTTTACATTACCTCTACTGTTTCTAGTAAGAATTATTGAAAGCCTTTTCCTTTGGATTAAACCATACGACTATAAATCTTATCGAGTCATATGTTATGCCGTGATGCTGATAGTTCAAGCCCAGACTTTATTTTGGCATGACAAGTTAGGTCGCATTGGGTCCTCAATGATGCGGAGAATCATTGAACGCTCACATGGGCATCCACTAAAGAACCAGAAGATTCTTTTGCCCAATGAATACCCATATGATGCTTGTTCATAAGGTAAATTGATAGTCAAACCGTCCTTTAGCAAAGTCACATTTGAGTCACCAGTCTTCTTAAAAAGAATACATTGGGATATATGTGGACCTATTCACCCACCATGTAGACCTTTTTGTTATTTCATGGTCATAATAGATGCCTTTATAAGGTGGTCACATGTTTGTCTTCTTTTGACACATTATGTTGCATTTGTTAGGCTCCTCGCACAAATGATCAAATTATGAGCTCAGTTTTCTAATTATCAAATTAGGACTATTAAACTTAACAATGCCGATGAGTTCACCTCCCAAACATTTACTGACTATTGCATGTCAGATGGAATAAATGTTGAGCATCCTGTTGCTCATAATCACACCCAAAATGGTTTAGCAGAGTTCCTCATAAAAAATTCTTCAATTAATAGCTCGACCACTACTAATGAAAACCAAATTGTCGGCTTCTGCATGGGGACATATTATGATGCATGTTGCAAGCTTGGTTCGTATTCAACTAATAGCTTACCATGAATACTCTCCTTCACAACATGTACTAGGAAAACAACCAAATATTTCTCACTTACGAATCTTTGATTGTGCAATTTATGTACTAATTGTACCTATACAACACACTAAAATGGGTTCTCAACAAAGACTTGGGATTTATGTAGGTTTTGATTCTCAGTCTATCATAAGATATCTTAAACCCTTAATAGGAGATGTTTTTACAGTTGGCTTTGCGGATTGTCATTTTGATGAGAGTATATTCCCACCATTAAGGGGAGAAAAGTTGGTTCCAGAAGAATGTTGAGAAATTACATATATAATGCATCTACGATGTCTCATTTTGATCATCGTACAAATGACTATGAATTGGAAGTTCAAAGGATCATTCATTTGCAAAATCTTGCAAATCAATTACCATATGCATTTATTGATACAAAGAAAGTGACAAAGTCACATATTCTGCAAATGCTCCAACACGGATTGATGTCCTTAAAGGACAATTAGCAAATGAGTCTCAAATACGCCTGAAGAGTAGGAGACCTATTGTCTCAAAAGACATAACTCCCCGGAATAGGAGAACACAACGAAAAATCAATGCCCATAAAGAGGAAAATATAAAACAAAAGGCCTCAACAGAGGCATGTGATGAACAAGAAACCCCTGTATAGGCATACAATGAATAAGAGACCCTTGAAGAGGTTCGAGATAAAGAAATAGCCCTTGAAGAGGCACAGATACCTGAAAATTATGAGATCTCAATGAGTTACGTGCACAAGGGATTTAAATGGGATCGAAATGATATTGTTACCAATAATATTTTTGCTTTCTAAGTTGCCTTAAACATCATAAGAAATGATGAGGATCCCTAACCACAAAATGTGGAAGAATGTCGACATAGAAATGATTGGCCAAAATGGAAAGAAGCTA
Organism: Tetrastigma voinierianum; assembly: GCA_016808115.1. NCBI lineage: Eukaryota > Viridiplantae > Streptophyta > Magnoliopsida > Vitales > Vitaceae > Tetrastigma > Tetrastigma voinierianum. The sequence continues at coordinate 251,720 of JAEQBH010005356.1, forward strand.
TATAGGCAAAATTAAACTTGTTAAGGAAATGAGAAGTTTTTGGACTTGTATTCCAAATACCTAAAGGTGTAAAGGTTGTTTGGTACAAATAGGTATTTGTATGAAAGCACAATGAAAATAATGAGATCATAAGGTATAAAGTGTGATTAGTAGCATAAGGTTTCTCGAGACCTAGTATTGACTACGAGGAAACATATTCTCTTGTCATGGACGCAATCACTTTTCACTTTTTAATAAGCTTGGTAGTCTCTACAAGACTAGATATGCATCTCATGGATGTCATCACAGCTTATCTATATGGATACATAGATAATGACATATGTATAAAAATCCCTGAAGGATTTAAATTGTCTAAAGCAAATAATACAAAGCCTCGTAATATGTGTTCAATCAAATTACAATGATTTCTATATGGATTGAAGCAATCCAGACACATGGGGTACAATCGCCTTAGTGAGTATTTACTAAAAGAAGGGTATGAGAACAACCCTATATGTCCATGCATCTTTATTAAGAATTTGGAAACCGAATTTGTAATAATTGTTGTGTATGTTGATGATTTAAATATTGTTGGGACTTTTGAAGAGCTCACAATAATAGCAAAATATTTGAAAAAAGGAATTTTAGATGAAAGATCTTAGGAAAACAAAAAAATTTCTTGGCCTCCAAATTGAGCATTTCCCTTATAGAGTTTTGATTCGCCAATTGGCATATACTAAGAAAATCTTAAAGCGTTTTCATATGGATAAAGCACACCCTTTAAGTTCTCCAATGGTTGTCCGTTCACTTACCGTGAAGAAGGACCCATTTCATCCTTGTGAAAATTGTGAAAAGTTACTTAGTCTTGAAATACCATATCTTAGTAACATTGGTGCACTTATGTATCTTACTAACTGCACTTGCCCAAATATTGTTTTTTCAGTTAATTTATTAGTCAGGTATAGTTCCGCTCCAACCCAAAGACATTGGAATGGTATCAAATATATATTACGCTACTTCCAAGGAATAACTTATATAGGCTTATTTTACTCAAAGAAATCAAAGAAACAATTGCTTGGATATGCTAATACAGGATACCTTTCAAACCCACATAAAGCCAGATCACAAACAGGGTATGTGTTTAATGTAATGGAACTGCTATTTCATGGAGATCCTTTAAGTAAACAATGGTGGCCACATCATCAAATCATTCAAAGATTATAACAATTCATGAAGCAAGTCGTGAATGTATATAGCTAAATCGATGATTCAATATATCAAAAATCATGCGGACTCCCCTCTATAAAAAGAAGTCCAACAACGTTATTTGAAGATAATGTTGCATGCATTGCACATATCAAATAAGGTTATATCAAATGATATAGAATTAAACACGTTTCTCCAAAGTTCTTTTATACACATGAACTCCAGAAAAATGGGGAAATTGATGTTCAACAAATACACTCAAGTGATAATTCAACAGACTTGTTCACAAAGTCATTGTCAACCTTAACACTCAAGAAGCTAATATACTCAAGGACATCGACATGAGGGGGAGTGTGCTTATAACATAATGTTAGTGTATTGTACTTTTTTTCCCTTCGTCCTGGCTTTATCCCACTAAATTCTACTGGTAAGGTTTTTAATGAGGTCGTCTAATCTAAAACATCATATGAATATTGTACTCCTTTTCCTTCACTAGGTTTTGTCACATTGGGTTTTACTAGCAAAGTTTTAATGAGGCATATTTTTATGGTGATAATTCAAGGGGGAGTGTTATAAATGAAAAGTTATTATAAAGAATGAATGACCACATGCATGTAAATGGTCACATTCATGGCACCATTTTATTGATCTTCATTACTCTCTCCATTAAAGGGTTACTATAAGAGGCCATTTGAAAGCATAAGGCACCCTCTATCTTAGTAAAGGTAATACAGAAAACGAAGTTCTTCTATCTATCTCGCTCTCCTTTTCTCTCTCTCATTTCTTAATTTTCTCCTTTCTTTTCTCTCTTCTCACATGCAAACAAGAAATATATTCGTCTTAGTTTGCATTTCTTGTTTGCATCTTATAATACTTTTATAACAATATATATATATATATATATATATTTTAGATATATTACTTTAAATTATCTTTTGAATCTACAAATTTTCTATTGGAAAACTTTATGCATCGATTTGGGAATAATTGTAAATATGACATAAAGAATGCAAAATACATGGTTCAGTACGGTTTCATAGAAAATAATTGTATTTTTCAGGTATGGTAATACTTAGATACTACCTTAATCAATTGTAGATATTATCTGAATAGTCGTAGGTACTATCATAATGAACAATATTATGTGGTACCTATAGTTTATTAAGGTAGTATCTAAGTACTATCATCTCTGAAACACAATTGTTTCCTACGAAATCATGAACCATGTTTTGCATTAGCACATCCATTTACAATTATTCCCAAATCAATGTGGGGAAACACAAGTTTCTCTTTTTTATATTGAAAGTTATCTTGGAAAAAATATATAGAGAGATTAAACACAACATTAGATCCATTACTTTAATTTAATAATCATTAAAGCTTTGTTTGGAACTATGAAAGTACTTAGGAAAAAAAAAAGAGGAGTAGAAAGAAAGAAAATTTAGAGGAAAATAAAAATAATTTAAACTTAATAAATTAGTTATGTATATGTTTTTTTTTTTTAAGAAAATTTATTTTATTGATTCAAATTAGCAATAGATCAATAGAAACATATAATCAAGAATTGCTTTAAAAACAGGATGAAGCAACATCAAAGTTAATAACATAGACATTTCAGGCTATACATTTAATAATTGAGTCTACAAATTTGATATTGTTATTATGACTAGAATGCCTATGATTCCAGTTCTATAACATATTGATGACCATTTATTTGATTTTTTTATCAAGGTATACTTTGCTCGTCTGAATCGCTCTCATACAAATAAACATCATACCATGATGACGACAAACAAACGTCGTACCAAGACAACGACAACCGTATGCAACACCAAAACGACGACTAAAACAAATGAAGACCTAGATCTTGTGGAATAACCACTTTATTAAGGAAGAAAATGATGAAAAGATTCTATAAAATGATGGAAGACCATGTAAATGGAGTAATTCGGACCAAGAATGACAAAAATCACCCTCTTTGCTTAAAAGAAAAGAGCCTAATAGAAAAAATCATAAAAAATACTTAAATTAAGTTTTAGTTCAATTTATTTATTCGAACTCATTTTATTTGTTTTCTCTATTACATAGGATAGAAATTTAATAAAATGTAAAATTTTAAGATTTTTTTCACAATAAAACCAAATATGAAAAAAAATCATTTTCCTTAGTATTTTAGTTTTTTTTTTCTTTACTAGTTTAAAACGGAGTTAGAGTTATTTGTAAGAAGAAACCGTTGGCTAATATTTATACTAACCATATAATACCAAATAACAATGGCACCACAATAATGAGAATAGTAAAAAAATGATCTTTGCCAGATAAAGTAACTTTAATTGTGGCTCATCAAATAATGTCTTTCCTTCATTTTTTTAAATAGAAAACATAATTTTTCATTAGTATATGGAGTACTTTTCAAAATTATTTATCTTAAAAAGTGTATCAATAATGATTTTAATAACATAATAGAAAACTAAATACGATCATTAACCATGTAAATCCTGATGCCAATGACGCCACGATCACGGTCGTTGACCATCGTCAACTGCGAAACACATTGTGTCTCATATCATGGAGACCAATACGTAGTAAAATGACGATAGTTATTTATCCCATACTCGTCAAAATGTATATTTTATACCAAAATGAATTTATTTAATTTGTTTTATTTACAAATTATGTGGGTATTTTGCAGATTTTTACAAATACATAATAAAGCCACATATGGCCATCTCTTAGTCTCCTAAGACCTCAGGATGTGTCCCATCACAGTGCGCCTTGATTACAAATAATTTCCTAGACAAGGTGAGCAATGCACGAGTGGTTAGATTCCCACACACATTGGTTCTCCCAGCCCCTAAATTGCACATGTAATGGCAACCAAATACATTCAAGCAAATGCATGATTCTACTTGAATGTCTACATGCCCTGTCAATGCCCTGAGTCTTCACCGACTCCCTCACACATATAACTTGTCATGTATGAGAATTTATTTTCAAAACAAAAATATTTGTTTTACATTTAAAATCCTTTGGACATCCTCCGAAACCCTAGGACACACTCCAACCATGGGAAACCTCCAGTCTAGACATCCTTTGAACCTTTGGACACCTCAGAACCTTTGGACCCTGGAACCTTTGGACGTCCTCGAGCATTGGACATCCTCAGAGCATTGGACACCCTCCCAGAACATTGAATGATTCAGTAAAACTTTTATCTTTACATTGGACATTTTAAATTACTTTAAAATCATAGCTGACGGATATGTCCCATGCTAAGGCCCACCATCTTACCAACCAATGTCGATCTTACCATGTCCCCACGACGATTTAACCGAACCTGAAAGCGGTGCCAATTTACCATGGTGACACTAAATCTAGAATGGCCGAACCATGCACTCACGCAATGTCATACGATGTTCTTGTCTCTGGCCTATTACGCCAATGCAATGCATTCATTTATGTCACATGAATATTTATAAACATACAACATAGCAAATTACAGATGGTTATACCCTACACTAATTTGCATATTCAAATATCAGCAACCTACAACTCCAGCTACAGACCATTTGGTCCATCGATTCGGGGCTTTGTCAATGGGTCCCAAAGTCACATTGAGTCCTAAGTTTTGGGGCCCGACCAAATAACCACTCACGGCCTCACACCTCAAAACCATTTTAAATGGCTCTTAAGTCGAAAATAAACCAAATAGGAAGACTACTCAGGTGTTAAGCTCCCTGGCGAGGTATCCTTTGCTATAGCTCTTGTAGTGAGGATCGAATTTGCTTCTTACCTCACGAGTTTGACGGATTCAGTCATCGGAAGAATTTAGAGAGAAGTTGGAGTCTCTATACAAATCCTCTTTTTCTCTCTCTTTTCGGTTTGTTCCCCATGATGAACTGGTGAAGATGGGGCGAGAGAACAATCTCTTTGCCATATCGACTGTCATAGTAAAAATCTTAAGTTTTCCCTTGCGCATCCATCTACTTTAGTTTCCATCAATCCCATGAGTGCCATGTGTCTCCTATGGGCCCATGGGCTCATTTTTTGACTAATCCAACACATGACACCTTAGCGCCTCTTGGGCTGGCGGTACCAAGTGTCACTTCGCCTCTCGGTGCCTCAGAAAAATGTGGGAAATTAGACTATCTCGAGATTCGATGGAAGTCTACTTAGTGGCTAGATTTTTGTGAGACCGATTCCAACGGTGAAATTAAGTTTCATCATCAGGATCTAGAAAATTAGGATTTTCTCTGAAATTACTAGTTTTATGCTTCCTCGAGTGCAGTTTCCAGGGTTTCACATAGTCGCTCTTCCCTTTGTTCTCTTTTTCAGATCTTTGTTCCTTAGAGATGATGATTGATTTTTTTTACCATTCTTGGCCTGAAATCATCCATTCCATCGTTTTCTTTCCCAGATCTAGGCTTTCATTTCCAATAAAGTGGTTTCTTCCACATCGATCTGGATTTGCATATGTTTTTCCTTTATTTTTTCATGTTTTTGTTGCCGACCTATTGCGGCATGTATTGTTGTGAATATGTTACAGCGTGTTTTGTTACCGACTTATTGTTATGGATAGTTATAGTAAGTCAGCGGTTAGATTCTTCATGAGTTTCACATTGCGACTCATATGTGAAAGTTCGATCAGCGGAGTTATCGGATCGAATCTTGTTCGTGATATTGAATCCCAAATATTAGGAATTCTAGACATTTGTTATTGCTCGAATGTGTAGGAACTTGGCTAGGTCGTTTCTTGTGCTGGATGTCATCATCTTTAAAGTTTTAGTACTTTTTATGCATTTGTAAAAAGAAAATTAATTTTTATATTTAAAGTGATTTTCATAAACTATCAAAATGCAATTTATTGTACAAAAATGTTGATATAAAAAAAATTAATTTATTGAGAGAAAAGTACTAAACAAAAATTATAAAGAAAATAGAAATAGAATTAAAATTAACTTGTTAGTATAACTATTAGATAATTTTAAAATATGTAAGTTTTAACTAATATTATTTATTTTTTTATTTTTGAAATTTTTTATTGTACCAGCAAACGACAATCCTTATTCTTATGTATCTAGCCTAAACTACGGAAAACTTCTATATGAAATAGTAATTTTTTTTTATCTCACTTTTTTCACGGACAAAACATATCCTTTTCTTATGGAGAACTTTGAGGTCATTCACAGACTATCAAAATCTTTTCATATGGAGAACTTTTAGGTCATTCATCATTAATGATGATTTGATAAACAAATCAACTCTTATGAAATTTTTTATATTTAGTTAGATTAACTTTACTAAAAATTTTACGACTTAATTATCTAAAAAAATAAGTCCTGGGGTTGGAAGCGACTCGCCTCAGAAGCTGATAAGGGAGGATGAACGTATGGAGATTCAGGACTTGACTTCGCTAAGATGAGAGATATACAATAATATAATTCCTTCCTTTGTAAAAATATTTATACAAAATGAAAAGGAAATTCTCCAAAAGTTTCTATTAGGTTGTTGATCGTTAACTCCTGAATGGCAACGTCGACCCAATAAGGTTCACAAAAATTCCTTCCTTTTAGAGACTACTAGGAGTTGCGGATTCGACCATACACATTGTATGAGTTCTTGAAACATAATAACAAGGGACAATTATGTATCATCTATTAAAATGAAGATAAATGTAAAGTATGTACAAAGAATATGAAATGCACTATTTGGTATATATGAAAAAAAAAAAAATTTGTGTATGAGGAACAAATCTGGTGACTGGACAAACTCTTCCCAAAATGCTCCTCTTTACATTCCAACTGGACTTCTAAAAAATAAAACAAAAAAAAAAAAATTGAACCCAAAATCTACTCTCTCTCGTTACTCCCTCTCTTCTCTCTTTCGTAATTTCTCTTCTTCTCTCTTAACTCCCTCTCTATCTCTCTTGAATTTAAAACGAAAGGAAAAAAAACTCTAAAAGCTTCCTCTTTCATCTTCCCCCTTCGACCGAAGCCCTTCCCTTCCTTTCTCTTCAACCTCTATCCAGCATAAAGGCGAAAAGAGAACTTTGAAGCTAATCACATTCCTTCCGTGGTCTACTCCATCTCCATCTTCAAGACGGAGCGTGGTTGAAGTGCACTTTTAAGTGGCGATCCATTTCCCTTCCATTTAACGCAACTTAACAACGCATTTGTCCCTATTTTGTGGTGTGTTCATTATGTCGGAAGCATGTACGAAGGATTAAGCCGAAATTATATAGGGCTAAATTAGTCCTCTATTAGGCAAAGGTAAGTGGGAAAAATACTAATTTTGATGTATTCGGTTGTGTTTCATTATGTGTTTTTCTTATTTTCGATATTATGGAAAAAATTAGTCCTCTGTTATTCTTATTTGGTTGACTAGTACCAATGTCTTTTGTTGTAGGGCTATTGATAACAACTTTCATAGAATTCAGAGCTTTGTAAGTACTTTAATATGCCATTTGGTAACACCTTAATGTTAGTATTATGTGATGTTTTTTAAAAATTTCCTAAAAGTGAAATTGTGATTGATTTGCATTAATTTTTCCATATTGTTTTATAAATATTTCCCTAGTATGCATTAAGATTTCCATATCTCTTGTTTTATTAATTTGATGAAATAAAAAAATAGAAAGTTATGGACCAGGAAAAAAGGTCAATTCATTAAAGGACAGTTATACCAAGTTTCGTAAGACGCATGACTGATGAGGTACTAGGATAACATGTTATAGATACTACTTGAATATACTGCAGGTACTACAATGAAAAACATAAGTACTATCGTAATGGACAATCCATTAATTAATTGCTCTCATACATTCATGACCATTAAGTAGTTCCTATTTGATTCCAACAAAACTATTTTGTAGGTGACTCCTTTATTGTGATATTAAATATGTCATATATACATGTGATTCTGATAAATAAAATGATAGTTATACCAAGTTTGGTGGCGCATGGCGATGAGGTACTAGGATAACTTATCATTATAGGTACTACTTGAATATCTTTACTTAGTCTTCTGATAACATACATAAGTACTACCTTAATGGACAGTCCAATAATTAATTGCTCTCATACATTCATGACCATTAAGTAGCTCCTATTTGATTCCAACAAAGCTATTTTGTAGGTGACTCCTTTATTGTGATATTAAATATGTCATATAGACATATTGATTACAATAAATAAAGAGTATGGTATAATAGTAACACTATCTAGCATGAAGGACTATTATGTTCCCATATGTTTGACTGGGTGACTAATGAGCATTTAATTTGTAAATGTGTCAAACGAAAGGTATAACTTCAAAGAAGATGTAGAACGAAATGTTTTGTCATGTCTATGAAGGTGGAAAATTTGTGAGGGTTGCAAATGGGTTAGTTGAATATAAGGGTGGGCAAGTGATTACATTATGTGTGAATATGAATATTTCATTTGAGGGTTTCACTAGTTTATGGTAACTTGAGTGTTGATCCAAATTCGGTGAAATTGCACTACACGTGTAAATTTGATCCATTAATGCTAGTATTGTTATGTGATGAGCAAGAATTGTTGAAGATGTTCAAATTCAATAACATGTATTGTCGTTTGTACTTGTCAGAAAACCGATATTGCGGTTGATGTAATTGCACCTTCTAGGTATATTAATTTACATTCACTATAGTTACAAACATTGTCATACCATTTTGTAAATCACATGTTTAACAATGACTAAAGTTTACTCATGTTTTGTTTCTGAGTCGGAACACCTGTCGATCCGCACGATAGTAGATCCATTCCTATCAATGGAAATTCAAATGTGAATAGAGTTCCGGCACCTATTATTGCTTCTAATTTTGAAAACAATACTATCAATGGAAATCTGAATGTGAATTTGTTGATGGATATATCGAAAAATGCCCCAACATTAGACAATGGGGCATTTCAAAATGCAACTCAAGACGTCATTCAGTGCAACTCCAAGAAATTTCAAAATGAAATAGTGGGCAATAGACAAACGTTTCCAAATGCTTCCGCATTCTGAGATGTTGTGTACCTAATGTCCTTATCTACAAAAGAAACATCTATAAGAACATTACTGTTACATGCATGGTTAGTGGCTGCCCTTGGAAAATAACTTGCCACGCAGTGGATGCGTCGAATGTTGTCAAAGTTCACACATTTATAAATTACCATAGTCATACTGTAGATGATGTAGTTGCATCTCAACCATTTGTAAGATCTAACAGTGCCTCCATGGTCATTGATGAGGTCAGTCGATCTAGTCCTGAGTACCAACCATGACAGAATTGTAAAGACTTCATTAGAGAGGATGGCAAGAAGATTGACTTCTTGTCAAGGCGTAACAAATGAGCGAAAAAGCCAAGGATGTAATATGGTCAGCCCGAGAATAGTTATAAGTTGTTGCCTTGGTTGTGTGAAGCGGTGTTAGAAATGTCAGGGCTCGGTTGTGGAGTTGACATGCTCAAATGACTACCATTTTGAACAACTTTTTATTGCACATGTCGTGTCTATCCAAGGGTTTATAATAGGTTGTCAACCAATCATTGCCATTGACTCATCTCACATGGGTGGGTCATATGGTGGTGCCTTATTATCTGCTACAACGTATAATGCCAATGACAGCATGTTCCCATTAGCATTTGGAGTTATGAGGTCAAAGAATTATGACGATTGGTTGTGGTTCTTACAAAATGTAAAGAAAGTTGTTGGCGATAAGAAGGTTATCATTATATCATATAGGCATCCGGGTTTTCTTCGTAGTGTGCCGAAGATATTTGGATCAGAGAACCATGCTTATTGTTATCGTCACTTGAAGTATTTTAGTAGCTTTTTAAATAAGCAAAATACAAAGGGATGCAAGGGGAAGGAAAATGCACTTGAATGCCTAGATAAAATTGCTATGCGAGATTGGATACTGATTATAATACTCACATGTTTGAATTGTGAAAGTATAACAAGTCATTAGCAACATGGATTGAGTAAAATAAACCTGAGCACTGGACCATGTCAAAATTCCCAACTCGTAGATGGGACAAAATGACAACTAACCTTGCCGAGTCTTTTAATGCTTGGTTAAGAAATAAGCGTCATCATTCCATTTGCAGTTTCATCATTGAGCATATCACTAAGTTGGTGGCAATGCTTGTTAAGCATAAACAAGAATCCAACAATTGGAAATGTACAATTAAGTCAAAAATAAATGAGAAAGTAAAGAATAATATTGCTAAAGGTAAGGTTTACTTGGTCAGCCCATTCATGGAGACCTTCTTTGTTGTAGTTGTGGGTAATTCAGTTTTGAATGTTGACATAGTGGAAAGAACATGCACATGTCATCGTTGGCAAATGTCTAGTATACAATGCAAGCATGCATGTGTAGTTATACTCTTCATAGGCCTAAATGTTGTCGACTTGTCGATGATATGTGTTGACCGGACCAAAAGACATGTACAAATTTATAACACTATTGCCAGAAGACTATTGTCTGATCCCTAGCAACTGCGCCATGAAACTTGTTGACCGGATATGTCTTAGCTATTTGATTAGTTCGAAGATTGTTTCAATTTAGATAAATTGTTTTCTTGAGTGGTTTTGATCAGTGATCTTTGCAAGTGCAGGTCGGACAAGTAGTAAATTGGATTTAAGTCGGATATCGATCCTGAGAGATCTCAAAATTTTAAATCCAATTACTTGACTACTCAAGCTCTATCTTATTTGGACTATAATGGACGAATTTGAATCGTAGTAGAAAGCCTTGAAATAATGAAAACCTAAAATAATATGAATGAATAACAAATGAATGACCTACGAAATAATGAAATGACAAATTTAGATTGAACGATTTAATACGTAAAGAACATTGAAAATAAAGCTATTGTGAAGAATCAATTCCTACGGCTTGTATATTAATTTTGCTTTGAACCACGGATTTTAAAACTAGTCGAGGAATGTGATAGTGCAAGCTGGATCTCTCCAAACCACAGCCGTTCATCATCTCACCTTCTTAGATTTCTCTCGAATCTGATGGGCTAGATAACTACTTTTAATCTGGGTAGCCTTGTTCAGGGTATTTTTCTTTCTCAATACTTCATACCAGCCAACATGGAGCGTAAACCTTAGCTCACTTTGTATAGTCATTGCATGGGTTTTACACCATCTTTAGTTCCTCTTCCTCAAAATTAGAACAGCTCATTCTTTCCTTGATTAGATCATTGCTAACACGGGATTGAATTCACGATTCGAATTGAGGCGAACTCTCCGCATGCTTAAATTGATAACTCACTCAACTCATTCTCGGTTTCAAATGAGAAGAGGATATCGATTTAATTACGAACACGATAGATCATCAATATCGAGGTTCCCATACCTTCGAAATTATTAAATCGCTCTCAGGGAATGCCTGCAGTAATCATTTCGAGGGCTCACGAAATCGAAGCTTGGAATAACCCCGTTATAGGTGTAGAGACGACATTGGGATCAATTCCGAAATCACGCCAAAACCCGACAAGTCGAATTATAAGCGAGTTATTGATAATGAATAAAATTAACGGGAAAGATTTACGACAATAACGTCATTTCAATGGGAGTTGGGTTTCCTGAAATTCTTGCAGGATTACACCATACATTGACTTGCTTTGATCAATAAAACCACTTTATAAATGGAGCGGTAGTTAAATCCAAAAATTTGTGCGGAATTCAAACTACTAGACGATAATTTGTGAAGAAATATAAATGCGCATTCAACTCGCGCTACATTAGTTCAAGTCAAATTTGAATGAAATACAAACTAATCTAAAAAAAAAACGAAGAAAGAAAAGAAAAAGAAATTAAAATCACGAGGAGCCTTATTAGCCGAGATCTCTCAGCGATGCGCGAAGGCTGCGTTCATTCGATAAGCGACCGTGTTTATAGGGTTACGAAGTTGGGGCTAATTTCGATGCACTTCTTTTTTGGACTCACAGGTTCAAAATGGCGGTTGGTTCGGTGATGTCGGGACATCGACTTTTCTATCAGCGACCTCTGTTGTCTTTAGTCATGTTCGCGGAGTCTTTGTTTGATCATGACGTGTCTTTGAGTGTAAACGTGTCGCGGCAACAGGACGTCGCGACCTTAGCGTGTGCATTTGATGTCGCGGCAATTTGGATGTTGTAGCGACCTCTTTCTCTCTGTAGTGGTGTCGCGACCTCTGGATGTTGTCGCGACCTCAAGTCTTTACAATTGATGTCGCGACAACCTGGTGTTGTCGCGACCTTCTTCTCTTACCAATGTTGTTGCGACCATTGAATGATGTCGCGACTTCCCTTCTGTGTAGTTGATGTCGCGACAGCTTGATCTTGTCGCGACCTTCTTTTTAGTGCATCTGATGTTGCGACCATTAGTTTCCTTACTGGCGATGTCGCGGCTATTCTATGCCGATCTTGGTCGCGACTACTTCTAACTTTGAGCGATATTCGCGACCTAAATGTTAGTCAATTTTTTAGCTCTGTCGCGACTTCTTTTTTGGTGTCGCGCGACATCGCTATCAACATCTTGAGTTAAATTAATCATGACCTCTCGAATGATGTCGCGACATCATTCTTCTTCTTCATCGATTCACGGTTGTTTGACCTTGAGCTCCTTTCACGCCCGGCTCGCTTTGTATCTTCCATTATGCTTCAGTGCGGTATTTGGACGCTGTAGTGTAACGAAGATGCATTTTGATTGTTGTCAAAGCTTCACGACATCAAATTCTTTACAATCAGCTTTTGCGCTTCTCTTCAGCTGTGACTTCCTTGACCCATTATATCAGTATTGCACAGCCACATTACGCTCTTTTACGCATTTTACGCATTTTACTTTCTTTTCAATTTCTGTTGCCGCAGCGAATTGGAGTGAGAGATTATTCCCATCTTCCTGCATATTAATCAGTCTTTTTATATAAAAATCAATCAGAAAAATGGACTGAAAATAGATGACTTTTAAGCTCATCAATATGTTCAAATTGCCCACACAACAATTGGTATACTCAGGCATTGTTCGTGGCATAGAGACACATGACATGCCGAAGGTCGATGACGATGGGATTGTTTGAGATGTCATAGGAAATGTTTTCTTCTATTTGAAGCCACCACGCACAAAAAGGCCTCCTAGAAGACCAAGGAAAAAGCGTATAGAGTCCCAATAAGCGGACAATATATTGTTCTCGTTGCCATTTAGCAGGACATAATAGACAAACATGCAAAACTCCATTGGCATGATTAATGTGTCATTTCAACATGCTATGTTTTGAACCTATCTCGCATCATTTATTTTATGTATTAATTTGTGATAGGTTTTTTTATGCTATTTTGTGAAAATTACAGAAGTTTTCTTAATTTGTCATTTGAATATGCTATGTTTTTAACTTTCCGAAAGTGACTTCAATTAGTAATTTGAATAAGTTGTTTTATATGTTAATGTTGTTATCATGAATGTTTGCATGCAATTACTAACTAAAAGTGCAATAGTATGGACAACTTCCAACTCAAGCGCAAATATTATCTACTGCAAACAAGAAAAGAGGTAACATATAGTTTGCAAACAATGCACATTTAAAATGGAACTGTGAATTTATTGTTTATTAACAAACAGTTTGATTGTTGTTCTATTTGTACTTGTAGGTTATGCTACCCAAAAGTCGTTGTTTGAGCAAGAAATTCTTGTCAATTGTCCAACAATTGCAGATTGAAAAGTTAGATGCAATTAGGGATGTCGGGTTTAATGGATTATTACAACTTACTTGTAAGGAGCTCCGTTATGAGCTCTACCAATACATTATTGCACACTACGATGTCGCATATCATCGCATAAAAATAGAGAGAGATCGTATTCTTCCTCTCACTATAAACGATGTTCGGGATGTTATAGGCATCCCATGCGGTAGAGTTGATGTGATTGTGCATCCTAGACATGGATCCAACCCGTACATATTCGATCCGCCAATTGGAAGAGAAGTTGATTAAATTACCAGTTGGTTAAGAATTCTTGAAGTTATTTATTATTTTGCAACAATCTTGGCGCCAAACAGCAAGCTTGAAGGGATACATTACCAGTGGGATTTTGTAATGGACAACGATATTATGCACCAGCACAACTGGGGCAAGTTCATGCTAAAATACTTGGAAGATGGAATACGAGATTTCCAAAATGGTAATGGCACGTACATGCATGGGTGTTTGCTATTTCTATAGGTACCTTATAATATTTGCTATTAATGTTGTAGTGTTGAAAGTTATTGATACTATATTTTACATTAAGGTTTAGTTAATATACATATATGTTCATATTATGCAGTTGTTATACTTGAAAAAATCCTATATAGCATCAGTGGAGGTTGAACTAAGAGTGTCATATTGTGCTGTTTGGAATGACATTTTAGTTAGACGACGCCTAATTGAAGAAATTTCGATGTTCAATGGCTATGGGCATGTGGATGTAAGTTTGTTAAATGTCTATCAAGTTTCCAGGTAATTGTTTTTAATAACATAGCATTTCCTTTATTGATTTGTTATGTTTCTTGTGACAATACAAACATAGCTTAAAGAACAATAGCTTGGGCAAGAAGCTCTATTGGTCTAAACATCCCAACAAATCCTACAATTGGCGACCTTATTGGTACGTGAGATTGGTGCCTTCCAAGCTCATGAAGGTGGAGATAGACAACAACCAAATATTGGTGAAAGAAAACATCCTGAGAATGTAGAGAGACATAGGCCCGAAAATGTAGAGCTTGAGAATGTAAAGAGCCATGAGGCTGAAAATGTAGAGAGATATGAGCCTGCAAATGTAAAGAGACATGAGCCTGAAAATGTAGAGTCTAAGAATGTAGAGAGCCATGAGCCTATAAATGTAGAGAGCCATGAAGCTAAAAATGTAGAGAGTTGTGAACTTGCAAATGTAAAGAGACATGAGCCTAAAAATGTAGAGCCTGAGAATGTAAAGAGCCATAAGCCTATAAATGTAGAGCCATGAAATTTGAAAATGTATAGAGAGCTATGAGCCTGCAAATGTAGAGAGACATGAGCCTGAAAATGTAAAGCCTGCATGGTTAGAAAGCTATGAGCCTGTAAATATAGAGAGCCATGAAATTTTGAAAATGTAGAAAGGCGCCAAGCTTGCGAATGTAGAGAGCCGTAGGCGGAAAAGGTTTCCATGTAATGCGAAAATTGTTGTTAAAATTTGGTGCTGATTTTGGTGACGAAGATGATAAGGGGGATAAGGGGGAAACCCCATGGCAATTTGATGAGGAAGATAAAGGGGAAACTCTGTAAAACCCGAGAAAATTCTAATTTTCTGAAAAAGGGTAAAATGGTAATTTCGGTCAAAATTTGGAATTTTTCTATATCTTGGATGACAAAATGGGCTTCACCGTTGGAATCGTCTCATGAAATCTAGCTACCACGTCGAATTTCGTCAAATTCCGAGACAGTTGGAATTTCACGTTTTTCAAGGCATGGAGAGGAGCGCGGGACACTTAACACTTTATGAGTGGCTCAGGAGGTGCCACGTGTCCTAGGCAGAATGGGTCAAATAATGAACCAAGTGGGGCTCACATGAGACATATGACATCATGCTATTGGAGGAAAATCCATGGTAGATGAATAAGGGATAAGGTAATCCAAATGAGCTAATAGTAGGCTGACATGTGGCAAGAGGAGTACTCTCCCACTTGACGGCTTGATGGCCGGTGGAGTGGGGGAAAAGAGAGAGAGAAAAGGAAAAGGAGAGAGAAAAGAGAGGGATTTTAGAGTGAGAAGCTCTCACTTCTCTCTAGATTTCTCGGGGATCCGTCCGCCAAACTCCGATAAGACAAGATGCAAAGTTGATCCCCACAGTAAGGGCTCCGCGTGTGTATCGATATTATGGAGTTTCGACAAACTCCAGGAGGTAGGGGTTTTCTCCTACTTGTTTTATTCTTTTGGTAAGAGCCATTTTAATGGATGGGGATGTTTTGAAGCCTGGATGGCCGTGTTTTCAGTTCCAAAAGATTTGGACTGAGTGAAGAAATCCCTATAGTGTTTTGGACGGAGTCCGAGCCCGCGTGGAAGCATGTGTTGGCATTGTGTTGCTATGTTTGAAGCATGATGTTGTGTGTTGTTTGTGCGATGTTTTGGGCAGTTCCAAGATGGACTGTCGAACTATATATTAGCCTATGTGAGTTAATTTTATGTTATTGCTATGTATGAAGGGAGAACATGTTGATTGTGTATAAATTCTGTTAGTTTATGCATGCTTGATATATTAACATGAATTATTGTGAAATTGCATAATGCATTTCATATGCACTGGGGCACCCTAGAATAGTAGGTGTGAGTGCAAGACAAATAAAATCGAAGGTTGTCCAAACAATGATTTTTGTATACTTATTAAAATAGAATTTTATCAAAAATTTGTTTGAAGAATTGTGTTGGGAAATCGTCAACAATTCACGTCGGAGAAGGCCCGTGGTGTTTCGGAGAGTTAACGACAAATTCTCTCGGATTGTTCAAACGTATTTATATCCAGAAGTTGCCGCAAAATAAAACAAATATTTTTGTTTGGAAATGATTTTCATACATGGCATAAGCATGTGTGAGGGAGTCGGTGAGGACTCGAGGCATGGAATTGGGCATGTAGACATTCGAGTAGAAATCATGAATTCACTTGAATGTGTGTGTTTTCCATTGCATGAGCACTTAGGTGGGGAGTAACCCTTGTAGGAGATTATCACTACTGGGCATTGCTCACCTTGTCAAGGGAAAATAATTTACGGAGTACAAGATGTCGGGAAGATGTGCTCACTAGAGGCCGCTTTTGAGAAGAAAGCCGACATATGGCTTTGATTATATCTCTTTGTAAACATGTATAAACATTCTGATTAGTACATGTTGCATAAGAGTGTAATTAACTCTTGAAGCTATTGTAATATAGTTAGTTATATTTTGATGAGTATGGATGTATGAGCCCGACGTGACCATTTTTACTTATGTATGGGTCTCATGTATGAGACACATAGGTTTCCGCAGGTTGACGATGGTCAACGGTGTAACATCCCGAAATATACCCTAGCAGTTTTCGGACTTGTTCCAGGAGTATATTAAAAAGTTAAATATGAATTTTCGGAAAATAAAACGAGAGACCCGGAAAGTTTACAAGATACAAGGGCAATCTTGTAATTTATTAAAAATGATATGAAAGTCATAAAGAGAGGAAAGATGAGGTTAAACTAGAATATGCATAAGTTGATTTTTCAAAAAGGAAGAATTTGGGGACGAAGATGCAATTATGGAAACTTAAAGCAAAAATGTATTTTTACTTGACGAGAACATGGCCTTAGCAAATATGGGATTTAAAGACCCAATTTGGTCTCATTTTGGAGACCAAAAAACCGTAAAAGAGAGAGAGGAAGGAGAGAGGAAGAGGAAGAGAAGAAGAAGAAAGGAGGAGGAGTTCAAGAAGGATTCAAAGGTATGGAAACTACTTTGAGTATGGATTTTGTATGGATCACATGGAATTTAAGGCTTGACATGGTTAATATCTTGTCTCTAAATCTAGGGTTTGTTAGGATGTCATCCTAACCAAAGTTTCTTGAATGTAGGGTTGAGTAAAACCCTAGGCCTTGTATAAGAGACGAATAGAAAGCATGTTTGAGTTTAATAGAGTTCATAAGAGGTGTATTGAATGGTAAATTGAGTAGAAAGAAGATCATAAGATGAATTTGAAGTGATCTTGAAGTGTTTACATTAAGGTATAAAGTTGATTGGGGGTTCAAAAGTATGGAAAAATGGGAGAAAATCACCGTGCATGGGCATTTTCGAGGATTAATCTTAGAGTATAATAACGAGCATTGCCAGTGCAATTTCGGTTCACCAGTCGTTTGGCCCGAGTTGTACCAGTACAACTGGCTTGTACCAGTACAACTGATGCTAGTTTTCCTGTTCTGACCAGTTTTTGTATTTTGGCCATAACTTGCTCAATTATTATCCGATTTGAGTTATTCAAGTGGCTACGTAAAATAGACTTCAAGGAGAACAAAACTTAAAGAATAGGCATCGCCAAATTATGATCCTAAGTGGCCTAAAAATTCACTCAAAGTGGGGCCATGTGCAAGCCAAATTCTGGTTCCAGCTTTGAACATAGAGTAGTCTGGGTTGTTTCGGACGTAACTTGAGTTTCGGTGCTCAGTCAGGTGATTCAGTTGGGAATAGAACCCTTAGCACCTTAGCTTTAAATTATTACAAAGGAATGAGTGTCAAAATATGAAGATTAAGACCCCGGAAAAATGAGTAATACCAACAGTCCCGAGGGTAATCGGTAAACCGACTAGTTGGCATGAAAATGCCATAACTTTAGTTTGGATGATCCGATTGGATTGATTCCACTTCCTAAGTAAAGTAGATACATAGAGGAATAAGAATATATGAATGAGGTGTGATGCCACATACATCATACTTCACAAGAATATGAAGTGCCATATGTAATAGGCATGAAACAAGGAAAATGTAGAAAATGAAAAATGTAAAGATGTGTTCATGAAACATGAAAATGATTATGGAAAATGAAAATGAAAATGAATTGAAACATGATTGTGAACATGCGAGGCAATATGTCATGAACACATAATGTGGTTAAGTGATGTATTATTATTATCACATATAACCAGAAAATGATAACAAATGATAGGAGTATACATGAATGAGTATACATGAGTGAATATGTGAATGAGTGTATGAATGAGTATATATGAAGGCATATGTGAATGAGTATTTATAAATGAGTATACGTGAATGAGTATATAAACGAGTATACGTAAATGAGTATATGAAATGTGTACATAGATTGAGTATATCTTTGAAAAGATAATACGAAAGTGATATTGGAATTGAATTATGATTATGATGGTTATGAATGCTAATTATGAAATATATATAAGCATATATATATTGATTTGAATGATTGTTATTTGAAATGTTTGTCATACATAAATGATATGAAGACAAAATGCGATTGTGATGTCGGTTATAGATACTGAGTGTAAAATATATATATATATATATATATATATATATATATATATATATATATATATATATATATATATATATATATATATATATATATACTGCAAGTATATATTTATTGATTTGAATGATTGTTATTCGAAATATCTGTCCTACGTATGCATGTGTGCATGTATTTGAGCGATAAAGCGAGTGCGCATAAAGTAAATTGATTTGGAAATGTATCATTGAATGACCGACATGGCCGAGTTCTGGTAGTCGATCATGAAGGTAACTATCGACTGTGCAATCTTGATCGCATTCTTTAATGAATAATGAGCAAGGCAGGATTCCCCAAGTGAATACACATCTTGAATGTAAACTTCTATAACCATATGTGAGACGATAATTGAATGCGAAATCACATTGCTACTGAATGACAAACAGGGCAGGATTCCCCAAGTGAATCTGTCGTGAATGTCGACTTCTATAGCCATATGTGAGACGGTAATAATCGAGTGTGAAATCACCTTGCTACTGAATGACAAACAGGGCAGGATTCCCCAAGTGAATCTGTCGTGGATAATCGGCTTCTATAAGCTATATGTGAAATCCCGCAAGTGATAGCGAAAAATGACATTAAAATTGTATTGTTTAAGTATCTTTTACATTACGGACATAGTAAAAGGCATCATTTGTAAATGCATTTTGTGAATATATAAAATGTTAAAGGTCTTTTGAAATTATAAGTGTTTATGGGATTGCCCGAAAGAAGTGTTTCGATTAATTAAAGGTCTTAAATAGAATAACATAAACAAATGTTTTGGAAAGATAATTGAAAATGTCGAGATGCTTGGGCTCGACGGATCATGGCAGATCAGGAGTCGAGGATTCGGGCATGCACTTTTGAAAAAGAAAAATTTAATAAGGCAATAAATGTTTTGATTGAAAGCGTCGAGTCGCCGAGTACCGGCTGGATCCGTAATAAGTCAAGTAGGGGATTCAGGTCGCGACACTTTTGAAAATGAAAATTTATAAAACGAAAACTAAAAGGATTTAACGGGCATCCCAGATCACGAAATGTAATTTCTAAAGGGAGTTGATTAATGGCTTCGGTCGTGATAGTGATAAGGAGTCTAATATGTATTGGTATTAGTCTGATTTGAACACATGTAAAATTGATATGATTTGATTTAATCACGAGATTGCCATTGTATACGTATAAGTTTACTTTGAATATGATTTGATCTATCACACATGTAGTAGATATGAGTTACGACACAGTAAAATACATGACCGCAGGAAAGTAATATGAACAAGATGATGATAAGGAATGCGAAAAGAATAAAATCTACATGTATAATATGAGATGAGTTAAGTCACATAGAATAGGCTTCGTTATATGCATAAGTAAATGTAAAAGATAGTGACGGCCGATTAATGTTATTGGTAGTTCTTGTCTATATGTTCCACTAAGGCGTAAAGCTTAGCACGGGTGTTCAATCCGTGTAGATGCGAAAGAGGAGATAAAGAAGGACGGGACATTTCACCGGCTATCACGGGCCGTCTGAGAGACCGGGTGCTCACCGGCCAGCGATGTGATCTCGATGTTGGCGTAGATATGTATATGTATGTGTATTTGTATAGAATGGGACTTAGTATATGTGTATAAATTTTAATATATACCACTCCGATGGTAGTTCATTTGTAAATGTAAATGATTGTTGGTTAAAAAAAAAATAGTAAGAAGTCCCAGTATATGGTTTACGCACCCGGCTTAGAGTTCGGACCATGTCGGGTCGGGCCAGGGATCGGGCGTGACATAAGCAGGACCCTCAGCATTGGGGGGCGTCACAAACCTAATTAAGAAAAATAGAAAATACAAACACGAAACTAATAAAAGAGAGCTACTGACATGTAAATCACCTTTTGTCAATTGTGTGCCTGAAGTATCATAAGATTCTCATTGACGGCGGTGGTAGGTGCACTCTTTCTAAACATGGTGATCTAGGTAATGTCTTTACTACAACCCCACTTAAGTAAAATATATATGTACTAATAAAACAATTTATTCTTATGTAACGGTGAGGTACTATGTCGCATGTTTTGTATGTTTGTCACACGAGATGAGATGGCGTGTATATAAGGAAAAAATTGGACCAACAGTCAAGTATTTCGCATATGATGATAGTTTAGCTAGTACTACAATGTATTCATAAAGGTTTTCTTACTGTCATATCTTTTAATGCAAGTAATTACAATGTTTTATTGGGTCTTAAACGCAAAACATGGAGCAAATCGTGCACATCACTATATCAATCTTGGACTCTTGATGAATCTTGCCAACATCTCTAGAAAGGCTAAAAGAATACGTTGTTGCATAGAAGCAGAACCCATCTCGACTCCACAATCATCAATGCTATTAAATCATCAACATTTAACATGGTATACTATCATGCTTAATCTCCTACATGCCATATGTTTGTAGATATCATGTCTTACTATAGTTTATGCTAAATTGTATTTGTAGTTATTATTTTCGGTATGCTTGCGAAATCATTGGCATTTACATGTCATAAACCTGCAAGCTGCTCGTGTTAAGATACTGTCCTCATTACCACTATCCTGTGGCAATAATATACTTGCATCTTCCAAAAGATTGTCATATGCCTTGAGCCAGTGCTTAAAAGCCCACGGAGTGCAACTTGACATCGCAAAATATGAGCATGTCTACTCCAATGGTGCAATAACAAAATGAGTAAATTATTTCTCCATTCAATGCACATTTACAAGTTATTAAAGATTAAACTAATCATCATATAAGGAAATAATTATTTCATGTGTATAGGTATGATTATGGAGTGTATAGGTATGATTGTGGAGTGTATGTGCTCAACAATATGGAGTTGTGGAATGGGGCCACCTTACTTAGATCTATTGCTACAGTTTGTGGCTTATGTTCATGTGCTTCAATAAATTCATTAAGATATTTCATTACTGATATACATGTGTTACTGTCTTCTTTTGTAGGATAAAATGGATTTTTATTGGATAAAGCTTTTATATGGTTTGGTAATGCATCCGAGTAATGCTGAATGGGACTAAATTCGCGCTATCTGCAACATAGACTCATGATGGGTGTTGTTTCGTGCTCAGGCGATCTCATTGGATATGGTTGCTTGGCTAATTATGGCCAACCTTTGACTTTAAACATTTTTTTATCAACTTATACATATTGAGATATATTTAGATAAGCATTGACTAAGATACTTTTTAGTCATTTTTTGAATATTACTTTTAACTAAGACACTTGTTATGCTATAGGTATGATTGACACCCATGTCTTTAGCCTAACATAGATTAGTAATATATTTACACATCTTTTTGTCATCATAGTGTTTCTTGTAATAAGATGTGAACTTATTTGATCTTTAATCTAGGAATACAATTGGATTATGGAGGTCATTTGATTTTATTAGTGAACCAAATTAAAATGAAATAAATAGAAGTTATTTACAACAGTATGTACTACTCTAACATACGATGGGTACTATCTTAATATACTGTAGGTATAATATTTTTCATCTCAAGTATTACCTTTTTAATAGTCCGTAATCCCCTTTTTACACCACTATTCCATGCTTAGTACATAGTTCTTATGAGCTTAGTGTTGAACCATAACTTAATAACCATAATGCTACTGATCCATGATTAGTATACATAGTTCTTCAGAGTACAAAAATAAGCATTTAAATAAAGTTTACATCTCAGAACAAATTCTATGAATTTCAATACTCACTTCGTACCATCACATTTTCACAAAGCTTACATATGTTTAAGTGCAACAACCAAGAAAATGGTTAAAAAAAACACAACAATACACTTTATTTTGAACATCTTGTTTTCCCCTTTCAATTTCTACATCTCCTTAATCTCATTTTTCAACATTTTGTTTTCCCCCTTCAGTTTGTTGATTACCGCTTTTGCTCTATCACATCTTCAGATCATATCACAAAAGTAATCACGGCCTCTGATAGCAACTAAACAAAACCAGCAAAGATCAAAATAATTAATCTCCAATCAGTACATTTCACAAAGGATTTATGCTTCCTCAATCACTCGAAAATTTGGACATGAGCAAAATCACCTCCTAGGATTCTTCGTTGTCCATGTAATCTACATGGATGCTCTCAACCCGCAATCGCACAAGACTAGGTCTTTGTCTCTATCATCGTTAGTGAAGCATTTTCCCATAGAGAATGAAAATGCCGATGAACTCCTAGCCATGGAGATAACACAATTGAGGAAGTGTTTTATACTGCATATTAGCCCAGCAAGATGGGAGTAAAGGGTTTTAGGAATCTTCCAATTTATACTTAGTACCTAATAATATTAAGGTAGTACGTGCAATATATTAAGACAATACCTACATTATATTAAAGTAGTACTAAGCAAATGAATATTGAAAATATGATTTCAGTCTGTTTTGAGTTACACTTAGTTTCAAATAACACGTAAACATTATTACGTATAACCAAATTTACCAACTTTCAGTTATATGCTTAATTTGGTTCTACATTCATGGGTGTAACTATAGCTCATGCATTTTATGAAGTAAAAAAGAGATAAGAACTGAGTATTGGTAAAGAAATATAGGTAAAAAGGGTTTAGGGACATACATTAAGGTAGTACTTAAAACCATTAAGGTAGTACTTGAAGTATATTGTTGTAGTACCTACATTATGTTAGATAGTATTCTGCAGCGTAAATGAAATTTATTCGAAGAGACAAATATTACAGCTTAGAAAGTCAAAGATAAAATTAATCTTCACAATATCATTTTTATTTTTGAAACACACACCATCCAAAGCAAAAAATCAAAATTTCCATAAACTAAGACACAAATTACAAACTTTTCCCCTTACCTATGATACGAAGTAGCAAAATCGATGATGGCTTGTATTTGTATGTCAAAGGTAGGCTTCAGCAGTGTCGGATCAGGAAGATGACGATTGAAAGAGAAAAGATAGAAAATTTTAGGGCTTTTTCCTTTCACCTTCACGTCGAGAGAGAGTTGGAATTAGAGAAGGCAAGGGGAGGGAGTTAGAAGAGAGGAAAGGAAGGGAGTTAAGAGAGAGAGGAAATGGAGGGAGATTCACGAGAAAGAAAGGGAGGGAGTTAAGAAAGGGAAGGGAGAATTACGAGAGAGAGAAAGAGAGGAAGTAACAAGAAAGAGAAGAGAGGGAGTAACAAGAGAGAGCATATTTTGGGTTAAATTTTTTTTTTTTTATAAGTCACGGCTTTGTGTAAAGAAGGCCATTTTGGGAAAAGAAGTTTGTCAGTCACCAAATTTGTTCCTCATACATAATTTTTTTTCCACGTATACTAAACAATGCATTTCATATTCTTTGTACCTACTTTACTTTTATTTTCATTTTAATAACTCTTGATACATAATTGTCCCTAATAATAAAAGAAATATGTAGAGGTGGGTAAAAACACGCGATTTCAATCTAACTTGGAAAAGAACATTGCTTGAAAGGAGCTAGTATTATTTAAAATAATATTTAAAATATGAAATAGGAAATAAAATTGTAGAGCTGGAATTTCAAGTTTATTGAGTGGCCAAAATGCCAAGTAATGGGATTCGGAGCTGGATTTTGGTGGGCAAATTCAAATGATATTGATGCAGAGCAAGAATAATAAATTGATGCAGAATAAGAATAATAATTTTATCTCGGATCAAAGTTATGCTATGATACCAAACTAATGTAGTTTGGCTATGAATAATAATAAAATTAAAAAAAAAAGAAAGTGAATAAAATAAACGGAACGAAATTCTCAAATTTTCAATATTAATCAAGTCTACCAAAAACAATAACATAAAGTGCTATTTATAGGCACCAATAGAAAATCCTAATAGATAAATCCAAAAATACTAACCGAGATAAATTCAAAAGTACTATGAATAAATCCGAAAAGTCTGATAAGAAATAAATAACTAATAATAATAAAATCATCATTGGATTTGGAAACCTGTCTCGTGCAGAGCCTAGATATGGGCCTACCCCGTGCCCCATCATTCCCTCTAGGTTGAAAAGAACTCGACTTCGAAGAGTGAGAGGAAAGGTAGAAATCCAACAACGAATGATCCAAATGATGAAGATCATCCTCGTGTATCCAAGCAGCATCATAGTCAGGACGACCATGCCATTTGATAAGGAAACGACGAAACCCACCATCTATAGAAGTCACGAACTCATCATCAAGGATAATATCCACTGTCTCCTTAGAATATTGTAATGAAGGCATAGTGGGTGCACCTTTGCTAGCTTCACCTGCAGACACACTAGAAGATAAAGTAGAAGGCTTAAAAGTGTCTCGGTAAGGTAGCAAATCCTCTACATTGAAAAAATGGCTAATATCCATGTCATTAGGCAAATCAAGAAGATATACATTAGATCCCATTTTACGAATGATAGAATAAGGGCCCATGGCTCTTGCATAAAGTTTTTTTGAAAACGTTTTTGGAATTCTTTTAGGACGAATGTGAACCATAACATAGTCATCAACATTAAATTCTTTAGATCTACAATGCAATCGGCCCGACGATTTATACTCCTCATTACTTAGAGAAATTTTTCGCCTAATCTCAGCATGTAAGTCATGGATGTGTTTTGCAAAGTTTTCTACAGGTTCAGACACACGAATGTGAGGTGGTAAAGGAACATCAAAAATTGAAGAATCAGATAAAACTTCTTTTGTCACTAATGTTAAGCACATACCAGTCCCAATTCCCTCTCTCTCAAACTTCTTACATTTTAAAATATGCAAATTTCGTTCAGGAAGTTTAGAGTTGTCACATTTACCATTGCAATATTTAGTCTTAACAAGTCTCAAAATAATGTTCTTACCCTTGTACTTAAAGGAATAAATGTTAACATCCATGGGTAGCACATTATGATAGATTTCATTCTTATAATCCCCCATTTGAATAGACTAGACAGTGACGACATACGAAATGGTCATTCACCCATGCTACTACAAAAAGGATTTGGAAGTGGTTCTACTTTCGGGTTTAACAATTGCTGACATCATAGAAACCGTTCATTGAACTACCCCATCAATCACTAACTTACATTTCTTATTTCCACTATGTATTTGTTTTGAAAAATATTAGTACGCTTCCAATTATCATTATCTGATTGTGGATAGCACACATCTAACCACCAGCACATGCTTGACATCCGCAGTTGTCATGAAGATCATCTTCATCACCATAATAATCTAAAGGATCAACAATTTGGTCTTCCTCTTCCTCCAAACTACTCTGTTCAACATCTAATGCCAATGCACGTTAGGGACAACAAGATGCAATATGACACTTGTGACGACACTTAGGACATACAGTTGATGAATTACTAGCCATAGACTTCAATAAGAGAAGCCTTGAGGAAAAGAGATTCACGCCAAAACTAGACTCTTGGCTCCTAAAGTTATTAGGCATAGTATTACTGTATGATGACATAGACTGTGGCTTGGAGGCGGCTTGTGTGTGCAGGAGGTCATTGAACTTCTCAACTTCTAAGGCTTTTGGTATGCATCCTCTATAATTCTTTCTCCCAACTTGAATGTCGAACTGAGACCATAAACAAAAGCAGAGTGCAAACAACAGGTGATTCTCGACATGGGCCGGCTACACCTAAGCCTAGCTTCCTCAAATTTAGCAGAATATTCAGCTACACTAAGAGTCATTTGTTTTAGATTAATCATGTTGGAGAACAATTGACTCTTATATGATGGAGGAATGTACTTTTCTTGCAACTTTGCTCTCATAACAACCCATTAGCTGATGGGTGGCTCACCCAGATGAATCATGTCTTGCAACACATTCTGCCAGTACACCTTAGCTGAATTGGTTAATTTCATTTTAGCAAATTGAACTCATTCACTATCAATCATTTCATTCCAATCAAAATATTCCTCAATAACAACTAACCAATCAGAGAAAGCATTAGGATCCATTCTACCATCAAATTCAGGAGCATTAACCTTGACTTTCTTTATGATGTCCCTTTGAGGTTGTCTAACCTGTCTATCCTGATCTCTACCCCAAGTACCAGTAACCCTAGGCTGGTATTGCTGAGGAGCAACATCTTCTCTCACTTGATTTGGTGGGTAATTTTGCCTTGGTGGTTGGTAATCTAATGGGAAGTTGACATTAGCAGGCTAAAATCGATCACCTAGGTTGAATTGAAGGTCTCTGTTGCAGGTAACCTTGTGTGAGTTAAGCATTTGAATTACTACCCAAGTTCATGTTACCCAGATTGTCATGCAAACCATTTGTGAATTCAGAAGGACTTGAACCCCTAATGTGTGGTGACCCAACGTGTGTTCTAACAGTCTCATCAACATATTCACCTATCTCATGTTTGCCCAGATGTTTTAAAAGGAAGTCCATTTTTTGATTTATTGAATGAGTTTGTTGTCCAAGGGCATATTGACGTTGAGTCAATTGACCACACATTGAATTTAAATTACTTACTGATGTAGTAACTGAATTAAATTGGGCTTTATTTGCATCATAGTGATGGGTAATACAGACTAGACTGTCATTTAGATCTTGAGATAAAGCTTGTAGTCTTAAGTCAAAATTATTAAGTCTCTTAGTTGGATCATTTGGGTTAGGTGAAGAAGAAGATTCAACAGTATCACTTTTGGTGGCTGACATGCTGAGATAGAATCTAAAATTTCACTGAGTAAGGAAATTTATAAATTATATGCTAATGCAACAAACGCAAATCCAAAAATGTAATGCTATTATATACCACAGATTGCACGAGTCACGAAAGAATAACTAAAAAACACAAAAGTATTTTTTTTTAATACTCTTTATGCTCTATCAAATAAACTGGAACCTAAAACAATCAAATAAAACATGCTTAAATATCACGAATATTAACTGAGTTTTCAAAGTGAAAGAAAATGTACCCTGTTGAAGAACCTTTAAGATGCCTACGATTCCTTGGTGTGGTTAGCAAGGGAATCAAATAAAGCAGCGCAACAAGATCTCTCATCCGAGCCAAGATTTCTCCAACTCCAGACCACAAATTGCATTGATTAGAAGCCGACACACCTCCTTGAGTCAATTGATCGACCGATCCTCTGATGAAGCGAAATTAGCGTTGGCTTTGAGAAGCAAGTCGTGATGTCGATCTACTGTTTAGTGGGTTTCCGGAAACTAAGAAGAAAACATTAGTTTACAAGACTATTGGAAATCTTGGATGGAGATGATGGACATCACGTCACTTTGCCAGCATGAAGTTCAAAGAATTGATGAAGTCTCCTTGATATTAGAAATCTTGGATGATCACGTCACTTGGTGTCCTTTGAGATGTTAAACCTTTATTCTCAAATCGCGCGTCTTCTCCATAGTATTGTGTTCTGTAAGCAGTGGCCTCTGATGTAACACCCTGAAATACACTCTAGTCGTTTTTAAACATAATTAGGGTATATTATGAGTGCATTTTGAAATTTTTCGCAATTATTATTTTGCTAAGTGAGAAAATTTCAAAACTTGGAATTTGTACAAAATACAAGGGTAAAAGTGAAATTTGTCAAAACAGGATATAAAAGTCATAAGATAAGAAGTTGAGATGCTATTATAGAAATGGCATAAATTGTGGTGCAAATAGAAGGGAGTTTGAGAACCAAAGTGTAATAAAAGGAAAAAGTAAAATCAAATGGGATAAGACCAAGTTGGTCTAGGATGAGATATTTTCTCTTACCCATTTGGAGAGCAAAAAAATAACGTGGAGAGAGGAAGAAGAAGAAGAAGAAAAGAAGAAGAAGAAGAAGAAGAAGAAGAAGAGAAAGAAAGCCAAGAGAAGTATGGATTACTATGGGTTTGTATGGATATTAGTTTGTTCCATTTCTAGGGTGTAGTTAGGAATTCATGCTAACCCTAAATTTGTTGAAAGTTGGGTTGGTAAAACCCTAGTTTGTATAAGATGAGTATGGAATCCCCTTTGAGTATGAATTCTTTGTTTATGATGTATGGGTACCTGTTTGGGTGTTAGGAAGTTAACCTAACTTACAAGTATTTGAGTTTGGGTTTGGAAAAACCCTAATTAATCTCTATGTTTGGTTTTTGTTGGGTTAGAACACACTTGGGAGATGTTTTTTTGGAGAGTTTTCTTTTGATTTTGGTTAGATTTCTAGAAGAAGGGACGAAATCAAAAAATCTAGGTAGCAGTGTAAGTCCATGCTAAGGTGTGGCATGTTCACGCCGCGGCGCGGCTAAGAGGGAGCCTTGGACAAGCCTCAGTGCCTGTGGCGTAACAAAGCACACACACCCGCAGCGTAGCATTGTTCCTGGAGACATGTGTTTTTGTCATGTTTTGCTATTCCGGTAGTCCGAGGACTCGTCTATTGGACTAATGAGGACCCTGTAAGTGTATGAAAGGGTCCATTCATGTTTGTATGGTAAAGGAAAAATTAGACCGTACCAATGATAAGATAGTAAGTTCCTGAACACATATAATTGTAGGACTGCCTAAGACCGGATATTGAATGACCGCGGAACCTGCATTGCGTGGGCGATCCCGCGTATAATTGCCGGTACTCTCACGATTAGTGCGGCTGACACCTTAATCTTTATGCCGTGCAGCCCGGGTACTTATTGTGCTATATCGCCTCATTTCTTATTCTGATGCAGGTATTAGTCAACGAGTTATATGATAAAGTCACGAATAACGAATAAGAGTAAAGTAATGTACATCATTACACTCACGAATGTACCTACGAGTACCTGCGTACAAGTATAAGCTCTACTTAGTACCTATATGGGTACCTCTGTACAAATGTAAAGCTCTCTGCCAGTACCTCACAGGTACCTCTGCCACAAATATAAGCTTTGTAGTACCTATGGGTACCTCCATTCAAGTATAAGCTCTGTAACTCATACGAGAGATTTGAACAAGTATAAGTCTGCTATAAGTACAAGTATGTGTATAAGTTTGTTATATGAATTCATAAAATTTTTTGATATCAGCTACTGTTATATGCTTACTGTAAATGAGTATTAATAAGTATTGTATGCGTATAGAGTCGCATGTTTCCTTTCAAAGCGTTAAGCTTAGCACGGGTTTAATCCGTTTAGGTACAAGGAGGACATCAGTGATCTTAGTATTCCTCTTAGGCGACACACTTGTAGGGTCCATCACTGTAGGTTTTGCGCTCTGATTATGTAAATGTAAATGTACAGTTTTTGTATATGTATATGTAATTAGGACTCAATATTGTATGTATTGACATTGTAAACACCACTACGGTGTTAGTTTTATTTTTGTATCTTTGTATATGATATTTTGATTCGAGTTATAGGCTTGGGATGCGTGTCTAGCAGTAAAGAAGAGTCCTGAAGTATAGGCGCGCTCGGCTTCATCGCCTAGGTGAGGGTAGAGTGTGACATCGATCCTCCTTTACAAACAACGAACCATCGAACAAACAGAAGCTCGATCTCGGTCGAACTTGAAACAAACGAAACTCTTATACCCGAATTGATGTAGAAAAAAATAACTTGATCTTTCGGATCAAATTTATGCTCACGATACCAAGCGATGTAAGCAGCTCACGAATAATAATAAAATTAAAAAGAAAGCGAATAAAATCGCGGGGCATGAATTCTCGAATTTTCAATATTAATCAAGTCTACCAAAAACAATAACATAAGAAGTGCTATTTATAGGCGCCGATAGAAAAATCTGCGGATAAATCGAAAATCGACAAACTCATCCAAAAAAGTACTAGCAGAGATAAATCCAAAAGAAATCTTAGCAAATAAATCAAAAGTATAATTAAACTAAAATAGCCCCAATAATAATAAAAATGTCATCGTTGGATTTGGGCTTACACTATCTCATCTGCCCAGATATGGAGCCTACTACGGTAGCCGTCATATATATCATACACCACCCTACAATGACTTGTCCCAAGGAAAGCATTTTCATATATAACAAAATAATATTCAAATTTCAAGATGTCAAAAAAATATTCAAATTTCAAAATAATAAGTCTTTGAGGTTTGGTTGAAGGTAAAAGATGGGAAGGAGTTCTTTCTCAAACCCTTGTAACAAAGCAGTACTAAAATGCTATATGAAAAATAGATTGAAGTAAAAGAAAGTCAAAAAAATTTAAAATACCATAAAATAAAAACATTTATTAGAAACAAAAATAAAATAAAAATGCTCGCAACTTGGGGAGAAGTAGGTAAGGCTTAGGATCCTTGTAAAAAATAGAGTATTATAACTTAATATGGAAAGTAGACTGAAGTGAAAAAAATCAATATAATATAAAATACCATAATAATAAAAACATTTATTAGAAAAAGAGAGGTCGCCCACAACTTAGTGGGAAGTAGATAAGGCCTAGGGGAGGTACTTGCCTCCAATATTTTTGTAGCCTTTGTTTGTACCGGAAAGTACTAGGTGAAGAAACGTGGAAGAAAGAAAAGGGTTTCAAGAATATTTTCAGTATATTTTTGTATATCGGTTATATAGTCTTTTTTTTAAAAGGAGAATAATTTTATTAATTCAAACTAGTAATACATTTGATAGAAACAAAGAATCAAATTCGCTAAAAACTCTAGAGGATGATGTAACATCCAAGTTAATAGCACAATGAGTCGGTTTAAAGCCTACACATTTGATAATTTATATAATGACTAGAATACATAAGACTCCATTTCTACAGCATACTGACGACCATGATTTGACTTGATGTCTTGATCGAATTTGTTTTTTCGTTCGAATCACCCACACACCAGAAAGCAATGCAACAAGACAACAAAAACCAAACTGTCGTACTAAGACAACACAAATACTGCACAAAATGACAACAAAAACACGCCGCACAAGACAACAACAAAATACGAAAAAACAAAGTAAAAATCCAGATTTTTGTTGAAGAACCATTTTATTGAAAAAGAAATTGGTAGAAAAGAGATGTAGATGGGTGATTTCAGGCCAAGAATGGCCAAAAAAATCACCTCCTCCTTGCTTAAAGAAAATGGGCTAGAAATAACAAGGTGAGATAAAGAAAGAGACGATTAGGGTTTTTGGTTATATAGTTGTTTATAGACTTTTGTACAACTTGTTGCTCTGCTCAACTCAAGGAAATAGATATAGAAAGAAATAATTGCTAGAGATATTGCAAAAATATGATCTCAATAAATTAAGAGAAAATCACGTGAGATCTAATCTTCCACACTCCCCCTCAAGTTGGTACATAGATGTTTTGCAAGCCCAACTTGTCTAACACTTAGTGGAAGGATTTTCTTTAAACAACCTTTGTAAGGATGTCTACAACTTGATCTTCATATCAAGCATAAAGACTGTTATCTTTGCTTCAAATTGTTCTTTAATAAAATGTCTATCGATTTTCACATGTTTTGTACAATCATGTTGAACAAGATTATGAGCTATGTCGCATGTAGGCTTATTGTCAAGGTATAACTTCATAGGAAATGTATGTGAAACTCTGAGTTCTTGCAACAAGTTTTTAATCCATAGTAACTCACAAACTCCTTTAGCCATAACTCTATACTCGTCTTCTACACTGGATCTAGCCACAACTCCTTGTTTTTTGCTTTGCCAAGTAACCAAATTTCCTCCAAAGAAAGTGAAGTATCCTACAGTTCAACGCCTATCATCAACTGATGACATAGATATGGCCCTTAATAGTTAAATTAGCTCCTTTAGTGAACATGAGTCCTTTCCCTAGAGATGACTTCAAATATTGCAAGATATGTAGTACAACCTCCATATGTTCTTCACTTGGAGAGTGCATATATTGACTAACAACACTTAAAGAATATGCTAGATCGGGTCTAGTATGTGCCAAATACATCAACCGTCCTACTAGTCTTTGATATTGTTCTTTATTTGTGAATTTGGTGCGGAAAATTACCTAATTTAACATTTCAACAACCGATTGTATCCAATGGGTTTATCACTAGCATTCCAACTTCCTTTAGTAAATCTGGTATACTTCCTTTGAGATAAGAGTATACCTTGTGTAACACCTTAATTCCCAAAAATATTTGAAGGGTTCAAGATCTTTTATCTCAAACTCCCGAGAAAGATAAGTTTGCAAGGTTGCTCTTTTATCAACACCATTCCTAGTCACAGTTATATCATCAACATATATGATAAGTGGAAATGATTTATTTCCCAAAGAATTTGTATTTCTCTCAAGTTGCCAGAAAAATTACATATCTCTTGTAAGCTTACAATTTGAGCAATTTATACTATTGAAGTCTGTCACATGTCACCCCATTATTGGCTCGGTCCAACATGGTAGTAGGGTTCATGGGAGTGGAGTGCAGTGGTAGTCACTTGGTGGTTAATCTTGGTGATTTGGCGGAAGTCTGCATTCGTTGGTGGGTCTTTACAACTCCGCCTACTTCGATTGGGCTTTGCTCGACGATTCCAAGGAATGATATGCCCAATGTTTGGGTTCCACACGACCTGCATCAAAGGTTAGCATAGTGGAATAACAAAAAAAATATGTGCCAAACCCTTCCAAGGTTCACTTGGATCATCAAAACAAGTGTAAGCATAGAAAATTAGAGAAAATGTGATACCTTTTGGTCTGTTCTTCCCTCTTGACGAAGATTTGATGAGGATGACCTTCCAAGGATGTTGGTATGCATCTAAACAAGTGCTCCAAGTGCAGCACCTCCAATAGTGATCCACACAAAGAAGGTTGAAGAAGACCTCCGATGGATAACTTAAATCAAGGTTTGGTGCTAGCCAAAGCCTTGATTCTCATAGAGGAATCGGTTGGGAGAAAGAGCACTAGAGAGAAATGTTTTTCTCTTCTATACAAAGTGTTATGACAACTAGGGCTTGATATTCACCTTTTATATCAGCCTCTTACCACTCAAAAGGACTAAGATACCCTTCACTTAAAGGAGTGGTCGGCCATGTGCATCTTATGCACATGGGCTTGCTCTTTGTGGGCTTTCAGCCCATACTCAAGCCCAATGACTCTTGGACCCATCCATATGGCCTTAGAACTAAACTAGTCCTGAGAATGTCCAACTATAAGGCTCTTTTTTTCCATTTGGATCCAATCTAAAGCCTTTCCTTTCAACTTGGATCCAATCCAATACCAAATTACTTCTTCTACGCTTCTTCTAAGTGTGTGACCCATTAGCTTTCCAATTATGTTGGTCACTCAAATCAACCATTGATCCGAGCAAGTCATAAGCCGTATCTAGCAACACATCATGAACCCCAATTGACCGGAGAGTCAAAGGTTTGACTACAAACCTTTCCATATGCAATATATTTTGCAATGCTATCCTTTCACTCCATACTATACCCGACTTGGTTCAAAGCATGGACTATGCATCAACTCCCACTAGACTAGCTACGCTACACCTTGCCCAAGTGTGTTTTCTTACCTCCAATATCCATTTCTCAAACAGCATGCCAATGAAGACTATCTTCATGACATATTCACTCTAGCCATAGATTCTGAGTATTGATCTTTACAAGAGACTTAGGGTATACCCTCCTTCTATCAAGAGTGGTGAATCCTTTATTGGCTACTCAATTACCTTCGAATACCTCAAGCTATACACAATATTCATCCTATGAGCAACCTCTCTAAGGCTACGAGGATCGAAGTCAAAGTATAGAATCAGTACCTAACATACATTGAGTACCTTAAATCGAATGATACTTGCATCATTCTATATATTAAAGTCTATAAATGACAATAAAATAGATAATCCATAATATTGTCTCTTGGCATGTCTATGATGTACTTGACTATACTTAGCAAGCATCCACATGTCTACTCTAATCATCACGATGAACACAGTTTATGAGACCAACTGTCAAGGAGTATAACATGTGCTAGTCTATCCAGATCAACCATGTCCAATCTTGGTGATCCTATGACTAGAGATAGTTTAAATGCTAACATAATTATACATGATAGGAATCTCATTATCACGATCCCATCATGATTTCCTTCATGCTATGTGTGTGTATCATGGACTTCGTTAATTGATTAAAGGTCGCTATCAATTCAAAATATGAATATCAAGTTAATGAAGATGCGTTTATAAGGCATACAAAAAGTGTTAAAGGTGATTTCTTTTAGAGAACTTCTCTAACACTGGATGTGATACGGGCAGCAAAGTGGTACAAGTTATGCCCGATATAGGTGTGTTAGGGGTTAGGCCTAGCGCATTGGGCTCGAGCCTCTCTACATTGGGCTTTTATCCATGCTTTCGCTATGTTCGGCCTTCCTTCATGCGACTTATTAGGGATTAGACTTATCCCATTCCAATAAAGCACTATGAGTTCTCCTTCCTTGTGATTTATGAAGAGAGTATGATCGAACCGATACGATGATACCTAAATGCCTTCATTGAATTGTAAAATCTGTCAAACTATGTTCTTAGTGACTAAACTTTAATCCATCTGATGACTTTCTGCTATAAGCTTGATTTATTTATTTAAACATAAATCTCATTGGGAGGTAAATTCCATGTATCATGTGTGAGGATCCAGTGTAAGATAATTCTTTATCAAGTCGAGTGCAAAGGCCGAAATCAAAGTTTGCAACTAATGATAAGAGAATACATACAATATTTACTTTGGCAACTGGTGCAAAAGTTTATGCATAATCAATTCCATAGGTTTGACTATACCCTTTAGCAACCAACTGAGTTTTGTATCTCTCAATGCCTTAGCATGGTTTATATTTAATTGTAAAAATCCATCTACACCCAACAATATTTTTTCAATCAGGCAAATCAACTATCTCCCATGTTCCATTCTTTTGAAGGGACTTCATTTCTTCATTCATTGCATCTCTCCACCTAGAATCTTTGATGGCTTCTTGCACAATGTTAGGAATATGTACAACAAACAAATTTGCGAATAATTCACATGTCTTTGATAACTATGGTTGGATACATAATTGTTTATTGGGTATATATTTAGGAATAGAAGTTAGAATAGGTTCATAGCTAACTCTAGGAACTCTTCTTGTGGTACAATTAGGAAATATACTAAGTGAAGGTCCAAGATTTACCTGAGATTCAATTTGAGAAGGAGACTTTTATGGAGTAGGAACATCAATAAAAGGAGATAATTGTTGTTGTGGTATATCTGATTCAGCTCTATTATTTTGATCATTTGGTGCTAGTTCATATTCAAGTAATGTCAACCCAATAGTGGTAGCTTCCATCTGGGAATCTTGTTGAGGTTCAGGTACCAATTTTGTTTGGTTCAGAGACTGCATGTAAAAGTATGGTTCATAATGTGCCCTTGGTACATGTTCGCATATTGATGGCTAAGAGACTACAAGTCAATACTTCTCTCCCCCTGACTTGCAATAGGAAAATACGTATGATGTTCATGGGATTGGACATTCATAGTGACATACAGTTTGCGAGTTGGTGGATGGTAAAATCTATAACCTTTTTGATGAAGATCATAACCAACTAACACACATCGAAGTTATGGCGAGTATGTTGTGGTATACAAACAAAGCAGTGTAATCAAAAACTTTAGGGGGTAAGTTTGGCTTCAAATAGCATGGCTCTAACCATTTCAAAAAGATGGCAACTTTTTCTTTCTGCAACCTCATTCTATTGAGGGGAATATGGACTATTAGTTTGACGGATGACGCCATGAAGATGTAAGAATTGCTTTAGTTCATGATTGACAAATTCTCCTCCATTGTCTGTACAAAGAACTTGAATTGAAGCTTTGTACTAAGTAGTAAACATCAAATAAAATTGTTTGAACAATCTGAAAACATCCTACTTAGTTTTCATCAAACATACCTATGTCATACGACTATAATCATCAATGAAAGAGACAAAACACCGAGATCCATTCAAAGTTGGAACCTTTGCAAGCCCCCCATACATTAGAATGCAGCATGAATAGAAAGAACTTTTATTCAAACTTATTAGAAAAGAAACACGATGATTGCCACATTCTGAAGTTTAGCATTCAGATAATGATGGAGAAGTTTTTGAGAATAACTTAGGAAACAAATTATGACTGATTCTAACTGATTCTGACTGAGTAACGAATTCTAACTAAGGCAAAGCACTTAAGCAAGATGGTGCAAGATCAAGATAATAGAGCTTCCTTTTTCTAGTACCACACCTAATCGTCTTCTTTGTCTTGATGTCCTTAAAAACACAATGATCATGCCAAAAAAATTACAACACAATTCAAGGATGTAGTAATTTGAGAGACATATATCAAATTAAAATTTAGGGATGGGACTATAAGAACATAATCCAGATTAAGTTTATCAGGAAGTGACTTTTATCAATAAAACAGCCTTCTATACCATTGGTTGTAGACACAACAGATTGTTCAAATAGTTTTAGAATATAAACGAAAAGTATCAAAAGACATATATGAACTGATCTCAGAATCAATAATCCATGCACAAGACCCAATAATAGCAGAGTTAACAAAAAAATTTTCCTAGCATATCAGAAGAGATACATAAGGTAGCAACATCTAGTGGAGACAGTTTAGTTATAGTTGTGGAAACGGATGGTGTTGTTGTTGCTGCAGCTTTGGATTTATGTTTTGGTGCCTTGGAAGGGTCCCACCACAATGAGTCCAATGTCTAGTTGAACCGGACTGTTTACTTCCAATATCAAAGTTGTGAGATGTTGTCATTGAAGAAGATGGTACAATACCAATGATGACAGCGAGCAAATGGGTTATTTCGACGAGCTAACATAATTGCAGAGTCGGGAGTAGCCAAATCACCAATTAGGAGAGCCTTATGATTTTCTTCACGATAAACATATGCATAGGTACATTCAAGATCCAAACTTGGATCAATGCGAAGAATTTCCCCTCGCACTTGTTTAAATTCAACATCAAGACCAGTTAAAAAAATATGTATCCTCAATCTCTCAACAGATGCCTTATACAATATAATATTATCAAGGTCCTTCATCTTGACTTTATCATGATGATCAAGTTCTTGAAATATTTCAACAAGTTCACCATAATAAGTGGGAAGAGGACCTAATTGGTGAATCGTAAATGCACGTTGATTAAGGGAAAAATATTTGAGTTTCATCTAATCCATCATAGAATGCTTTAGTAAGAGCACTCCAAATCTCACGAGTAGTACGAAGATGAAAATACCTTTTCATGATTTTCGGTTTCGACATATCACTTGGAGTAAGAAGGATCATTCGATTCAGGTTGAGGTGAGTCCCCAATAATATAATCAAGTTTTTCACGATTAACAATATGCATTTCAATGATTTGAGACCAAGTATCATAATTGGTTTCGGTAATGATTATTATGGCATTGAAGCCAAAATTTTAGATTAAAGATAATAATGGGAGTGGGTGGTACGATGGTTGATTTGGTGGAGGATTTTGTTGGTTTTATAGTTATAGTATTTGATTCGGGTTGCATGGTTATACAGCAAGGATTTATGCATCCTACTTTGATACCATGAAACTGATGGAAGAAGAAAATTGAAGAAAGGCTGAAGAAGGGTTTCAGAATATTTTCAATATATTTTTGTATATTAGATACATGGTCTCTTATAGATTTTTGTACACCTTATTGCTCAAGTCAATGGAATAGATATAGAAAGAGATAATTACAATATATATTAAAAAAATATGATCACAATATATTAGGATAAAATGAAAACAAATACTAAAGAAAATAATTTTCTTATATTTAATTTCAATGTAAAAAATATAAAAAAAAATTAAATATAATCAAAATTCCTTAAAGTTTTATATATTTTTAAAATTTTTTAATCCTTATATAATAAGAAACGAATAAATGAGTTTGAATAAATATTTTTCTCCCATTTGTTGTGAGGCTAAAATCATAAAGAAGACTTTGCTGCTGTAGAACTCACGCCTCTTACGCTTACCCCTGGCCGGAGCCAAGTAACCTACGGAATTATTATTGGCAAAAAATTGATACCAAAGATTAATTAATATATGAGTTTAAATTATTATTTTAACATAGTTCCTGAAGTAAAAAATATAAAATCTTTAAATCATGTCATCAAAAATATTTGATTAAATTAATAACATTTTTATAATATTGAGTGTTGGGTTATTTTCTCTTATCTTTTTCTTTATCTTAAATTAAAGTAAGTCTAGATATAGTTTTCTTTTGAATCGAAGTCTTAACGATATGATTTAATAATATAAAATACTTATTGGGAAAATTAGTGGCTATTTCCACGGAATACCTAATCTACCCAGATCTAACTTCAGTCAGCCCCTCAAAACAATCCTTTCAAACCCTACCGCTAACTAACTCTAAACCTGATGGGAAATCTTTCTTTGGCTCGGATTGTAATGGTGAATTTGGAAATGGGTTTGTGCCGGGGGAGCCCTTGGGTTGGAGGGAGCTAACAATGGGGTCTGGTAGTGGCAAAGATGGACTTCAAAACCCTAATCTTAGCCCTAGCCCTAACCCTAGCCCTACCACTAATGGTGTGCTCGGTTCGGAGACTTGGAAGCTGGATTCTTGTGGCGGGAAAGGTGGTATTTGGTCTAGCTTTGCAGTTAGGGCGAGGACAGTGCTGCCGGTGACTAAGTCTGTGTCAGTGAATTTTCCGGCAGAGGGACCAAGCTGCTGCTCTGCGACCGTGGTATAACTTATAAGGTCGCGATCGAGAGAGTTGAGGAGGTGTAGGACGTGATGGTAAGGAAGTGATCCAGGGGACCTTAGTTGTTGAGAAAGGTATGTGTTTTTGGATGAAGAGAGTTTTGGGGGTTTTGGAGAAGGAGAATGGGGAGATGAAACCGAGTTTAGAGGAGATTCGATTCGATTGGGAATTTCTGGTAGAAAATATGGTGGGGACAGTACTGGTGTTGGAAGGAAAGCAGTGAAAAAACTCCGATGAATTTGAGCGCTGGGAGAACAATTAAGTTAAGAAGAGAAAGGAAGAAAGGAATCAAAGAAGCCTGCACTCTTTGGCAAGGGATGTGGAAAGTGAGTTGCACTTGCAGAGAGCTATCAAGGCTGCCTCATCGTAGCCAGGTTTGAAATCTAAGCAAGTTAAAAACGACGTCCGTTATAGTTTGTCACGAGTTAAGTTCAGGTATTCAGAAGTCAGAAGCTAGTTTGTATATTCAAAAAGCAAAGCAAAGCAAAGCAAAGCAAATTTTTTAGTAAAGACACCAATTTTAAAAGTTCAGTAATTTTCCCTTTCTTATTATAATTTCTTGAAGTATAAAGATCATGTTTCGATTATTTGAGAACTCGAGAAAAGCAGCCAAGCAATATGTTGTTGAAATTTGAATATTATTTCAAAGCTTGAACAGTGAAATAACAACAGACGGAGACAGAGACAGAGACGGAGAAGGAGACGGAGACGGAGACGGTTGTAGGTAGGTCACTTCGTGTCTGTCTGTCTATACACACAAAGGGATCCCCGCTCCCCATTACAAAATCCAAACACTAAACAAAAACAGCAACCCCCAGAAAACTGCCATTATTTTCAAAATGAAAAAACCCTTTCCCACCTGATCAAGTTTTCACATATCCATCTCATCTTCGTCTTCTATTTCCTCTATCTTCATCTTCTTCACAGCTTGGGCAGCATCGTTTCTTGGGGCCCCGTTTGGGATCCGTATTAACACATCCGACTTCTGTCCAGTTGTTGCATTCACCAGCCCCCCATTCTTATCCACTCTGTATGCCAACCCTTTCCAGGGACTCTCGTGCGTCTATATAAACAGTTGAGTTTTCATCAATCTCTCTCTTATCAGCATCTTTGATAGCTCTGTCACCACATGCTTTTCCAGCCATCTCCTAATTGGTCTTGCACCATATACCTGAAAATGGAAAGAAGAAAAATAATACCTTTTTTCAGTAACTGATGTAAAAACAATAATATATGTTACTACCAGAAGCTTAGTTAGTAGAGATCCGGGTGTGGGGAAGGGGGGAGAGGGAGTAAAAGACATACCGGATTGTAACTCTCCGCTAGAACAACGTCCAATGCTGCATCACTGACCTTAGAGCAACACCCTCTCTGCCAAACGGCTTGCAATATCTTTCATCTGTAGCCGAGCAACCTTTCATGATTGGTCGTGTGAGAGGGGATCAAATACCACAATTTCATCCAGCCGGTTAAGCAGCTCTGGCCTGAAGTGCTTTCTCACCTATTTTATATACCAAAAGCAGGATTAGCTTCGAACTTTCAATCGACATGAAATTGAAGATAAAGAGTGAAAGAACGTAGTTACAGTATCTTACCTCTACCATCACCCGTTCACGAGCATCTTTCATCGAACGCGCCCATTAAACCCGAGAGGAGATACTCAGCTCCGAGGTTTGAAATCATGATGATCACTGT
Organism: Tetrastigma voinierianum; assembly: GCA_016808115.1. Lineage (NCBI taxonomy): Eukaryota > Viridiplantae > Streptophyta > Magnoliopsida > Vitales > Vitaceae > Tetrastigma > Tetrastigma voinierianum. The sequence goes on from JAEQBH010005356.1 coordinate 293,320, forward strand.
GTTAGTGAGTCTACCTTCCGACCTTGGCCATCGGTTAGCCTCCCATCGTCTAAAACTTGGAAGAATTATTGAATACAGAGATATGGGCTTTTTCGACTTCATCAAACAGTACGACACTGTAAGGTCTCCTCCTTACTGCCTCAGTGAGCTGCCCACCTTCTTCATGTCCAACATATCTGAAATTTGTGACAATGGAGGAGGATGTTAGTAAGCATTAAAGAAACCAAATAAAATAGGCGTCTATGGCTTAACAAGTGATGGGAGACAATTAATTACCCAGGAGGTGCACCGATCAATCTTGCAACTGAATGTTGCTCCATGTACTCAGACATGTCGATTCTCACTAAAAGATTTTCATCGTCAAAGAGCTGTTCTGCCAGGGCCTTGGCAAGCTCAGTCTTACCAACACCAGTAGGACCCAAGAAGAGGAATGAACCAGTGGGTTGTTGAGGCCTTCCTAACCCGGCCCTTGATCTCAAGACGGCCTCCGCTACGGCACTGACTGCCTCATCCTGTCCGACCACTCTTTGATGCAGCCTCTCAGCAAGCCCAATTAGCCTTTCTTTGTCATTTTGTCCCAGCCTTGTGACAGGTATGCCCGTCCAGCGGCTAACCACCTCTGCAATCTGCTCAGGCCCAACAGTCTCTGTTAACATCATGTTCTCGTCTGTGGTTCCTTCAAGGTTAGCTATGGCTGCCTCCACTTCTTGAATTGCCCCGTATCGCAAGTCAGCAGCCCTGGCTAGATCGTATCTTCTTTCCGCCTCTTGTAAGGCAATCATGAGCTCCTCTCTTTTCTGTTTTAGCCTCCTAAGCTCATCAACCCTTTCTTTCTCCTTTTTGTATTTCATCATCAAGGGTTGAAGCTTGTCCCTTAAGTCGTCAAGCTCTCTCCGGACCTGAAATGTTGACAAGAAATTATATTAGAGATTGAAAAAGAAAAAAAAAATGCAACAATTCTTCGCAACAATTCTATTGAGGACTTAATACTCACTTCTACAAGACGAGCTTTACTGGCTTTGTCCTTCTCCTTTTCAAGAGCATGAAGTTCAACTTCTAATTGCATTCTCTTCCTCTCCAAACTGTCGATTTCTTCGGGTTGACTATCAAGCTGAACTCTCACATTTGCGCAAGCTTCATCCACCAGGTCGATTGCCTTGTCTGGCAGATGTCGGCCTATTACAGAGAAAGAAAACATAGTTTCAATCAAATTCTACCAACATTCCTCCCATGAATTGAGTAACAATCACCAAATTCCAAAGTTCACAACACAATTTCAAGATACGATTGCTTACATACCAGTAATGTATCGGCTTGACAGTTGAGCAGCAACTACAAGAGCCCGGTCCTGAATTCGAACACCATGATGTCCTTCGTATCTTTCTTTCAGCCCTCTAAGAATGCTGATTGTGTCAGGTACGCTGGGCTCTGCTACATAGCTTGCTGGAAAGCGCCTCTCAGATGCAGCGTCTTTCCTCGACATACTTTTCTGTATTCCTCAAGAGATTTGTTGCACCAATGCCGTAGCTATTTCAAGCGTGGCTTAAACAAGTTAGCAGCATCCATGGATCCTTCAGTTCTACCAGCACCAAGAACAAGGTGAATTTCATCGATGAATAATATCACTTTCCCTTCCGCCTCTTCCACTTCTTTTAGAACAGCTTTCAATCTTTCCTCAAACTCCCCTCTGTATTTTGCCCCAGCAACCAAAGCTCCCATATCCAATGCTATAAGCCTCACTTCAGAGAGATTACTAGGAACATCCCCTCTCACAATTCTCTGAGCTAATCCTTCAACAACAGCAGTCTTACCAACACCCGGTTCTCCGATAAGAACCGGGTTGTTCTTGGTCCTTCTTGAAAGAATCCTGATAACCCTCCGAATTTCCTCATCCCTACCAATGACAGGGTCAAGTTTTCCGGCTTGCTCGACGAGGTCACGCCCATAAGTCTTCAATGCCTGGAATGTGGTGTCCCCGGAAGCACTTTCCACTTTCTTCCCTTCCTTCCCTCGGAGCTTCTCGACCTCAGTTTCACTCGGAAATTACTAATTCCCGGCTTCTTTAAACAAATCCCGTTGGGAATCCTCAAGAAGGCCGAAATCAATTGATCAATAGCTAAATGGGTGTCACCACGGGACTTTGTGCCGATTGGGATCTCGATCACCTCGTTAGAGTAGTGCTTACTGGGATTTGATCAGGAGGACTCCTGAGATGGGAGTTTCTTCCAGAGCTCTGTTGAAGACTCTTTCGACAGAGTTTGCAGCCTCCTCGTTTCAGCGGCGCTGATCATGGATTGCCGGAATATGCCATTAGGATCTTATCAAAGCAACGGCAATGTGAAGTGAGACCCGATCTGAGCATGGCCGGGATTTGGCTGCAAGCTCTGAGCTCCGGCAAGAATCTCATTTGTCTTGTTGGTAGATCTCTCTGGATTCATTCTTTTAGCTTCTTGTTATCAACAAAAAAAAAACCTGTAACGAGCCAAAATTGAGATCAAGAACATGACAAACAAAGAGGTGAATCAGGAATTCAAATGAAAAACTCAATGCACAGCTTTATGAATTGTTTCAAGAACAATTGTATAAGATTAGTTTCTCATTCTCTCAAGAAAAGTTGAAAACAAACAGCATTTGAAGAATTCTCTATTTTTCGGTTTTCTTTTAAAGAAAACGGCTGGTTTCATAGAAGAAGAATTTCAATAAAATTTCAATAATGTCAGAACAAAAAAAAAAAAAAAAAGAGCAAAAACAAAAATCTAGAACACCCAAGCCCTGAATGACCCCAGGATTTGTGGCCGGGATTAAATAGGAAAATCCTCTCCTCAGCTGAAACGTATAAAACTAAAATAAATTGACATGTTTGATCACAGTTTTGAAGTATTTTCTATTCTCAAAACAAGGAAAACAGGAGAACACGTTGTATTCTCAATTTTTTCTTCTTTTCTGAACATCACGGAAAACGGGAGAACGGTTTAGTTCCCATTTTTTTTCTGGAAATCACAGAAAATACTAAATGCAAAAATCAATAACAGTTTCCAGAAACACCAAAAGAATCCACCCCACGAATTCATCCCATATTCTCATATTTTCTGGGCAACCAGAACGTAAATGGCATTCCATTCAACCCTCAAACAAACCAAATTCAAACTCCAGCCAGATTCCCACTTGCCGACCCCATATCCCCAAGATCAACAGCAGCAACAACGCTCTCTAACACATTCTATATCATTCATTTTCTATGGAACCAATCAAACAAACAAGAAAAGATTGAATCATTAGAGCATGTACACACCTGTGTGAGTAACTGAAAAGAAAAGCGCTGAAGACGCTCGACTTCGTATGCGTTTGTTGTGCGAAACACTGGAATTGATTCGGAAGAATAGAGGAGATGGGAGATTTTGAGGAACAATCAGAAAACTCTGGATGGTGGGTGATGGGCCTAGAACCTACTACACACTTCACCGTCTTTCTCTTGTTCTTGATGCCACGTGTACCTTCCCCTTATTATTTTAAAATAAAATATTTTATTATATTTTTTTCCAAGCTGGTGACGATTTATCCCGAACTTAATTTTATTTATCCATATTTTATATTATAAATAAAGGGGAAGCTACTAGATTGGTCCAGATCTTTATCCTCCACGCTCCATCTAGAAGGTTCTGGACACGCTCCAGACTCTACCCATTGGCTCATTGCCCAAAACTTAAAATGGCGCGTTCACTCCACAGCTAGTCACCAGTCTGTTCTTGTATGATCGTGATTAATGATGACGCTGCGCTTTTGTTGTACATAAAAATAAAAAATGCTCCTCAATACAATATGAATTTAAGATAGAAATTTATTATGTAAAATTAATAGGGAAAACTACTTTGTGTACATTAATAAAAAAATATTATAATAATCGGAAAGGAGAATTCAAATTACATTAATTAATATATTCTATCAAAAAATAATTATTATTTGATAACAAAAATGATGATGGTAAAAAAGCTTTCCCAAACTATCCATATGCCTAGCTATCCTTATAGTAACACAAGTAAAAAAAATTTGAAGAATTATCTTCTTCCTCCTTGGTTACTTGATCAATCATGATGCCTTAGCTACTTTTTCTTCTTTTTTCTCGAGTCCAAGTTTGTTTGAACCATCTTCTTCTTCTTTTTTAGATCACAACATTATTATAAGTTCCTTCTTCCCATTCCGTCGACCCCTTTGAAATATCTGGAGGTAAGATTGTAATATCCAAAAAATAGTCTTCTTGTTTTATTATTTTACTTTATAGTATTTTATGCCATTATTTTTTTTTTTTTATTATTCTATTTGTAATGTTATTGGTTTTAGGTGATAGAAATATTGATAAGTGAAGTGTAATTAGAATAAGTAGAAGGACTAAAATGAAAAAAATGAGAAAAAAAAAAGTTAAAATGAGATAATGAAACAGAGATGCATAATGGATGAGGAGAATGAGAGCCACGAAAAGTGGTGCTTTAGAATGGGTATTTTCACGTTTTGGAAAAGGGAGAGAGTTAAGAGTTTATGGATTGAGAAAAGAGTCGTTGTTGGTGATTGTTATAGTTTGTTCTAGGATTTTGCAAGAAAAGAAGAAAAGGAAGTGATTTGGGGTTTAAAAAATAAAGCAAGTATGGATTCTCGCACCGATTATTGGAAAGTCCTAACTTATTTTGTTTTTGTGTTTAGGAGAACATTTCTTTTATCTTGGGTAATTTGTTCTTGAATTGGGTTGTATTGTTTTGGATTGTTTTGTTTGGCTTGTAAATTTATTAAAGACCAAGAAGTGTAAAGATATGTATAGGTTTGAAGGAATTGATCTTCGAAGTTTTTTTTAAAACGTGTTTTTGTTTGGCAATAAACTTAGCTCTTAAACCTCAAATTGGATTATTTAATTTGGGATGAATTTATAAGAATCATGGCTGAAAATGTCACAAAAGATGAGGCTGCTGTCAAAGAATGATTAGGTGTTTAGAGATGGACCAAAACAAAGTCTAGAAACAGGAAAATTTTTAGGTTGTGTCATGTTTTTGTTTTGGCCATAACTTAGTCCTTAGTCATCCAAATTGAGTGATTCCAGTTGAGAAAGAACCATAAGAGGTAAACCTATAAAAGTATAGAAGGTACCAAGAAGCAAACCTGACCCTTAGTCCCCTGTTTTTGAGACTGAAGTGAAAATACGGGTAAACTACTGGGTTATCCTCTGTTTTGGTACAATTTTAGTGTTTTGGCCATAAGTTAAGTTGTAATGATCCCAATGAGATGATTCCAATTTATACTAAAAATATACTCATAGAGCTATTATTTTTTTGAAGGAATTTTGGGTAAAATATGACTTATTTGTTCCCATAAAATTTTGTAAGTGAAGGTGTATTGGGTAGAAATCAATTCTAACCAGAAACCCTAGCATGCACGACTGATTTTTCTTTGTTTATTTTCTGATTGTGACGTATTTGTGATGGATTAGGGGCTAGTGATAAAACACGAGAAAAAATCAGGATTCAAAGAATAGGAGACAAGAATTGGCAACTCTTTTGGTTTGTTCTTCACATTGCTCACCTTTCTTATGTTTCGATTGTTGTGTTTATTTTGTCATCAAACTAAAAGTGTTGATATAAAATCTACGTGTGTGTACAGTTTGAACCATAAATAAATTGGATTTTAAGTGTTGGTTAATTGATCTCAGTAGATTAGCATGAAAAAGGGGGAAGGCAATGTATTTTTATTACATGAATCATGTGTAATGTCGAATGTGTATTGGTGTGTATGGTTTGGTTTTGGTGAAAAATTCTTTGCATGTATGTGTTTTTAAATTATGTTTCCAAATCTCACATTAAAGGTTTAGTCCTAATTGAAATAGTGCGTAAACTCATGTGTTTAGTGAGTGGAATAAAGAAAAAGTGATTGGATTATGACGAATGCGAGATAGTGTTTCTATATGATTATGTGTAACTTTTGTGTGCGAGAATTATTAACTTAGAATAAATTGGTTTTAAAATGAGTTATTGTCAGATAGTTAACATAGTGGTAAAGTAGGCATATTTATTTATAAACTGCGTTATTGTGGAATTCTTGTGAATATAGCTAACAGCTTTTCTTATGACTAATTATTAATGCCCTTAAGAAAATGTTAGCCATCATATTTGAGTTAGGGATAGATTGGTATACCAATAAGGATAAATGTAGCAATACTGCGAATGATATGTTTTATAGTGACATACCGATTCGTAACCCAGCGGGACAGTATCGGTAGTGCACACAAAAATGTAATGTATAAATAACTAGTCCGTAGTCTAGTGGGACAGTATTGAGTTATTAAAAGTGTTAAATCGCTTATTGCGACGGGATCGTGTCGGTGATTACATTTATCTTACTGCGAAAATTCGATTAGATTCGTTTTAAGGGCAAATTATTAATAAACGTGTGAATTGTGTTGTGACGAAAATACTAGTATATGCGAGCATGAAATATGTGAATTATCGTGTTTTTATATGCGAGATAAAATGAATTAATGTTAAACCAGTATAAAATGTTATATATATAAATATTGCATTGATCACATGGCGATTTCTTTGCAATGTTATTTGGAATAATATGTTGAATGTAGTTGTGACAGTAATGTATGCTTGTAGCCAAATATTATTTATATGTACATAGATGTTGTGTTGATTGTTTGACATAAGAATCGGCGTAAAAAACCACTAAGCATGAAATCTTGCCGCGTTGATTTCTCACGCACGGTACCATGTAGATAGTGACAAGGCCGAAGGCGAGTGAACATAGAGTCACCGTCATGCGGATTCGAATTATACGAAAATGCTCCATTTCATGCATGCCACTTCCCATTTCATAATATCATGTGATTATTTTTATGGAAATCAAAGATGTTTTAAGTCTTCATGGATAGTAGGAGGTGAACTCTAGTAATATTTTGTAAATGTTTTGGAAATGCAGAATGTCATTTTGTATCAATATGTTGTACTAAAGAATAGATAGGCCATCTTAAAAATGATATGATGTATATTTCTCGTACTAATAGATAGCAATTAGTAATATTATCATGTATTCCTTATATATATATATATATATATATATATATATATATATATATATATATATATATATATATGGGGAAATGTGTTTTGACAAATGATTTCATGCGATTAGTGTCTCGGATCCAATTCACCGTCGGGTCGGGCTCAAAGGGTGCAACAAAGGTACAAAACCACTAACTATTCTTCTTCTTGGCACCTTGAATATACATTGTTGGATTTGTGTGAGAAGGAAGAAAGCACACCTATGACTAACACTTTTGTGAGATTTGTATGGCACCGATATCACAAAACTTTTTATACTAACATCTTCTTCTTCTTTATTTTAACACTCATTGTTCGATTTCAATAGGAACGAAGAAAACAATTTTTTTGTTACTGTGACAATGCCATTCAATTTATTTAGATTACATTTTTTTTCTATTTTTTTCCTAGTAATGAGTTAGAACATTGGTTAAATCCCATGAGTTAGCATCATTGAAGCCAGTGAATTGGTATTAATCAATTAGGTTAGGTCACTATTTGGTATCACTTATTGCATTGGTACTACCATAATATATTGGGGGTACTACCATAACACATTATGGGTACTACATGGTACTACCATGATGGGATTAATCCCTAATTTGAGCTCCCATCTCCCATTAATAACATATATGTCTTCTTTCATTTGTAGTCGAAATTTGGATGTCGAATCTTGCAGGTTGGCTAACTCAACTCATAGTGAAGTTGAAGTAAAGCGACACCACCAAATTCATTCAAAGTTGAGGATGGTAAAAAGTGGTTCCAACTTAGGGAAGAAGTTTTATGAGTGCTCTTTATAACTTGTAAGAGTGAGGCAAATTAAACATGGGTAACTAATATAGGATGTCTTTCAATTGCTTCTCGATTTGTTTCTTTTCAAAGACTACGGTATGGTTTTTATATGGATAGAGATGTTGGGAAAACCAGTAATCGAGTGAGTGAAAAGAATTGGAAGGGAAGATGTTAGACAAAGAGGGTTATTGCTCAATTGGAAGCGAGAGAAGAAAATCTTGGAAGAAAATTCATTTTCAACATTGTAGGAGGCCATGCAAGACATGAGAAATGAGTCGTGCCAGCTGCGTGGTGTTATGTGCAAGTAATCAAGAGGGAAGAAGTATGCTCTAATTGCATTTGTTATGTCATGGCTTATTTTTTCCATTGTTGTAATTGTTAGAAATTAGGTAATTGTTGGTGCTATTAAAATACTAAGCTGGCCATGAATTATGTAGTTATGATATCTTTATTAACTTTTACTTCACTTGATCTTAATGACAATTCATAATTTTGCTTTATTTACTATGAATGACAATTCATAATATTGCTTCAAGCACATTTCTTCTTAATCACTAAATTTTTATTAGATTCCTTCATTTTTAATAAGTCAAGCAAATGGTATGAATCAGTTAGGTCACATGGGAGTACTACCTGGTACTATCTTAATGAAAAATCAGCATATGATATGAAACATCTGCTACATGTTTATAGTTGTAATAAGAGAGCGGAGAGATTAGTTGGTTAGCTACATATTTAAAAATAGTGGAAGTATTACCATAATATCTGGGGGTACTACGAGAACATACTAGGGTAATATGATACAACCATAACTTATTTGAAAATATCATAATTATACGTTTATAACTGTAATGTGGAAGGAAATTGGTTGGTTAGCTATATATTTAGAAATAATGGTGGTATTACCAAAACATACTAGAGTACTACTTGGTACAACCATAACTTATTTGAAAATATCATAATTATAGTACCCCCACCAAACATCTATTATACGTTTATAACTGTAATAGGGCAGAAGATTGGTTGGTTAGCTACATATTTAGAAATAGTGGTGGTATTACCATAACATACTAAGGGTACTACTTGATACAACCATAACTTATTTGAAAATACCCTAATTATAGTACGTCATCTAAAATTCCACTATACGTTTATAGTTGTAATGAGACAGGAGATTGGTTGGTTAGCTACATATTTAGAAATAGTGGTGGTATTATTATAGCCATGCGAGAGACCTACCGAGAACATCTTTGGGGTATTATCTGAAGTACAACCATAGCTTATTTAAAAATGTCCATAATTATAGTACTCTATATGAGTCTTAAACAAATATATTTTTAATCAATTTTTTTGATATCATTACTTGGGCCCCCGTTTGGGATCCGTATTAACACATCCGACTTCTGTCCGGTTGTTGCATTCTGCCCCCTTCTTGTATCACTCTGTATGCCAACCCCCTTTCCTGGAGACTCCCTCCTCTGCGTCTATAAATAGTTTAGGAGTTTTCATTAATCTCCTCTCTTATCAGCATCTTTGATAAAGCTCTGTCACCACATGCTTTCCAGCCATCTCTAATTGGTCTTTGGGGGAGGAGTGAGACATACCGGATTGTAACTCTCTTCTAGAACAACATCAATGCTGCATCTGAACAAGCCAGAGCAACACCCCTCTCTGCCAAACGGCTTGCAATATCTTTCATCTGTAGCCGGGCAACCTTTCGCGGTGGTCGTGTGAGAGGGGATCAAATACCACAATTTAATTTCATCCAGCCAGTTAAGCAGCTCTGGCCTGAAGTGCTTTCTCACCCTATTTTATATACCAAAAGCAGGATTAACACAGGCCTTCTGAGACTTTCAATCGACATGAAATCGAAAGATAAAGAGCGAAAGGGCATTAGTTACATTATCTTTCCTCTACCATCACCCGTTCACGAGCATCTTTCATATAACACTTGCCCATTAAACCCGGAGGAGATACTCCAGCTCCGAGGTTTGAAGTCATGATGATCACTGTGTTACTGAAGTCTACCTTCCGACCTTGGCCATCAGTTAACCTCCATCGTCTAAAACTTGGAGAAGGGTGTGAGTACAGAGATAATAGGATTTTCGACTTCATCAAACAGTAAGACACTGTAAGGTCCTCCTTACTGCGTCAGTAGGCTGCCCACCTGCTTCATGTCAACACATATCAAATTTGTGACAATGGAGGGAGGATGTTAGTAAGCATTAAAGAAACCAAATAAAATAGGCGTCTATGGCTTAACAAGTGATGGGAGACAATTAATTACCCAGGAGGTGCACCAATCAATCTTGCAACTGAATGTTGCTCCATGTACTCAGACATGTCGATTCTCACTAAAAGATTTTCATTGTCAAAGAGCTGTTTTGCCAGGGCCTTGGCAAGCTCAGTCTTACCAACACCAGTAGGACCCAAGTGTAAGGAATCGACGTTCTATGCCTTGACGGAATGTAATTTAAATAAATGTAAATGCATCTGTCTGGATTCTTGAAACAGCGAACGATTTTGAATCCTTAAGCCGATCCTTCTTACGCCCGTCCGGCACCAAGATATCATGCGAATAACTCTCGGGATCCTCTGAGGTACAACTCGAAGCAATATCTTTAGTTCACTTAGATAATGCAAACGATCGTAGCTTCAAGTTTAACGATCTATTTATAGATCGATTTCACGATCATCAATAATCATCGTAAAATAAGTTATTTAATTTCATAAATAGGAGAATTAATTCATAATTAATTTTCATAAATATGAAATTAATTGAGAATTAATTCATAATTGTTCATAAATAATAAGTAATTCCATAATTAATTTTAATATTTATGATAAATTAATTCACAATTAATTATCACCATGTTATAATTATCAAATAATTATTTTGTTTTAACCTAAATTATTCTTTTTTGTATGTGACCCTTTAGGTTCTTAATCAACTGACAATAAATATAAATTGTAATTCTTAGACTTATATTGGCTTTAATACACATAAAACCAACAAACTCCCACTTGGACTAAAGTCAATTTAGTCGTGAGAAATTCTAAGATTAGATAAATCAAACAACTTTAATTCATCATTAATTCAACAATTAATCAATTTATATTCTCTAGCCAGACATCATGACCACCCAAATGTTAGGAAAAGTCAAGTGATCGACTTCACCTGTGCATGAGAAAGCTTAGATTCAGTATAATTATTATCGGCTTTCATTATCAGTATCTGCTTATTAGTAATGGTAGTGTGCAAGTGTCAACTCTTATTTGTACTAATTTTACCATTTTTGTTTAGAAAATCCTTTCCTTAAATAAATTTAAAACTTTTCATCTACGTATTTGTTTGTAAACATTCTGAGTTGACATTTCAACAAGTGGTTACCTTTGAGATATACTCTCCCACTATTAGGAGTGATGAATCCTATATTGATCATAAACTATCAATTCATGTTTTTCATTATACCCAACTTTCATTATTCATACATAGCGTAACAAGTATGAACTAATTGAGTCAAAGCATAATTTCCAACACGAAAGGTACTCTTATGATATCAAGTCCAAGGATCAATTATACTACTATCATATAGAGATTATACCATTGACACTCAAATAGCTAACCTTATGAAAAAATATCTGTGGGTCATTCCAGTAAATATGTTCTCTAACATATTACTCACATATCATCATATGTGCTAATATATCCGCATTAACAATGTCCTTTTATTGTTAATACTACGATTAGAGAATATTTAAAAATAATAAATATATTATTCTAAGGACTTTATCATCAAATATACATTATATAAAATGATAAACTGTCATGTGTGTGCATAAATCAAAACACAATGAGTTAAATAAATATATAAGCTTTCATCCAATTATGTTTATTCTTGAGCCATATGAAAATACACTGACTATCATGTTTTAAGAGACAAAGTTTAGTCAATGGGATCGACTATATTTTCCTCAGTATAGACATTATCTATCTTTTACTTCATCCTGTCAATAATCTCACGATCGGATGATGGCGTCGTAGTATATGTTTGGATCGATGATAGAGATGCGGGATCCTTTGCTTGTGCAATAGCTCCATTGTTGTCACAATACAACAAAATGGGATGCAGCTGCTGGAAGGACACTTCTAGTTAATTAATGAACTTTTTGATCGCTTGGCCTCTTTAGCGACACGAAGCCGGCAATATACTCGGCCTCTGTTGTAGAATTTGTTGTAGTGTCCTGTTTGGAACTCTTTCCCGGTAGCCGGCTTCCTATTTAAGGTGAATATGTAACCGGCCCGAGACTTGCAATCATCTTTGCTCGGATTAAGCTAACTGTCGGTAAATCCACGTACTTGTAGCTCAGCTCCTCCATAAATCAAAAATAAATCCTTAGTTCTTCTCAAGTACTTAAGAATATTTTTGACTGCTTTCCAGTGACTCTCACCAGGATTAGCCTGAAATTTGCTTGTAACACTTAGAGCATAGGAGACATCTGGCCTTGTACACATCATAGCATACATAATTGACCCTACAGCTGAAGCATAAGGGACATTTTGCATGTTATGTACCTCGACATCCGTCTTTGGGCACATGTCCTTAGAAAGGTAGATCCCATGTGACATGGGAAGATAACCTTTCTTTGATTGATCCATGCTAAACTTCTTTAGCATTTTATCAATATATATCGATTGTGACAGACCTAGCAACTTATTCGATCTATCACGATAGATCTTAACTCCCAAAATATAAGTTTGCTTCTCTAAATCTTTCATTGAGAAGTTTTCGATAACCACTCTTTAGCGATTGAAGAGAGGTATGTCATTTCCTATTAATAATATGTCATGCACATATAAAATGAGAAAAAACCGCATACTCCCACGATATTTTTGTATACACAAGGCTCATCTTAGTTTTGATGAAACCAAACATTTTGATTATTTCATCAGAAAGCGAATGTTCTAACTACGGATGCTTGCTTTAGCTCATAAATGGACTTTTGTAGCTTACATACTTTATTAGGGTCTTTCGAGACAAAACCCTCAGGTTGTATCATATACACCTCTTTTTGTAAATGTCCTTTAAGAAAAGCAGTCTTAACATCCATTTGCCAGATTTCATAGTCATAGCAAGTATTATCCTAATGGATTTCAACATCGCCACTGGTGAAAAGGTTTCACCATAGTCAATACCATATTTCTGTGAACAACCTTTCGCAACCAGTCGTGCTTTATAGGTAGACACTTTACCATCCATGTACATTTTCTTTTGAAGACCCGCATTTGCATCCTATAGGTTTTGTCCCTATAAATTGGATCAACTAAAGGTCGAACCTCATTTTCTTATATGGAATCCATTTAGGAGTTCATGGCTTGAAGCCTTTTTGAGTCCTTATCTAATAAGACTTCATTATAGGTAATAGGTTCATCATTATTAATGATAAACAATCATCATACCTCTAAGGAGAGACGACGTATCCTACTAGACCCTCGATCACCTTGTGTATCTTGAGTTGTTAACTCAGCGCATCATCATATGAGATATCAACTCTTGCTCCACCTCCTTTTCTTTTACGCTGTAGTTCACGAACTTCATCAAGTTCTATTTGACTCCCACTAGCCATTTCTAGAATAAATTCTCTTTCTAGAAACGTAGCATGTCTTGAAACAAACACTTTTTGTTCATTGGGATTATAAAAATAGTATCCAAAACTCTCTTTTGGATACCCCCGCAATAACATTGTCGATTTGAATCAAGCATCGACTCTGCCCTTTTACAAAAGCGAGGGACATCCCCAAACCTTTAAATGTTTAAGATTTGGTTTCCTCTTATACCATATCTCATATAGAGTAGAATCTGGCTTTAGAAGGGCATGGTTTAATAGATATGAGGCGAGTATTTAGGGCATATCCCCGAAAATGATTTTAGGAAGATTTGCATGGCTCATCATAGAACGAACCATATCTAATAGATTTCGGTTTCTTCTTTCAGATACTCATTTAATTGTGGCGTATAAGGTGGAGTCCATTGTGAAAGAATTCCATTTTCTTTCAGATAATCTTGAAATTCTTGGCTCAAGTATTCACCACCTCGATCTGATCGAAGGACTTTAATACTTTTTCCAAGTTGGTTTTCAACTTCATTTTTATATTTCTTGAACTTTTCAAAGACCTCTGATTTATACTTCAATAAGTATACATGACCATATCTTAAATGGTCATCATTAGCGTGAGAAGTATGAAAAACCATTCTTGCTTGAGTCGACATAGGTCCACATCATCAGTCACGTATGAGACTTAATAACTTCGATAAGATCTTTCAGTCTTTCCGGTAAAGGCGTTTTGGTCATCTTACCTAATAAACAAGATTCGCATGTATCAAATGATTCATAATCAAATGATCTAAATAGCCCATTTTATATAATAATTTGTTTATGCGTTTCTCATTTATACTTGACCAAGTCTACAATGCCACGAGATAAGAATTTCCTAAGAATCATCTATTTTTGGTTTTTGTGTTTATATTGAAAACAAGATTTTCTAGATCAAGTATATATAAACCATTAGTTAAATGACCAGCACCATAAAAAACATCAGCACGATATAAAGAACAACTTTTATTCTTTGTAATAATCGTAAAAACGTCTAAATCCAAACAAGAAATAGATATTATATTTTTCGTTAATGCTGGAACAAAATAACAATCTTTGAGTCTAAAATTAATCCGCTGGGTAAAGAAAAGTGTATATTCTCTGGCTAATGTAATAACTCTTGCTCCATTTCCCACACGTAAGTCCACTTCCCCTTTAGCCAATTTTCTACTTTTCTTTAGACCCTGCATATTTATACAAATATGAGATCCAGATCCGGTATCTAATGCCTAAGAGTCAGATTTAGAAGTAGAAAGATTTATTTCAATCATAAACATGCCTGAAAAGTAGAAGCTAGGTAGAAGCTGTACGCTCAAGCTTTCTAGATAAACCTTGCAATTCACTCTTCCAATGTCCATCCTTTCCCTTGATGGAAGCAAATTGCCCACTGGTTTCTTTCTTTCTTGATTTTGTCTGTTGGTTTGTGCTGTAATGGTCTTTTAGGGCGACTTGAATTTTTCTTAGAAAGGTGTACCATCGGCACATAGCCCTTTTCCTTCGATTGGAGTCTTACTTTGTCTTAAGCATGTTGCGACTCACGGTAGTGTAGGAGGTCTCAACTTAGGTCGAATTAAAATTCATTACAAAGTTTGAAAAACTTGGAGGTAGGGATTGCAAAAAATCAAATCAACAGCGTGATGCAACATAAATCCCAATTTCTCTAATTTTTCAATGAGTCAATCATCTTGACACATAGGTTGCAGCGAAAGATCCCCGCCTATCTTGCAGTGAAAGAGCTCTTGAGAGATATCATATCTTTCATTCCTAGCCCTTTTATCATACAATGCCTTTATGTGATTAAGCATTGTAAAAGCATTCATATTCTCATGTTGCTTTTGCAAATTAGGACTCATGGATGCCAACATCGGACAGCAGAACACTTCGAGAATCATCAGAATGTTTCTGATACGCATCCTTGACTGCTACATCATCATCTGGGCTTGGGGTTACGAAGAGTGGAGTTTTCAAGAACATATAACAGCTTCTTGTCTAGAATAATTCTTAGATTTTGGACCCGATCCATAAAATTGGAGCCAATAGGCTTATTGTCAAGCAAGAATATTCTGCATATTCATGTTATTGTTCATTTTCTACGAAAAGTAAAGATAGAGTAAGTATTTATGCAATATACAAAATCAAAATATTTTTGCTCTCACTAATTCATTTAAATCAATATCCCTTAAATTGATTTAAAATTTTTATAAAATTCTTAGTGGGCTAGGATCTTATTTTAATCTTGAGTTAACTCAACAAATTAAAATAATCTCAATAAGTAAACAACAATTGCTAATTACAACTTTTGTAATTCCTAGATAGTAGTTTATCAACTTTTGATACACATATCACATATGTCTCTAATCTCTTGTCTCAAAACACTTGACCTTGAGTTAGCTCGACAAGCCATGTATTTTTGAGTAAATCAAGCCGTTATTCAGAGATCTAATCTCATAGTAAAATTAAATTTTTAGTAAAACAATCTTGAGTTAACTCAACATATTATTCTAATAAAATTTATTTAAACTATAATAATGGAAGACAACAAATGATTTAATATTTTATTGAGGGATAAATTGAATATTAATAACTTTTAAACAATTAGTATACAATATGTAGTAGAATAAAGTTATATCGTATGTACGAATAACATGGGCTCGATACCCTTTGTAAAATCAAACATTCCTATACGCAGCGAAATGTAATTTAAATAATATCTTTGCATACATACGTTCTTGGCAGCGCGGCTTCGATTCTGAATCGCAAAACCGATCACTAGCCGCACACACGTTCGGCCTCCAAGGTATCCACACAAATAACTCTCGGGATCCTCATAGGAATTTAACTCGAAGAGAACTAATATCTTTAGTTTGCCGAGATAAATGCAAATGACCGTAAGCTTGAGTTTCACGATCTATTTAGATTTTCTGAGTCATAAATAATCCTCATAAATAGAAGTTATTTAATTTCCCATAAATAGAATTAATTCATAATTAATTATCATAAATATGAGAATTTAATTGAGAATTAATTCATAATTAATTTCCATAAATATTAGAAATTAATTCATAATTAATTTTAATATTTATGATAAATTAATTCATAATTAGTATCATAAATATTATAATTATCAAATAATTATTTTTGTTTTAACTTAAGAATTATTCTTTTTGTGTGTGACCCTTTAGGTTCCTAATCAGCGGCAATAAATATAAATTGTAATTTTTTAGACTTATATTGGCTTTAATACCACATAAAACCAACACGAAAGAGGAATGAACCGGTGGGTTGTTGAGGCCTTCCCTAACAGGCCCTTGATCTCAAGAGCCGGCCTCCACTCGGCCTTGGCGCCTCATCTGTCCGACCACTCTTTGATGAGCCTCAGCCGGCCAATTAGCCTTTCTTTGTCATTTGTGACGCGTGGCGGGGATGCGGTCAGCCCGGTAACCACCTCTAATCCTTTCGAATTGCAGTCTGTTAACATCGTGTTCTAAATGCATGGTTCCTTCAAGGTTAGCTATGGCTGCTTCCGCTAACTGAATTGCCCGTATTACAATTCGGCAACCACCTGAGTAGATCCACATCTTCTTCAGCCTCTTGTAAAAGCGATCATGAGCTCCTCTCTTTTCACATTTTAGCCTCTAAGCTCATCAACCCTTTCTTTCTCCTTTTTGTATTTCATCATCAAGGGTTGAAGCTTGTCCCTCAAGTCGTCAAGCTCTCTCCGAACCTGAAATGTTGACAAGAAATTATATTAGAGATTGAAAAAGAAAAAAAAAATGAAAGAATTCTTCGCAACAATTCTATTGAGGACTTAATACTCACTTCTACAAGGCAGGCTTTCTTGGCTTTGTCCTTCTCCTTTCAAGAGCATGAAGTTCAACTTTAATTGCATCCTCTTCCTCTCCAGGTATCGATTTCTTAGGGTTGACTATCAAGGTGAACTCTCACATTTGTCTGACTTCATCCATAGGGGTCGATTGCCTTGTCTTGCAGATGTCGGCCTATTACAGAGAAAGAAAACATAATTTCTATCAAATTATACAAACATTCCTCCCATGAATTGAGTAAAAGTTGTAAGGTTTTTTAAGATTCTAAAATTGTGCAACCCTTTTGAAAAGTTTCAACTTTGAAACTTGAGGTGAAGATTTAAAGTGGTAACCTTTCAGAAGCAATGCAACTGGAGTTCTTGATGGAAGAACTACTATATAAAGGGGTCCTCTCTTACTGTTCTATTATATCAAAAACTTCATTCATTCTTTGAGAATTCCATCAATTCGAGAGAGCAAAGTAATGAAAAGCAAAAAGGTTATACGGGTTGGTTTTTTATGATCCCGTTTCAAGCTTTCAGAAAATCAATGGCCGGAGGTATGTAAAGTCCTATTTCTTTTCATGTTTCCATATTAGAAACAAGTTTAGGATGTCGTATAAGCAACTATCATTTAGTATCAAAGCATGATTGACCCTCTACCCTACATATTTATTACATGAAAAAAAAAGTTACTTGTCTGAGATCTCATTTTCAGTTACGGATCTTAAGTTTGGTTTTTTAATTGTTTTAGAATCATTAAATCACCTTTATGTTTGATTCAATGTGTTTTTTTTATGATTCTATAACATCAAACTGCCAAGAAAAAAAAAATTGCAATACAAGATCTCATTTTCCAGAATTCTGGATCTTTTGGTTTTGGTTTTTTAATTGTTTTAGAATCATTAAATCACCTTTATATTTGATTCAATATGTTTTTTTATGATTCTATAACAACAAAGCGCTAGTAAAAAAAAATTCGTGTTTACGGTTCTCATGGAGGTCTTATCTGAAAGACAACCTTTAAAAAATAAATACATAAATAGTATTTTGGGCTATATGAAAAGGCTTTTATTCTTGGGCTTTAGTAATATTAAGCAAGCTTGTTGGAAAATGTGTTACTTATGAAATTTGAACCTACGACCAAAGGTTGAACTAAGAATGACTCTTCCACCAAACCAACTTGGCTTGTATGTTAAAGAATTTATATGTTTAATTCTTATATGCTTCCGCATTCATTACGTGCTGAAGAATTATTTATTAATTGCTCAAATCATGTTTATTTAAGAATAATACTAATAAAATTTACAAATTTTAAGGCTTTCTCATGCATGAATGTATTATTTATGCTTTGATTCTTTTGTATGAAATCAAATTGTGTGTGATAATTATGATTAATTATACAATTTTTATAGCATAATAGGATGGTTTAATTATGCTATTCAATAAGTGATAATGTCCATAAAGGCGAAGTTTAGTGCCCTAAGTTAAACACAACTAATACTTATAAAATGTCCATGTGATCAATATTATAATTTTTTGGTACAGTTAAGGGAATAACACAACATCTTTAAGTAATTAAAATTTATTAAAGTTAAGATCACGCAAAGAATGAGACATACACTTGTAATTAATTATACTTAATATAATAAAATTTATCCACAAGAAATTTTGTTATATTTATATATTCATTAAGATGAGATGCTAGATTATTTTCATAATTTACCCACATGAATTATGAATTGGTACATAATTTATTAGTTTATCTTTAAAGATAAATGCAAATTATATATTGATTTGGAACCTTTGAACATTAAGTGGTACTTGTGTGGACTATACATGTACAGGAAAGTCGCAGTGAGTCGATAAAACCAGTGAGTGGTTATTAAGGACCGTTGTGACCCTTCCATACACAGGGACTTTCACAGTGTATATAAATGCATGTACTTATCCGTTTCTTAGGTCTTGTTCACCATAAAGATATCATTTGAAAATTTTATCATAAAGTTAAAAAGAACTAATTAAATAAGAGATTTTACCCACATGTAATATTTATTAAATTAGATATAGTTTAGTGGAAGTGTTTTACATTGGTAACACATGCGAATTAGTGATATAAGCCTCAAAATCTAACATAAGCTTTTGGACTTTTTGCAGTATCTCAACACGCTGAATTTGCGATATGCACTAGACATTCCCGAGAACTTAGGGGTGACAACTATAAAATATGGAAAGAAAGGATTCTCCTTCATTTAGGGTATATAGACATCGATTATGCCGCAAGGAAATTGGAACCACAGTGGCCGAGGAAGAAAGCACACGTCTTTGAAGTTGTGCTTTGAGCAATAGGGAGAGATCGATCGACTCGACGTAATGTTCATTAAGACAAAAATCACTCTTTGGTATTAGGGGTTACGTTGAGTAATATGACAAAGGTCAGATTGCTAAAATCCATTAGCGAAACAGATTTGTCGCCGGATAAAGCTTGGCAAGTACCTAATAATGAAGTTTTCTTCCATTAAGTATCACAAGCGTTAGGGGTGTCGCGTGAGAGCACGTCGTACGAGATGAGGGACATCGCAACTCAACTTAGAAGCTTCGGGATAAGATATGTCGAAGTCCTTCCTGGTGCGCTATTACGAACACTCTTCCTCATCAATACGGGCCTTTTAAGATCTTATATAATACACATAAAGACAAATGGTGAATCAATGAATTAATGACCATGTGTGTTCAAGAAGAAGAGAGGCTCGTGATGGAATTGGGTGAAAGTGAGATGTTGGATACAACTTTTGGAAAGAACAAAAGGAATGACACATCTCGAGGCTTTGCACTTCTAAATCAAACGAAGGGGAAAGGTAGAGTATCACCTCAAGCTAATATCAAGAAGGAAAATAAGTGTTTCTTCTGTAAAAGGAAGGGACACGTGAAGAAGATTTGTCTAGAGATTCAGAAGTGGCTTGAAAGAAGGTAATCTATCATCCTTTGTTTGTTATGAATCTAATATGGTTAATGTTAATATTAACATGCGGTGGATTGATTACGGTTCTACAGCCCATGTGCAAACTCTTTGCGGGGTATGCAAAACCTAAGAGCCGAGTGGAAAGTGAGCTAAGCATCTTATCGAGGGCGACGGGATGGGCTCACATGTGGAGGCTATGTCGGGACATGCGTTAACACTAAATGGCTTTGTTTAGTTTTTGGAAATGACCTTTTATGCAGAGTTTCTCCAAGAAACTTGATTTCTATTTCTAGACTTGTTCCATTAGGTTTTTCTTTTACTTTTCAAGACAATGTATTTAACTTATTTTATGAATCAAATCATATTGGAATAGGTATTATAGCATATGGTCTATATAGAATTTCTTTACAAAATGAAGCCACTAATAATTCTTTGCATGTTCATATTGGTACTAAGAGGTGTAATATTAATGAGGATTCTTCTATGTTATGGCATCGGAGATTAAGTCACATCTCCATAGATAGAATTAAAAGATTAGTAAAAGATGGAGTACTTAATACTTTGGAATTATGCGATCTTGCGACTTGTGTGTAATTTTGCATTAAAGGAAATGAGACAACGAGTCTAAGAAGAATGCCAATAGGAGTTCAAACATATTAGAAATCAAACATACCGACATATGCTGTCCAGATATGGATATGCTTGGTAAAAATATTTCATGACTTTCATTGATGATTACTCCGCGATATATGTATGTGTGTACTTGCCGTAACAAGTATGAAGCGTTGGATATAACTAAAGTCTTTAAGGATGAAGTTGAGAATAATGCGGGAAGCAAATACAAAAATAGTGAGATCATTGGGGTGTTGAAATCTATAGGCAGAGTACACTGAGAATGAGCGAAGCACCTAGTCCTTTTTGCAAAGTTTCTTGAAGCGTGGGATAACGACCTGCTTATGCACGGTTCTGCAGACCAAAATGGTGTTGTAGAAAAGAAAGAAATCTAACTTTAGTGGACATGGTGCGGAGTATGTAGCAACTCCAATCTTCCTAAGTACATGGGTACGCGCACTTAAGATAATAGTGTATATGTATTAAATCGTGTTCAACTAAATTTCAATCTAAAGACACTAGCACTGAATTAATGGAAAAATTGGAAACCGAGTTTGCGATATATGCGCGTTTAGTGTTGTCCATCTGAGGTGTGAATATATAATCCACATGAGAAGAAATTGGACCCAAGGGAACTTAGTGGTTTCTTTATTGGCTACTGAAAGCGTCTAAAGATTTATAGATTCCCTACTTTATCCATCTCATTCGACTAGGATTGTGGAATCAAGGAACTTGAAGTTTCTTGAAAATGACATGATTAGTGGGAGGGATCGATTCAGGGATTTAATTCCTATTCACGATCATATAGAAACTCAACCATCCACATCATATGATAGATTGGTTATAGTTCATAACACTCCTCAAGTTCGATTAGTGTTGAACAACCCGATCATTGAAGTACAATGGCGAGAACCTTAGGAGGATCAACAAGTTGGGAATTGCCCATAATCTTGAACAAGCAGGTTGAACGGAAGCTCCTCAAGGAGAAGATGGTCCAACATTAAGGCGATCTACTCGTGAAAGAAAGTCGCGATTCTAGCGACTATAGTGTATTTACAAAGCGATATTGGAGCGCGAAATGATCACGAAAAATTTTCACAAGCCTTAAGTTGTAAAGTATGATCTATGGTATAATGTTATGAAGGATGAGTTAGATTCCGCGAAACATGAAGTGCGGGACCTTGTAGAGTTACCTCAAGGGCGAGGCCATTGGCTATAAATGGAGTGCATAAGACCAAGGGAGCTCGTTAGGCAGCATTGAAAGATATAAGTAGGGAACTCATGGCTAGGGATTCACTCGAAAAAAGAAGGAATCGATTCTGAAGACCTTTTCTCCTGTATCCAAGAAAGATTCTCTTCGTATTATTTTGGCATTAGTTGCACATTTCGACCTTGAGTTGCAACAAATGGATGTGAAAACAGCTTTTCTTAATAGTGATCTAGAAGAGAAGGTATACATGAAACAACTTGAAGGTTTCTCTTCTAAGGAAGGTGAGCATTTGGTTCGCAAGCTTAAGAAATCCATATACGGTTTTGAAACAAGCGCCTCTAGTCAATGGTACTACAAATTTCATGAATGATACTTGTTTGGTTTGTGAAAAACTCATTGATCATGTGTAACACCTTTAGAGTCGATGGGAGTAAAACTTGTTTCCTTGTTTTATACGTGGATGACATTTTACTTGCAACCAATGGCAAGGGAATGATGCATGGAGTGAAACAATTCCTCTCCAAAAACTTTGATATGAAAGATATGGGTGAGGCATCTTATGTCATTGGCATTAAGATCCATAGAGATAGATCTCACAGTAATTTAGGTCTATCATAGGAAACCTATATTAACAAAGTTTTGGAGAGATTTCGAATGAAGGATTTTTCACCAAGTGTTGCTCCCATTATGAAGGGCGATAAGTTAAGTCTAAATCAATGCCCGAAAAATGATTTAGAAAAGGAACCCATGAAGAATATTCCATATGCTTCAGCAGTTGGCAGCATTATGTATGCTTAGGTTTGTACAAGACATGATATTGGATATGCGATTGGAGTGTTAGGGTGATATCAAAGTAATCCGGGTATGGACCATTGGAGAGTTGAAAGAAAGTCATGAAGAGTGTCTGAGGAACTAAAGATTATATGCTTATCTTGTAGACAGACGGACTACTTGGATCTGTTTAGCTGTGCAGTGCCGAGACCTCTTTGGTTGTGTTGATTCTGGTAAATCCAACATCTTAGATCTGTTTCATCATGGCCGATTGGAGAAATTTGTTTTCTTGGAGAAGTGTCAAACAAACTTTGATTGCCACTTCTACCATGGAAGCTAAATTCGTCTCTTGTTTTGAGGCTACCTCATAAGGTGTATGGCTTAAGAGTTTCATTTATGGGCTTAGAGTTATGGATTCTATTTCTAGGCCATTGAGGATTTTGTGATGCTTCATTTGCAATGTTCTTGGCTAGAATATGAGGGTGGGAGTCAAAGCAAGCACATCAACATCAAATACTTACCAATTAGAGAACATGTTAAGGAAAAACAAGTGGTCATTGAGCATATTAGTACTGAGTTGATGATAGATGATCCTTTGACTAAAAGAATGCCAGCCATTGTGGGACCCCTTTCGGCTAGGCCCGTTTGGCTGATTCGAGATCAGTCAGGGATTGCCTGTTATCCTTTCGATCACTCAAATCATATCTTTAAGGGAGCGATTTCAAAATTGGGCAAGCCCATGAACATTTACATTTAACAAAATACATTTACAATGAAGGCATTCAAGCCTTTTCAAAATGATTTACAAAAATAGATGTTCAGAGTTCAAATTGTTTTTACAAAATATCAATATATAAAAGAAAACATGAAATGAATGCACATGGCGGAGCATACTCCGAAATTTCCTTCTTTATGACTCGACACTCCTTGATCTTCGATCCGCTTTCGATCACTATCTATCACTCGGTACCTGCGCATTGGTAAAACAATACGATAAGCATTTTCATGCTTAGTGGTTCTATACAAATCCATTCCTCGATTTAGTTTAAATCAAATCATCTTGATTTAACAATTCCAAAGCTTTCAAATCTTTATGGATGATCAAATGAAAATACGATACATATACTTGTTTTATATACATTCGATTATGGTTCATTGATCATCCCAAAAATCTACTTTCATATTCAATATTTCACAATCTCAAAATCAATTCAATTATGCTCTAAATTCAATTCGGTTCTGCAATTCAATTCGGTTACGCCAATCAATTGATTATGCCCTTAATTTAACCTATGTCTTCGATATACGGGATATCGAGTCAGAAGCGCGTCCCGTTAGAGGCTGCGGGCATTATAAAAAAACGGTTTTATAACACGAATGCGGTCCCGCTAAGTGTGGCCCGGTTATTAAAATCAATTAGTGAACCGCTACCCGATACGGTCCGTGAAGTTGTTGATCGGATGACACATCAATACGTCGTTTGCGATACTATTATTTGGCCCCTATTGGTATACGTCTACATCCTTATCTGAGCTAAGCGGTTAACATTCTATTAAGAACATTCAAACTACATAGCAAAGTATAATGCAAATATGTACATTTGTATAAATAGTTCACTTTCAATAGTCATGCAATTTTTCATATGCAAACATTTTACAATCAATTTCTTCAAATCATTTAAAACAATTCAATATGCCTTTCTTATGCATTTAGAACAAGCATTTCAAATATTGAAACGAGAATAGGAAATATAGAACAAACATGCAAAAACTTGAAATGAGGAATAGAAGTTGGTAGAACAAACCCGCACTTTGGTTCAAGTCCTCAGAGTCTCAATCTCAGTTTGGGTTTTCCTCTCGTGCTTGTTCCCAAAACCATTAAAGGAACAATATTATTTGTGTGTGCTAGTGGTTTGGTTAGGATGATTTTCGGAGTTTAATATGAGTTCCAATTTCAGCAAGCTATATATAGATGGATTCTTGACTTCAATGGGCTTTCCATAGAGTCCCGAGAACACAAGCAGGTTCGGCCCGAAGAGTTATGGCCTTGAAGTTGGAGGTCATGCGTAGCTTGGCCCGACCTGGCCCGACTGAGCTGACCTGACCTCGGTAAACTCGGTCTGACACCTTGGTCTAACACCTGCTATCCTCCTCAGGCATATGATTGAATTCTTGACTCAATGGGCTTTCCATAGAGTCCAAGAACACCCGAAACGGAGTTCGGACCCGAAGGTTATGGCCTTAGAAGTTGGAGGTCGTATGTAGTCACACCCAGCCAGAGCTGACTGAAGCGGGCTGAGCTCGGTACGACCTGCGGTGACTGACCTGCGGCGTGACCTCTGGCCGAGCTGACCTCAGCGATTGACCTCGCGGCCCGACCTCTGTGAGCCTGTAGCCTCTGCATCTTGACCTCTGCGGGCGACCTCTCTTGACCTCAGTAAAAAGACCATAACTTGGTCTACAGAGATCCGAATTGAGAAATTCAAACTCCTAACATCAAGTTCATTGATGTGGTTACAATTCTGAGAAAATTTCGCTTCCGGAAATTCAAAGCTTTATTTATTGCAAAAATCAGTTCTAAGGTCCGGCTAATGGGCACTACCACAATGTGGCGACTTCCATGGTTTAAAAAAATACAACCAAACATTACTAAGGCAAGATATACCGCTGGCAGTAGGGTAGAAATAACAAAGTAGGAAGACCTACCTCTTGGAGTTTGTCGAAACTCCCGATTCGGTCTACACTTGCGGCTCTTATCACGAGGAAGGACTTTCCCTCTTGCTTAGCCAGAAACCGATGGTCAGATTGTCAGAAAATCTAGAGAGAAGGTAGAGCCTCTACAGCTCTCCACTCTCTGTTTTCCTTTTCTTATGGATCATGTCGTATTTTAAAAAGGAAGGAAACTTCCTCCCTCTTTCACATCTTGCATGCCTTTCATGATTTATTTTCTTCTTTTTCTTTATTTCTTTTTATGTAGGTCCCTCCATTTCTCTATTATTCCTCATTTTAAGTCTCCTATTATTTTCCCCTTGCTCATTTATTTCTCATAATTTAAACTGACATATAAAACACAGTACGATTGTGCCGATTAAGATTTCTGATTCAGTATTTTTTCTTTTCACTTGGGTTTATTTAAGTTGATGCATTCTCATTTAGCATATGTCATTTAATCAATATCCGTATAGGTCAGAAAAATACCAAGATTGGCTTAATTATACGGAATATATAATAATTTTATTATAAAAATTATAGGAACCTTTTAGGGCGTTACACCCATGAAATTCAAGGATCATGTAGACGAGATGGGATTGTTTCCTCTTTAATAATTGTATATATACATTTAGTTAATGGGAATTCTTATACATCTGATTATTTTCTCATTTTCATGTGCACTTAATTCATTTGAGAAAGTATATTTCATTCGGACCTAGAATAAACATAGGGTTTATTCATTAAGTTTTATTCATTAAGTTTTTGTTACCACATTAAGTAATTAAGAATCAAAATGCATTATGATACATAGTTGATAATACTCATTATTGGAGGACTTACACTACTAGGAAGAAAGCCTCTGTGTGATGCATAACCAGGCTAAAAGTAATATATAATGCGGTATAAAATATAGTCGCGGATGAAGATATTGTGACATAACATGTATAGTGGTGTGGAGAAATCCTATAAATGCGGCCGCCCCATAACCGTGGCTATAGGCTCTCCACATTAATTTGGCGTAGTTTATAGCGGGTGGTTTGTGGTTGACCTCGACCATAAGGTGGTTTATAGCCAGCGGTTTGTGACCCGGTTATAGGGATGGTTTATAGTCGCGGTTTGGTTGGCCAGCGATGGCCAGGGTGGTTTATAGCCGCGGTTTGTGGTTGACCCCGGCTATAGGGTGGTTTATAGCCATAGTTTGTGGTTGACCCCGACCATAGGGATGGTTTATAGCCACAGTTTGAGCTTGACCCCGACCATAGGGTGGTTTATAGTCATGGTTTATGGTTGACCAGAAGTGGCAAGGATGGTTATAGTTATTAGTTTTATGGTTGACACGACCATAAGGATAGTTTATAACCGTGGTTTGTGGTTGGCCGGCCCAACGTAGGAATGGTTCGTAGCGTGACTAACAGCTATGAAAACAAAGGGTTGTCATGATTTTAATAAATGATTAAAAAATAGGATTTACAATAAGGTATGTGGTATTCAAAAAACTTAATGTTTTATAAGTAATTTATCAAACATGCTTCAAGGTCATTGATACGAACACCAAATTCTTAGTAACAAGCAGAATGTATGTTTAGGTTGGTGGAGATGCTATTAAGGTGAGGGAATATCGATAAGTATATGAAATCATGACCTCTGTGATACGGAAGAGAGTCTCGATCATAAGCGACCATACAATAACCCAACTACGGAAAAAAAGGGAAAATTATTGGAAGCTGAAATGGTAATTATAGAAGAGATGAAGCAATATTTTGCTTCCTTTTTTATCATTGTCTAATGTTTATCTTTCTTTCACCTTTTCCTTTTTTCTATGTCTTGAGCATTTCATCTTAGTAATAGTAAGATTAGGAGGGGCTTCATCAGTGTCATTGCAATTTGCATCGATTATGAAATCCAAACAAAATATTAGCTAGAGCCCTCTCAATCCCTGAAACAAGTAACCATGTTCTTGTTAGCAACATTCACTCATGGACACAAGATATGCAACACAAAAATGCCAAGAGAAAAGAAGAAATAATATCCTGAGGATGATAAATGGATGTACTTTTTCTCCTTTTGCAATAGCCATAATCTATAGAATAGAGAAATTCTCTTTTGTTTCCATCCCGTACATCTTAGGTTATGCAAGAGAGGCTAAAAGCTGGGGGAATGGGTAAGTTGCTGAAAAGGGTTAGCCATGTGAGAAGCATGATGGTCTAGAATTATGTTGTCTTTCTAGCTCATTTTCTTTACATTTTTATTATTATTTTTTTTGCCTCCTTCCTCCCATTGCTTCCCCTTATAGCTTCTATTGTACACCCAATGGGGGAATGACAGCCATGACCCCCTCACTCTCTCATAGACCTGCCTGTGGGGACTCTCTTCTTGATCAACAAATTTGTTCTAAAAAACTGTTTTCCGAAACATTCTCAAATAGGCTTTTTATTTTTCCTAACAATCATCTTCACTACTTGGATTGCAGGTCTGAGACACATTGTTTAACTACATTAATTGGTTATGCATAGTACTACGCTTTTCTTTTCAGAAAAACACCAAATGGAAATCAAGCATGTATCAATCATGTTCAAACAGATATTATGAACGTGGCAGAAAAAAGAAACAAGAATAGACAACATTCATTAATAGAAAAAAGAAAAAAAAGAATTCGAACAGAAGATCTTACCTGACGAAGAAACCTACAAAATGCAAAAACAGCACTTAAAGCATCACCAGCCCATGTTCTCCAGATAGAAGGGATTGGATGCACAAAAATGGAGACGCATCAAATGCTAACGATGCACTAACCATACAGTTCGAGCGAACAACATTTTTGAGAATATCTTGAGAAATAACCAATAAAGAAAAGAAAACCTAAGAGATTAGTCCGTGGAAAAAAGCATACCATCATAGTGAAAATAAGTCATATGTTAGCAACCAAAAATCTGCCATGGCGATGCGACAAAATAGAAAAAGTGGTGAAAAAGGTGTAACACTTTCCTTTACTTGAAAGAAACATGCTCTGCATATAAGAACCTAGCAAAAAGTGGTGAAATTTTCAACATGTATGATCCACCAGGTAAAAAACTATAATGGAAAATCAGAATACATTCTTGAAATTTTTTTTTTTTAAAGTTATTTTCTTTACACAACATCTGAGAACATATATACTAAAAGTAGTAATATGAAATACTAAATATGTTTATCACCTCGCTCTTTCTTCCCCAAATCATGTACTTATCAAGTGTTTCCTCTTTATCATCCCCGAGAATATGAATCTTGAAAGATGTAATCACCCACAGTAAGAATTTTGCCTAAGTGAGAAGTGAAAGAAGAATCTTCTCTTGAAGCGATGCGCCCTTGAGCACCAACATGACGATAAGAAAGATCCATAATGATAATGCCGAAAGTGAAATCTCTGATTTTCAAGAGAGAGAAATCTATAACATCACTTCAAATGTCAGAAGAATCACATGACATGGAGATAAACGAAGACCATGGAACTAACTGGCTGTGTATTTGTTCATCATCTCCAGAATTATCAAAAATGGAATGGGAATGGGGGTACTTACTCCATAAAAACTATGCTGACAGCAACTACTCACCATTTCTCATCGAGAATCGGTAATAAAGATTTATCACATCAACGAGACACCAAGGAATAATGGAATGCCACATACCATCTTCTCAATAATGGATAGACAAGTTGGATTAAAAAACAGTTTCTATAGATGTGGAATTTGAGTGGGGTTGATACCAAGAGCCAGTTAATCAACTAAGGAATTAGGATATATGTAAATTGTTCTATTCAAGTCAAGAGTTAATTTAGACTTGAGGATATAGAGAATTTTGCTTTGTTAAGAAAAAGCAATGTCTTTGTGAAGTGGCCCATCTCTATTTATCATGTAGAGGGTTGGGGATTTTGATAAAGTATATAAATTTTAAAGTTAATGTTTACATAATTCAATACATTAACAAAATATATGATGTATTTTAAATTTGTGGCACTTTTGTTACATTCAAAAGGTCATGTTCAAGAAGCACATTTCATAATTTTTATATCATGACATACATTAAGAAAATTTGAATTTGCACTAAAGTTCTGTCACATCTACTATTTCCCAAATGCATCTCTTTATACAAAGACTTGGTATTTTCCTTTTTTTTTAAAGGTCAAGACTCAAGGAAATTGATGTTGTTGCTCCATCATGTAAATGCCTTGCAACCCCACAAAGCTCACTGCAGATCCTCATGCTATTGCCTCATCTCATCTCGTATGTGTTCAAAGATAGAGATAGTTCCGAGTTTTGTCCCAAAATAATACTTTTAAAATTAAAAAAAAAATCAATTTAGTATAGGTTTGAAAAAAAAGTCCAAACTAATACGTCCTTGTTAAAACCGTAGTTGGTGACTATGGTTTTAAGCTGGTCATGTGATCCTTGACTAGGGTTTTAAAACTAATTTGGACATTTTTTTTTTTGAACCCGAGTATTAGATTGGTATTTTTTACTTTAAAGTACTGTGTAGACCAAAACTGGAAATAATTCCACCCTTTTCTATCTCCTCTCCTAAGACAAGTTTCAAATTTTGTCCCATATCAGTGGGAGTTAAAACTTTGAAATGGAACTACAAGATCATCAAAGTCTTTCATAATTCTAATATTCAAACCTCTCATTGGGCAGGGGAGGCATAGCTCAATAAGAAATATGCATATGAAATATGATAAAAAGAAATGCTGAGAAAAGCAAAAGCTGGTTAAACCAAATCAAAACAAAGGATATCCAGACCTGTTGGCACCTTTGGTGGTAGCTGAGATGCTTTCATTAGATTTCTAGAAATTGTGCCAGTGACTCTATAGTTCTTACAAGTCCCTTATGCAATTTTCTAGTTCTCAAATGAGAACAAATTGGGCTGCATATTGGGAGTAGCGGTGCTTGAATGAACAACTATGGACCTGCAATCATAAAAAAATGATAATTATTGTAAGGATCATCTAAAAAATGATAAAGTGATAAAAAATACACAAGAATCAATGAACCATCTCTCAATAAGCCATCTTTATTTAACTCATCACAAGATCCGCTATGATAAATCTTGCTTATTCACTTCGACATTCTCAATTTTTTTTTTTAGTTTCAGTAGTTATATACACCAATACAAGCCAACATTCAGATATCTCTATGTCAAACAACTAATGGAAGACAAACCTTATTATATTTATTCCCCTCTCCAAAATGTGGAATAAAAGATCAAATAAACAAACAAACAAAAAGAAAAAAGAAAAGAAAAGCCCGTGTCAGCAAACTACATGCATCAAACCTCATAGTCACTTTGTTTTATCTATTATCTACGGTAACTTTGAAGAGGGCCATTTTCTTGTTGTTACCTTTCTTTCTCTCCCCTGTGGCTTTCTCAGCAAACCCCCTTTGCCACCACTTCTTACTGAAACACTGATAGCAAGGGAACCAAGCTGCGTGTCATGCACTAAAATTAAACATTTTACTACCTATTTCTTTATGTTAAACCATTTATCAATCATGTGCCATGCATACGGAAACGTTAACCAAATATTCAGAATTCTAATTAACCACGAACTCATTCAACAATTACATTAGATTCTGCAAGAAAATAATGTTAAGGTTCTCATTAATCAAAGACAAAGAAAAAAAACTCGTGTGGAGCCAAAGCTAGGGCTACTAATGAGGAATGGTTAAGTCAAAGCAAAGCCAGAGATTACCTCCACGGTAGAAGCCGAGGTCAAAGCTTCTGATTTCTCTTTGACTCTTGCTTGTTGATTCTCGATCTCGTTCTTCTCAAGATGAAAGGCAAAAAATGATTATCGTGAGGAGAGAGATCTAATGAGCAGGAGAGAGCAGAAATAGAGAGATATCGTGAAAAAAGAAAGAGGGGAAAGAATGGGGCAGGTCATCTACGAGGTATATGGTAGCGGTCAGACATAGACGCGTCAATTAGCTATCTATAGCAGCGGCCTAAGGTTAGTTGCGTCAGTTGGGCCAATGTATGGTAGGGGATTTATTTTTTATGCGCTTAAAGAAACGTATATGGTAGGGGTCAATTAATTTTCATGGTTAAAAGATTGATAAAATTTTCCTTTGGCCGCATCAATTCAATAAACGCGGCTATATTAATTTTTAGTAAGAAAATATAATAACCCCTACGAAAACTATGTTACTATACCTCATATTTCTTGTAGTGTTATCTCTATGATTCATGTATTTTGTGAAACTCCAAGAAAATCCAATTTTTCTGAAAAATGGCAAAATCGTAATTTCGGTAAAAATCCGAGAAATTTTACGAATACCGGATAATGAAACAAATTATCGTTGGAATCAAATACCGCGAAATCTGGTAACACGTCCAATTTCGTCGGTCAGAGACGGTCGGAATTTGCACATTTTTCGAGGCACCGAGTATCGAGTGCCATAAAATGACATGTGATGTGAAAAAGTCGCGCTTATAAACGATATGCTGCGTGTGACACATGTTGCATGAGTAGAGAGATGATGGAAATGGATGGCGAGGATAGTCTTAGAGTGTCAAAAATCAAGAAATGGGACATAAGTGGCATTATTTAAATTCTTAACGAGGAAGAAGACAAAATAGCCAATAGTAGTCATCTTCTTCCTTCAAAAAGAAGCCAAAAACGTGAAGGAGAAGGGGGTGATGCAGTGAGTTAGGTTTGGGTTTAGTGAAAGTACTTCTCTCTAAGATCGACGATCGGGCCAGTCGAATTCTTGGTAGAAGGAAGAGATTGACAGTAGGCGGAATGTAGCGTGGGCACACGGTTTGGGAGTTTCGGCCAAATCCATTGATGTAGAGTTTTTATCCTACTTGTTTTACCTCTTGTTTAAGTGTTTTGTGTGATGATGGTTGAGAATGCGATTGAGGCCGTGAGTAGTTTGTTCGGTTAACTTTAGGCAAAAATGTGAAAATTCTTAGGGCTCGTTTGGACGGTTGTGACAGTGTATGGATTGTTTGGGTACCTTGAGTGCGTGGTTATACAATAAATTGTGTTTGATGTGTATGAGGCGGAAATGGCCGTAGGTGGGTTCCACAAAGTGGGCGAAATTTATTAATTAAGTGCCCGCGGACGACCCGCTGCTATTTTAAGGACAGTAAAAAGCAGTCCGGGTTGAAAGTGTGAATTAAGACTAGCGTTCATATGTTGTGTATGAAATTGTTTGAAGTGAATGGCTTGAGTTGGTTGATAAAAGAAATTAATAGGTTAATGCTTGATGTGTTAACATGATGCCATAATTATATAGAATATAATTGTGGGTGTAAGGCAGTGGAAATAGAATGTGAGTAGCTCAGGATTACTTGAATTTGGGAGTTGGTTGTTGATCAAATTTGAATAACATGGTGTGATTGCAAATTTGATAATATATCATGTTGATATATTGTAGTTGGATTGTGTTGAAATGACATAATGCATTTCATATGCATCGGGTAACTAGGAAATTAGGTGTGAGTGCATGACACGAATTTTTGAAAAATGAACATGGTTGCGAAAGGAATTTGTGAGATGATTTTTCCGGAGAAGGGGTTGGGAGGCGGTCCGATCGTCATTTCGGATGAGGACCGTAATTTGTTTCGGGAAGTTACTCGACACGTCGCCTCGGAGGTAGTCCCATATTTTTCTTAGAAACTCGATAATGTATTCGAGAACAAATGAGTTTTGTTTTGAAAATTGTATTTTTACCATCGTGGGCAGGCGAGTGTGAGGAGTCGGTGAGACTCGAGACGCATGGGAGGAATGGGCATGTAGACATTCGATGAGGCAGCGTATTTACTTGAGTGTGTGTTTAAATTGGATCATTGCATATGCACTTAGGTGGGGAGTAACCCATTTAGGGTAATTCCATTACTGGGCGATAGCTCACCCTATCGAGGGAATATTATTTTAGGTACAAGGGGCGTTCGAGAAGACGACTCATCTTAGAGGCCGATTTTGAAGAAAGTCGGGTTGTGGCTTGATGTTTTGGGATAATATGTATTAGAATTATAAATTTTAATATGTATTTGTATTAAGAGTAATGTATACTCTTGAACCATGTAATATAATTGGTTGAATGTATTTTGGATGAGTATGATATATGTAGGCCCAGTGGCCATTTGCTCATGTGTGTGTCTTGTGATCACGAGATGTATAGATTTTCCGCGGGTTGTGGGTAGTCAGCGGAACCGAGGATCGGGCGTTACGACATGGTATCGGAGGCTTTGGGTATGCGAATGCAGGGAGGCACAGGTTTGGGTATCCATAGAATTTAGTCACGATACAAAGGAGCATGGCTTGGTGATATCGAGGCATGGAGTTCTGAGTTACTGGGGCTTGAGGGACTTGGGCTTAGGCCATGGTCGTAGGTGTAAGAGCAATCGCGAGAACAGTAAGGCTTTGTGTTAAGAGGTTTAAAATCAGCAAAGGATGCGCAGGAAGTCGCGGGATAGGATTAGGAACACTACATGCACTATGTTTTATGTGATTGAGTGATTGGGTGTCTAACATGTTGATTATTATGTGTTGTGTGATTGAAATTGTATGCTTGGTGAATAGCATAGGAAAAATGTGAACAACGAGATTCGAAAGTAAAACCTTAGGTGTTAGAAAATTTTGGACAAAATGGTCAATTAAATGAAAAAAAAAGAAAAATTTGTGTTGAGGATTTTTTTTTTCTGAGATTTTACGATTGTGTAAAGTGGAAAAAAAAAAAAAAAGTGTAGAGGAAATTTTTTTTTAGGTTTTACAGTGTGTGAAACTGAAGAAAAATGGATAAATAAATTTTTAGAAATTTATTTTAGATTGTCTTAGAAAATGAAATATATATATATATATATTTGGGTAGTTTTATTACACGTAGCGAGGAAATAAGAAAAAAAAAAAAGGGAAACGGCTGCGGGAATGGAGCTCTTTGCCCCGAACTAGGTCACGATACAATGAAGTGTATCGTGACATAGCAGTCATGGCATGCGATCTAGCTGGAGAATTGGGTCACGATACAATGGAAAAATTGTATCGTGACACGAATTATCAGGCGTGCAATTGGGCTACTAGGTGGCGTGTCCGCATTGATACGCTCAGCGATTGTATCGTGACGGTGAGCTTGATAGGCGGGGAGTGAGTGTGTCGCGATCGGTCGTTAATATCTTGACGAGTTGAGTGCTGGTTGGTGGGAGGTGTGTCGCGATCTGATCGGATTATATCATGACGGTGACGGCGGGGTACGGAAAAGTGTCCGCGATACAGTGTTGTATCGTGGCGGTGAGCTTAATTTGGGGAGTGAAGATCACGTCTGATCAGTGTCATGTCGTGTGAGCGAAAAATTACGGCCGGTTGGGGTGTCTACCGCCAATACAACCTTGGCTTGACGGCGCGATCTGACGCTGCGCTGGCGAATATGGGCTGCGCTGCAGCGGCCCGGTGCGTGTCGTAGCGATGACACGGTAGCGACCGCGACTCAAGCAGCCGCAGCCCAGCATGGTTGGCGCGGCCGATACGGCACTTTGGCTGCGACCACGGCCCGCAACGGGAGCCGCGACCACGGTCGGCCTAGGCGCGATCTCTTGTAGCGACGTCGCGCGTGGTGAGACGAGTGTGCACTGTGCACCCAACTAGTTTTTATTTCGATTGCATTGTTTATGAGGAGTCCTTTGTTGGACCTTTGTTCATGAAATTTTTTTTTTGAAAAAATAAAATTAAAGTAAAAATCAAATAAATTAAAATAAGATAAAAAATCTTTTAAAATGAAATTTTCAAAAATAAATTTTTTGATGTTGAATATGATTATGAATTAATAGAATGAAATTATGTCTTGCATTACCTATAAATGCAAGGACGTTGTATATAAAATGTTTTCGGTGTATGAATAGTGTCTGAGTACGTGTTTGAGCCTTAGAATCTTTGCGTGAGGTAACCCGTGTTTCTGACGTGTAGATGGTTGTAGAAGCGAGGGCGTAGAGGGCGTCCACAAGGTGCTGATCGAGGCGCGTCTTTTGACCCGTGATTTGTTGGTACAGCAGGGATTGCGATCGTAGCTATCACATGCATGTGCAATAGTGAGCCAGGGCGGGTCAAACGACCTCCAGCATTTAGAAACACATTGCCCTCCAATGGTTAGAGGAGGAGTGGACTCTGGAGTCAGGATGACTATGACCACAGAGGGAGAATGATGACGCCACGAGGCATCAAGATATGGGTGTTAGTATTAAGGAAGAAATATCCATCTTCTTCCAGCGAGAAAAGCGGAAGACTACGTTTGTCAAAGATATCGGGGACGGGGCCGAGGAGTCATCGGGACGAGGCCGGGATCAGGACGTTGGTCGAGCGAGGCGGATGTGTTATTTCGAGCCCGATGGCACGAGGACACTTTCGACGGGATTGCCCACGGAGGCAAGAATCCCAAGGTTATGGAAAACCTCAGTCCCAATCATCAATGAGACAAGTTAGGGTTGCCAGATCGTGATGGGCGATGGTGTCTTCTGGATTGCCGGCGGCCCAGGACACATGGGGCGGATTGCGCCATAGACAAGGATCCCAGGGTTTTGGGACGGCGTAGTCGGTCGTGATGGGGCGGAGAGGGCGCGGTTGTTATCGCGCGCAGTATGGGTCGGAGGGACGATGTCGGTTCAGGGGTCTTGCACCTGAGCACTACAGTACTTAGCCAGGATGGGTCACATAGGCGGGACCCAGCGTAGGTTGGGGTCGACCATAGGATTTGCAGGCCGAGGGTTCGGGTCAGGCTAGACAGATGACGTGTTACCATTGTCGCCAGCCTGGGCATTTGAGGCAAGATTGTCTTAGGAGGTAGAGGTCTTAAGGTACTGCGGTTGAGCGTCTAGGGCAGCCGGATATGCAGGGTACGTTTCTACTCTTGCACTTGTTGACTAGAGTGGCGTTTGAATTGAATGAATCTTGTGTGATAGATTTGGGAACTAGGAGTTGAGGCCTTTAGAGATGATAGGAAATTCTTCCTAAGTGAGGTGAGAGTTGGTCGGATGTGTCGAATCGTGGAGTCGAGATACCGATTATTTCTGGCTCATGAGTAGGCAGCCCAGGGGTGGTAGACATATTGGGTGTCGATGTCATTCTTGACATGGATGAGTTGACGGCCATCGGCTTGTCAGTAATTGGAACCTTAGCCGGGTTGTCATACTCGACACGGTCTTGGAGTTGGGTGAGGTTACATATGGACGTGGTTGGATGCGTATGTGCGTAGAATTTCGGGACGAAATTCTTTTTAAAGGGAGAATGTGAAGCGCCAGAAATCGATTTTTTCTTAAAAGGGCAAAAATCGTGAATTTGTTAAAAATCAAAAATTTTTTAAGATCTCGGATGATGAAACGGATTTAGTTAGAATCGTCTCGCGAAATCTAGCTAACAAGTCGAATTCGTCGGTCAGAGACTCAATTAGATTCTGTGTTTAGGCCGCAGAGTATCGAGTGTCGTAAAGCGACATGTGTGATGTGACAAAAGTCGCTTTTATAACATGTCTTCGTGTGGCCCAGCATGTTGTATGGAAGTAGAGAGATGATGGAAATGAATGGCCGAGATAGTCTTTAAGTGTCGAATCCAAGAAGGGGACATAAGTGGCGTGCCGAATTCTTAATGAGGAAGAAGACAAAATAGCCAATAGTAGTCATCTTCTTCCTTCAAAAAGAAGCCAAAAACGTGAAGGAGAAGGGGGTGATGCAGTGAGTTAGGTTTTGGGTTTTTAGTGAGAGAGTGTGCAACTTCTCTCTAAGATCCCGGAAGATCGGATGAGGATTTCTTCGGACGAAAGAAAGTTGTTCTATGTGACGAGGGCAACGCGTGGGCATCGGTTTGGGGGAGTTTCGACAAACTCTGTGATGTAGGGGTTTTATCCTACTTGTTTTACCTCTTGTTTAAGTGTTTTGTGATGGTTAAGTACAATTAAAAGTAGTGAGGGCCGTTTGGTCGATTGAAAAAACTTGGAACCAAAATATGAAAATTCTTAGGGCTCGTTTGGACAGTCCGTGACAGTGTATGGATTTTTTGGGTACCTTGGGTCATGATTTATACAATAAATTGTGTTTTAGTGTGTATGAGGCCATAAATGGCCATGGAATTGGGTTCCACAAAGTGGAGCCGAAATTTGGTGAGTGGGCTGCCCACGGACAGCCCATTGCTCTGTTTTGGGACTGTTAAAAACAGTCCCGGGTTTATGTGAATTGGATCAAAAACGTCCATATGTTGTGTGTATGAAATTGTTTGAAGTGAATGGCAGTTGGTTGATCAAAGAAATTAATAGGTTAATGCTTGATGTGTTAACATGATGCGTAATTATATAGAATATAATTGTGGAGTGTAAATATTAAAATGGAATAGTGATTAGCTCAGTGAGCAAATTTGGGAGTTGGTTGATCAAATTTGTGAATAACATGTGTGTGATTGCAAATTTGATAATATATGCATATTTGATATATTGGTTAGGTGTGTTGAAATGACATAATGCATTTCGTATCTTGGAAGTAACACAGAAATTAAGTGTGTGAGTGCGTAGCGTAGATTTTTGCGAAAAAAAGCAGTATGGTTGCGAAAGGAATTTCGCGGGATAATTTTCCGGGATAATGGGAGGTTGGGAGGCGGTCCGGTAGTCATTTCGGATGAGGGCGCATGGTTGTTTCGGGAGATTACCGGCGTTCGCCTCGGAGGAGTAGTCAGTATTTTCTGAGAGCTTCATTAATGTATTTTTCGAGAACCAACGAGTTTTGTTTTGAAAATGGTATTTTTAAGTACATGGCTTGAAGAGCGAGTGTGAAGGAGTCGGTGAGGACTCGAGACATGGGAATGAACATGTAGACATTCAAGAGTAGGATGCGCGTATTTGCGAGGTGTGTGTTTAAGTGGATCATTGCGCGTATGCGGCAGGTGGGGAAGTAAGC
Source organism: Tetrastigma voinierianum (assembly GCA_016808115.1). Taxonomy (NCBI): domain Eukaryota; kingdom Viridiplantae; phylum Streptophyta; class Magnoliopsida; order Vitales; family Vitaceae; genus Tetrastigma; species Tetrastigma voinierianum. The sequence continues at coordinate 331,823 of JAEQBH010005356.1, forward strand.
GCATTTAGGGTAATTCCACTGCGGGCGATAAGCTCCTTGTCGAGGAATATTATTTCAGTACCGGGCGTTCGGACGGTTCGTCTTAGAGGCTTATTTTGAAGAAAGCTAGGGTTGTGGCTAATGTTTTGAGATAATATGTAAATTATAAATTTTAATATGTATTTGTATTAAGAGTAATGTATAAGCTCTTGACAAATTGTAATATAATTGGTTGAATGTGTTGGATGAGTATGATATGTAGGCCAGTGGCCGTTTTCTTTAAATGTGTGTGTGTCTCGTGTCTCTGAGGCGTATCGATCTCACGAGGTTGTGAATTAGTCGATGGACGCACGGGATCGAGGCATCACATATTTTGTTAACTCAAATGTTTTATTAATGATTGCACAAAGTGGGAGAATGTAAGGTTTAATAAGATTATGAAATGGTGCAACCCTTTTGAAAAGTTTCAACTTTTGAAACTTTGAAATTTGAAAGTTTAAAGTGTTAACCTTTCAGAAGCAATACAATTGTAGTTGTTGATGGAATAACTACTATAAAAAGGGGTTTTCTCTTACTGCTCTATTACATAAAAAACTGCATTCATTCTTTGAGAATTTCATCAATTCGAGAGAGCAAAGTAAGGGAAAGCAAAAAGGTTATATGGGTTGGTTATTTGTGATCTAGTTTCAGGCTTTCAGAAAATCAATGGCTGGGGGCATATAAGATCCTATATCTTTTCATGTTTCCATATTAGAAACATATTTAGGATGTCGTATAAGCAACTATCAAAAGTCACCAAAGTCCAAAGTTCACAACACAATTTCAAGATACAATTGCATACATACCAGAAATGTATCGGCTTGACAGTTGAGCAGCAACTACAAGAGCCCGGTCCTGAATTCGAACACCACCCAGTGTCCTTCGTATCTTTCTTTCCAGCCCTCTAAGAATGCTGATTGTGTCAGGTACGCTGGGCTCCTGCTACATAAACTTACTGGAAACGCCTCTCGAATGCAGCGTCTTTCTTGACATACTTTCTGTATTCCTCAAGGGTTGTTGCGCCAATGCACCGTAGCTGACCCCTAGCAAGCATTGGCTTAAACAAGTTAGCAGCATCCATGGATCCTTCAGTTCTACCAGCACCAAGAACAAGGTGAATTTCATCTATGAATAAGATCACTTTCCCTTCCGCCTCTTCCACTTCTTTTAGAACAGCTTTCAATCTTTCCTCAAACTCCCCTCTGTATTTTGGCCCAGCAACTAAGCTCCCATATCAATGCTATAAGCCTCACTTCGGAGAGATTACTAGGAACATCCCCTCTCACAATTCTCTGAGCTAATCCTTCAACAACAGCAGTCTTAACAACACCCGGTTCTCCGATAAGAACCGGGTTGTTCTTGGTTCTTCTTGAAAGAATCCTGATAACCCTCCGAATTTCCTCATCCCTACCAATGACAGGGCCAAGTTTTCCGGCTTGCTCGACGAGGTCACGCCCATAAGTCTTCAATGCCTGGAATGTGGTAGTGCTTACTGGGATTTGATCAGGAGGAGGACTCTGAGATGGGAGTTTCTTCAGAGCTCTGTTGAAGACTCTTTCGACAGAGTTTGCAGCTTCCTCGTTTCGGTGGCGCTGATCATGGTTGCAGTAATATGCCATCGGGATCACTTATCAAAGCAACAGTAATGTGAAGTGTGATCTGAGCATGGCCGGGATTTATTTGCAAGCTCTGAGCTCGGCAAGAATCTCATATGTCTTGTTGGTGCATCTCTCTGGATTCATTCTTTTAGCTTCTTGTTATCAACAAAAACCTGTAATGAAACCAAAATTGAGATCAAGAACATGACAAACAAAGGTGAATCAAGGAAATCCAAATGAAAAACTCAATGCACAGCTTTATGAATTGTTTCAAGAACAATCGTATAAGATCAGTTTCTCATTCTCTCAAGAAAAGTTGAAAACAAGCAGCATTTGAAGAATTCTCTATTTTCGGTTTTCTTTTAAAGAAAACGGCTGGTTTCTTCGAAGAATTTCAATAAAATTTCTGTGATAATGTCAGAACTTCAAAAAAAAAAAAAATCTAGTACACCCAAGCTGAATGACAAGGATTTGGCCGGGATTAAATAGAAAATCCTCTAGCATGGTACCATTTCACGAAAGAATAATAAAATTAAAATGGAATCGAATAAATATAGCAGGAATTTTTCAAAATTTGATAATATATAAAGTCTACAATGATAACGTAAGATGCATTTATAAGTGGCAGAAATAAAAATGTAACGAGATAAATCTGAAATCATAATAGATAAATCGAAAAATACCAACGGATAAATCGAAAAATAAAAATAAAATAAATAATTAATGGTAATGGTCGTTTATTGACAGAACTTCGTCGTTGGAGCTGAATGTAGGCTCTTCAGTAATCGTCGTTATATAGGTTAAAGAGAAACTATTCTCAAGGTAAAGGAAGAATGACAATCCGATATGAAAGGATCCCGAATATTGAAGGATCTTTGTATCACAAGTAGCATCCAATCGGGACAATGATGCTTGAACGATAAAAAAAACGATGAAAACCATCATCTCTGAAAGTCACAAACACATCATCAAGAATAATGAAAAATACTAAATACAAAAATCAATAACAGAAAACACCGAAAAGTCACCCACGATTCATCCCAAATTCCCATATTTTCTGGGCAACAGAACGTAAATAGCATTCCCATTCAGCCCTCAAACAAACCAGAATTGACTCCAGCCCAGATTTCCCTTGCCATTACTTATCCCCAAGATCAACAGCAGCAACAACGCTCTCTAACACATTCTATATCATTCATGTTCTATCGAACCAATCAAACAAACAAGAAAAGATTGAAACATTAGAGCATATACACACCTGTGTGAGTAACTGAAAAGAAAAGCGCTGAAAGACGGCTCACGACTTCGTATGCGTTGTCGTGCGAAACACTGGGTGATTCGGAAGAATGGAGGAGATGGGAGCTTTTGAGGACAATCAGAAAACTCTGGCGACGTGTACTACACGCTTCACCGCCTTTCTCTTACTATGTGTGCCACGTGTACCTTCCTTATATCGAAACTGTAACGATTTATCCCAGAGTTTTTGAGGTAGTATTTGTTTGAAAAAAATTACAAGAATTAATTTGGCAAATAAAAATGCGAAAATATAAGCGTAAATAATATTTTATTAAAATGCGAAACAGCGATAGTTAAGTCATTAAAAATGTCAAAATATCGTTGTCAAAAAGCAATGACGTTGGGCGTAAGTCACCGAATGTCGTTTATCGCGACCCGATAATGATTAGGTACAAATACGGTATAAAATTACTGAAATCTTCTTTGTATGAAACGGCTTGTAATTGAGCTTTTATATACTTGTCGATCGGGTGCTCCAATACAAATAATAAGTACGAGAAGGCCAAAGAAATTTAGAATGATGTGTTACAAGTAGTTTTAAACGTGCAATTTATTTATTTTTAAGCTTTTTTAATGAGCACATTATTGAAATTTTTAAAATTATATAAATAAAAAAAAATAAAATATTTGATTTTACATTGAGAAAAAAATTATCTTCGAAATAAAGCGATATTATTCTTGACCAAAAGAAGAAGTACAATAGCATCAGCCTAACCAATATTAAAATAATAAATTTAATCTTAATTAAATCTTTTATTTAGTATTAAGTTAAAAAAATTATATTCAATATTAAATAAAAAAAATAAACATACTTTAAGTTTCTAACTTGTGGACTTATTGGTATAGCATTACCTTTAGTCCGTTATAATTATGTGATGTCACAAAACCAGTTGGGAAAAATGTATTAGAGCCTGTTGATTTACACAAATAATGTAGTTTAAGGTTTGAAGTATTCAAAAATCTAACATCAGAATGGCTTGAGCAAAAAAAAATTAAAGTTTAGTTGGTTGAGTTTTTGGAGACCGATTTATTATGATATCTTTAAGGCCAGATTAGCGTATCTATGATCGTTTAAGTTTATTATGATAATACCTGGCTTCATTTCTTGAAATCTTTTTTTTTTTGTTCTAACCGTATTCAAAAAATCTTCAATCTCAAGTACACTTCTCCCAAACAGTTAAATTGTAGAGCATATTTTTGGGTATAACCTTAAATGGAGAATAAAAATTTAAAAACAACAGGTGCCTGAAACACATCTGAAAAGGAAACAAAAACACTGGCCCATAAACTAAGA